>OY720445.1:5022268-5315917 GCA_963082915.1 Dolichopus griseipennis
ATTTTTATAACGGTTTTTCCTTAAAAGTTCATCGGGAAGTTTGGTTTCAACTCTAAAATTCCTTCTAATGCATTAACTGTTATGTAACAGGCGAATAACCCTGACTATAAAATGTCCCATAGTAAAATAAGTTATTAAGTTTTCAAGTTCCAAAGTGCCAAGACTAAATTTCTTTGACTAACTATCCAGTTGGCAACTAAAAAGATCATCTGCTATCCTTTAACTTTTTGTCCGGCAACCGGTCTCCCGTTGAAAAGCTTGTGACGTAGGCAAGATTATCCACCACCACCGAGCTTTACACTCTAACTACACTACAAAGGCTCTTTAAATAAAATATTGATGTTATTGCAGTTATTGCAGGTATTTCGAAACTCTCATTAATGTTGATCCTTCAGAATTGTGAGATTGATTTAACTTTCTTAAAAAATGCTGTAAAATCTTGAGCGGCTTTTAAATCTTAATTTTTTATAAAGGTGGAATTTAATTTTATGAATTAAATAAGATTAATATTTAATTAATGCAACTAGATTAAAACAATTTTTTAAAGGATAGCTTTTCATAAAATTTCTTTAATACTCTGTTAATTCATAAAACATGTTTCCTCAATTCTGAGTACATATTAAATAAATATTCTAAAAAATTTTAATTCTCTTTTATTTTTAATAACTTAATTTTTTATTTTTATAACTTTATTAAATTTTTAAATTCTCAAGATTGGAATGAGTAAAAAGTTTGTTACTAATTCCAACATCTGGTTAGGAAAATTTCACCTGGTGTTTCATTTTGTTTTAGTTGTTTGTTGTTGTAAAAATTCTAATCTTGATGTTTGATTTGAAGAAGAAGAATGTCCTTAGACTAATCCAAAAAAATTTATAATGTTTAACAAAGTAAAAGAAAAAGATTGTTTATATTAATATACAGTTATAATATATTCGTTACATATATATATATATATATATATATATATAAATTATTAAGGAATATTTAAATTTCATCAAGGACATAAATTTAACCATCTGAAATGAACCATAATAAGCGCACTCTAATTTTATTCTTAATTTGTAGTTGTTGTTGTTGCTTTTGTTGTTGTTATTGTTCTCATTCCAATCGTTTTGTAGTTTGTATTGTCATTTAATAGACGCCGCTTTCAAGTGATGTTATATGGAGTTGCCATTGTTCATCGCTGTCAATTTTTTTTTTATTGTTGTTCATCATGATGTTAGTGTGTTTGTGTTGTTTTTTTTATTTACTTTTTTTGTCAAATTTAATTTTTTATTCTTGAATAAATTTTTTTTTTTGTCTTCTATTTTGCATTTGTGTCCTTCTTTTTTTTTAAGTTTTTTTACTTTTTTCTCACTCTAATTCTTTTGTTTTTGTTTGTTCATTGTGTTGTACAGTATGTGACGTGACGCAGAATAAATTAAAAATGTAAAATAGGTGAAAAACCAAAGCAAGTTAAAAAAATAAAATAAAGAGATTCACCTTTTCTTCATTATATGGATAAAATATGAATTTGTTATTTAAAAATTCCATTCCAAGTCCACAGCATAAACATAATGAAATGGTACAGTGAAGAAGGGCTGCCATTATTACTGTAGAAGTACCATAGAAGTACCAAAGATTAACCATTCATCTATTAGTCTTCTTATACACACTTTAGTATCCATATTTAATTTTCGAAAGTTGAAATTTGAATTTGAAGCCATCAAAAATAGAGAAAGGAACATGTAAAAGAATTTTTTTAAATTTTGTGTAAAATTAAATTTTATTTTTATTTTTTTTTTTCAAATAAAAATTTTTATGAAAGAAAGAATTTAAATAGAAAAATAAATATTAGAATGAGGTGAAAAGTAAAAGGAAAATGAACATATATAAAAGAAAAGTAAAAGTTGGATAATTTTTTTTTTTAATACTTTATATTTTCTTTTGCTCTCATCTTTTATGAATTCATTTCCGGTTGGAAAAAAAAAAAAAAAAAAAAAAAACACAATTTAGCATAAAAATTAGGTGAGCAGATATTGAAGTTAAATTTAAAATTTAAATATTGAAATATATTAATATACGTATGTATATATTGTCTAGATTTGATGTTAATTTTTGAAAGAATTTCCAATAAAAAATTGTAAATAGTCTTCTGCAAGATTCTGGCGTAAAAAGTCTTCCATAAGGAAGATTTAATCATAAAAAACGTCATAAGCTATTTTGTGTCATCTCGATAGTTCAAATGTGTATGGAGGAGCATCTATGTCCTGATTATTTAATGTTGGGAAACTTACAAGCAATACTTGTTTAGTTTCAGTAGAAGAGGTACTAATTTCTTGTATAGATATCTAGAAAATAAAGAGGTCAGTGGAATGACCGCTGAGGTGACACTGTAATCATTTAAAACGTCGAATATTTAGCACTTTATGGAGTTATCCAAATATCGTTATAATGTACTTAATGTACTTAAGGTTCAACCTAATATAGGTTTTAATATGAAGCCAGATGGGAAAAGGAAAGTTTTAATCGAGGAATCGAGTATTAGCACTGAAAAAGGCTGCATGTCGTAGACGAAATACTGGTATTTACAAAAATAAATAATTTTAGTGAATTCAAAGCGAAGGTACGCGTTTTTGCTTCCCTTTGCAACACAGGAAGCCAAAACACTTACAAAGCTACAACAAAAGCATGATTTGGCCAACTCGAGAAATTAAAGTTGTGAGAAATATCACCATTAAAAATTAAAATTTACCAAATAATTTAAATGCCAAATTTAACAAACATAGTTTCAATTAAGTTTCTATAAATTCAAAATTAATTGTTAAAGGAAACTAATATATTTTATACAATGTACAATAAACCACCTAAGTACATTGAATTAATTTAGAATGACTTCCTTTTTATAATTTTTATGTAAAGATATCCGAACCAGATTCCATAATAAATTAATTGAATTTTTTTTAGTAGTTTTTTTTTTATTTTACTTACATAACAAATTTAATTCAATTGTGAAACCCAACATCTTTTTTTAATAAAAAACTTCATACCGTCCTTGAAATCATTCTATATTCTCTGACTTCGTCAAGAAGACAAGGAAAGAACAAATGTGATATCAAATATCCATAATATGATGAAAATTGTTTTTTTTATCATAATTGACTTATTATGCGTTGCTATTTCTTAAGAGGGCGGAATAATAAACCAAAAAAATGATAGGTTTCTATATATAAATTAAAATAAAATTTTAAAATAAAGATAAACAGATGGGATGTATAAATATAGAACTTAATTTACATTTGATAAAATATGAACAATATGAAAAATATTTTGATGGTTTTCCTTCAATGTAAAAAAATTTATCATTATTCTTAGAATATATTAAAATTTATTTTCTTTGGAGTTTTTCTTGTTTTTTTTTTTTTTTTGTTTACCTTTACGTTTTACCTTTACAATTTGAGTTAATTTAAAAAAAAAAAATGCTTAAGAAAATTGAAAAATTGCCTATGGTTTCTTTTTTTTTATTATTAGCTGCTTCAGCTTTTTATGTAGGGACTCTATGTAAAATTATAAACTCCTATTTATCTATTCCCATGGAATTTAATTTATTCGGAGTAATAAAAAAGTGAAAATATAAATAATGTAAAGGTATTTACTAATAAAAAAGAACTAGAATTAAAATTATTTAAATTTTATTATTTGATTAAGTTATGGTTAGTTATTAGTTTAGATAAATACAGAAGAACTGTAAAAGTAATTGAATTATTATATTCATTATTAAATGATTTTAAAAATGAGGATACTAATATTATTTTCGATAGATACCGAATATAGAAGGATAGCGCCACTAGTATTTCCATTCTACGCAAAATTCCATTCTTTAAAATCCACTTATACCTATAAATCTGTTCTTGTTATTAAAGTTTGCCACAAGGAGGCAAAATATTGTAAATGATTAGTTTAAACTATTAGACTAAAGGTCAACGATGGGGAATCGTGCAGCAACTACGAAAATATTTAAAATACCTTAAGAGACGGAAGTTTTTGCTTGGCTTCAATCGTTATTAGCATAAGTAAATTAAAAATTTGGTTAGACTCTCAGAAAATTTAAATGTCAAGTCTATAAGTTAAAAATATGCTTTAAAATAATTTAACCCTTGTGCAACAAACGAGTTATCAAATAATACCCAACCTTCTTCTTATTAATTTAAATGAGTAAGGTATCCCTAAGAAGTAGATATGCTAATTGTTATTAGCTTAACTGAACTGCTTAACAGAAAGAAATCTTCTGCTAATATACTAATTTACTATTTAATAACTTATTAAATAAAAACTTATAACACATTATAATCTACTGCCCAACAAATTCTAAATTTAATGACCTTAATTATTAAGTTCATCCACTTTCTGTGTCAATAAGAATGCCATTAGAAAACTATATCTGATAAAAATATATACTTTCACTATCACCCCTCGCAACTATTTAATACGAATTATAAATTTTATTCTACTAATTCACTTATCAACGGTTACTATAGAAATTTTTTACCCCCGTATAAATTTAATAATATAAAATCTGATCTGTGACGTGTGCAATATGCATTCCCTTATTTTTTATCAGGCCTTTATGAACTCTTCATATGTTGATGTCAGACATATTGCAAATGACAATGATTATTTTGAAATAAACTGCTATTTCTATCAATTGATGTTAACATTTAAAAAAAATCAGATAAAATTAATACTTTATGAATTACATATACAAACTGTGTTGTAAATCTAGTGTTAGTATTAAAATGAGGAAGATTTAGGTTTTCCCAGGAAGAAGCATCGAATATTAAAAAAAGTGTTTTTGTTTTTAAAATATTTGTAATATGTTTACACACTTTGAGAATGCGTTAATAACACTTATAAGTTTTGGACATAGTAGTCGCAGAATCTTTTGGTTGTATACGCCAAAACTTAATTTTTATCTTAATTTTAGATGCATCTCAGGCTAACTGTCAGAATTATTCAAATTAGGCTAAGTGTCGCAGTTTTGAGATTAAACTCTCTTTCTCTGATAGAAACTCTCTGAGATCAAACATTAAACTTTAAGTTATTAAGTTTTGTATACATTGTTAAAAGATAGATTTCGAAAATACTTTTAGCAATTTTCCCGCCATCTTCAATTTTATTATTTTATCAGCTCTAATTTTAAACTTTAACCACCCCGTTTTAAAAATATTAGCTTGTAATGAACTTAAAGGTTTTATAAGGATCCCAGATTTAATTGGTGTTACATTTATGAATTCAATGAAAAAACTTTTTATTTGTTAGAAAAATTTGTTAATAATATTAAAATAAGGTAACGGAATCTCTTGATAATTAGTTTTGAAATCAAATAAATGAAGACTATAACATTACTTATAACTTAATTAATGCCCAAATTATTGTTCAATAAAATAAATGCAGGCATTTACGTATACATTTTCAAAAATTTTTTTTGCAAATTCTGGAAAACTCAATTTTTGCTCATACAACAAAACAATTCTTAATTAATAATATAATTGCAATACAACAATAACAATCGCATCGCAGGATATCAAGAAAACAAAAACTTTAGTTCCAATGTACGTGTGCGTGAATTACAAAAAACAAAAAAACATTGAAAAAGGATGTTTCTTACCATTAAGGCTTGTTTAGCCAATTTACGTACGTTTTCAATAAAAATAAATTTTTTTTGGACTTTTATATCTATTTTAAATTCATAACAGGATATTTCCTTTATCAAATTGACTGTTTGAATATTATTTTATTTTTTTGCACAATTTTTTTTATTGAATTGCATATTTTACATAAAAACATAATTACCATAGTTGATTGAAAATAGCTAACTGTCTGTCCTCGAAAAGTTTTTTTAGAACCCACTGAAATTCCATTATTGAATATAGTTTATACTATAAGATTGCAGATTAAAAGCATGTTTATTTTTAGAGGAAGCTTCAAAATATTTGAAGGAGACAAATAATAGCTTTGTAGTTATTTATCTTTCTTCTTTAAAACCTCCTTCAACTTATTCATAAAACAGTTTGTCTTAGTCTTCTTTCTAAATTCTCTCTTCATCGGGAGAAGAATTCAATTAAGCCCCGTATTGGATTGTATTAATTAAAATAATTGCATTAGGCGCTTCGTTTTGGTTGAAAAATAAAATTACCATGGAAACCAACACAAACTTACTAAAGTTTACAGATGAACTTAGCTTGTGGAAGTTCTCTATGACTTGTTAATTTATTAAACATTTAACAATTTACCTTCAACTGCGCATGCGGGATTCACTTATTACTTATCCTATAAAGCTATTGTGAACATGGAATAGTAATAATATTGAATAGTTGTAAATTATAGTCTCTCTGTTGTAGCAATTCCTCAGCACAATGCATAATTACATTTTAAAGACCCACTCCACCTGCTTCGGCTCTATAGGATATTCGAAGAAATTAATACTGTTATGTCAATAACGGCAAATAATTTATTTCTTTATTATTACATTAAAAACGTATGAATGTATGCATATTCTCATAATGTAAAATAAAATTTAATTTTTTTTTTACTGTAATTTAATAAATTGCCCAGGATTTTAGCATAAGTTTTTAAATGCACACAAAATAGAAGTTGGAGTAAATGATTAAAAGGGTGCTAAATGAAGTTGACAATTTTAAGTTAAAAAAACAAATAATACAAGAAAAAAACCAAAATTCAAATAAAAAAAAAGTTAGTAACAAATTTTTTCAAAATTTTTTAAGAAGGTATGGTTGGTTTTCCTGGAGAAATTAAAAAAAAAAAAAAATAAATACAATGAAAAAAGTAAAATTATGTTGCATTAATTGGATTATGTCGTACTCTGACGTGCCTTGATTCGTTAATTCTGCTTTTATTTTTTTTTTTAGTTTCCCCTCAATTGAATTTATTTGGAAAATAATCGCAAAAAAAAAAACGACAATACAAACATACAAGATACAGAACAATGGAGTTTACAATATATATTAATAAAATGTTTGAAATTAAAAATGTTAAAAATTATTACAAGAGTTGAATACATTGAATTTATAATTTTTTCCAATTAATTATTTTTGTATTATTATTATTATAAAAAAAAATTTAACTTTTTTTATATTTTTTAATTAATTAAATTAAAAAAATTAAAAATTTAATCAGAACCACAATGTAGCGTAGGGTGTTAAAAAAAAAGAAGTATATACACTGTATAGTAGAAATTATTTAAATAAATTAAGTTGTTTCCTGAAACGTGTTAATATAATTTAAAAATATATATATATATATATTTAAATTATATTAACACATATATATGTATTAATACAATTTAAATTATATACACATATATATACACAAATTCTATTAAATAAAATAAAATTTATTAAATCAGATAGATTTAAATTATAAAATGTTTTAATTGAATTAATCATTATTGTATATATATTTAATTAAATGTCTCTATTATAATAATAATATTATATTAATTTAAATATATATTTGAAAATTGTAATTTTAATAAAATATTTTGGTTTATTTAATTTATTTTTAAAATGAAACTTTTTTAATTAATTTAATTTTAAATTATATTTAAATTAATTTTTTTAATTTAAAGTTAAACATTGTATACACAAATAATTAGAAAGTTTTTAATTAATTAATTAAAAAATATACTTATTTTTAAAAATAGTTAATTAACCCAATTTACAAGTTACAATAATTAACCACAATTATATAGTTCATTAAAAATTAAAAATTTAAAAAATTTTAAAATTTCACTTATTAATTAGTCAGGGAGCTCAAAGTCACAAAGTGAAATTAAATCTTGAAAATAGTATAGAACTTACATGGAACCTCAGGATTATAACTTATTAGGCATGCATAACGTTTATCTCCAAAATATACACGTGTATCTTATTAGAGGTCTCATGTATCTTAGAGAATCTTTCATAACACAAAATGATAAATTATGGAATATTGAACTCTAAATTTTCTAAAGTCTACTTATATAAAAAATTTATAATATATCTTATATAAATTTTATATTTTCAATTATATAAATCTAAATTTTATAGTGTAACATTTCCCCTCTTATTTTTTACATCATCTTCTTAAGACCCAAACTGTTATACTAAATTAAGTTTTAACAAACACGTTTTTATAAAAGAATTTGGGACTGAACAACACCAGAATGAGTTTCACTAAGATTTTGTATGACTCCCAGATACGTCTTTTCTATACAGAAGGGAGGTTCTTTGAAACTAAATTAACAGAGCCTTTCACAAGATAAAAACAAAAGACAACTGTTAAAAACTAAAACTGTTATATAAATTACAAATTCTTTAATTAAAATTATATTTTAGAGTGACCATTAGATGACCAATCAAATATAAACTTTTACCAAAAAAATTATAAAAGCTTTGCACCTACTAAAAAAAAAATAAAAGCTTTTTACCTTAAAAATTGGTTTAAAATAAAAAAACTTTAAGACAGATTTTTTGATTTTCAAAAAAAAACTTAAGCTTTTAATTAATTACTAAAAATTTTTTTGTCTATTTTTTTTCTAATTTAACTTTTAACTTATGATTATTTAAATTTGATATATTAAAATATATTTGCATAGCCATAGGCGAACCACTTTCTCTCTTCTAAGAATTTAAATAGTTTATTTGTTTATATAGATATAATAAGTAATATAAAGTAAAATATCTATTTAAATATATATATATAAGTTTTTTTTATATTAATTATATTATTATTGGTGTTTAAAATAAATTTATTTAAAAAAAAAATTATAAAATAATAATTTAAAGCAATTTACAATATAATTAATATTAATTAAAATATACTTATACTGTTTTAAAATTTTTTAATCGAATAGAAGCCTCGAATTTATTTCAATTAGCCACTTACAAAATTTCTATCTTAATGCTATTTATATTAATTATAATTTCTGTAATATTTTGAAATATTTTCCCTCCTCGTTTGTCTACGACTTCACCCTCTGATATCCAACGATATGCTGCTGATTATTAAGCCGTAATCGTACGTGACAGTTGCGTCCAGTCTCCATTCATATTTGACACGGCAAGTAATTGAGGTTTTTTATATTCTTTTACTATTTTTTTAATTTTAGTAGAGGTTTCTTGGACCTTTCCATTTTACTATAAAAACACATTTGCAAGTTGGAATTCTCTTGTTAAATTTAAAAAATTTAATGAAAATAATCAAAAGGCTTAATTCGCTCATTTTGATATTAAAAATTCTCATATTGAAATTTGTTATTCTCATGTTGAAATTTACTATTTCACTTTGAACATTACTGTTCTCATTTTGAAACTAAAATGGTATACACCTTATTGAGTGTTATATAATTTTTTTTGTATAAATTATTAATTAAAATTCGTAATTTTATATATATGACTATATTTTCTGAGAAGCCACTAGTGTTCACGCAGAATAATAATGAGTTTGGAAGTAAGCTATATACTTAATTTCAGAAGCTGCAACTACAAATTAACAGTTCTTTAAACTTCATTGAGGTAGTCTGTCGAATTTGTAACTGTAATCTCACCCGGTTAAAAATTATAATTGTGATTCTCTCTCGTTTAACACGCAGTTTTTATTAAACGGTTCTGAGAAATCTGGCTATCATTAGTGAAATAAATTTGGAAGAATAAAATATCACATAAATTTTAGTCACTTTAAGTTATTTTAAAGTAATTTTTAAAAAAATTGTTGTCATCATTAGGTCTTAAAAATTCATAAAGTCATAAATTAAATATTTTATTTTAACGTCATGAACTTTCATTTTATTTAAAAAAAAGATACAGAACCCAATTTTCAGTTATACCTTAAACAAGTTACAAAATATGAATAAAAAACAATCAACTGAATTTATGAACCATATTAGACATTTTTTTTTTTCAAACATATTTTTTATTGCATATTATTTTTTCTTTCAATTTTCCAACTCATTAAATTGAATCTGAATCTGAAAGTTTATATTTTTTTAAACAAAAGGTTTTTTTTTTATATATTTTATTCATAAAATTTAAATATACGAATAATATTTGCTTTCTTGCATAAAATCACTTTGGCTTTTCATTTTTTAAATATTAAAATAAAAAAAAAAATATGCAGACAAAATTTTTTCGTGTATCTTAAGTTACATATTCTGCGCTCAATAAAACAATTTATATCACCCAAAAAAAAAAATACATCGCAATTCGTAATTTTATTCTGAATAAAATGAATATTAGGATTTTTTAAGGGAATATTTTCAATTAGTCGCTAGTATTTGTATTAAAGTAATGCAAGGGATTAGGGATCTGGGTACATTCAGTGAATTTTTGCTATACCTGTTAAAAGTTGCCATAAAAAATTCTTAAAAACATTGTATCTAATAAATTTTATTTTTTTAAATGATAGGGAGGTGGAACTTTTATTTTATATATTTATAGCTATCTCACTTTCAATTGAAAAGTTTCGGACTCAAATCCTGGTCAGATCATATCTAATGGAAAAGTATAATTTATAATTGACATCGTAATAGTTTGTATCATACAGGGTGGAGCAAAATGACCGATATGGTTTGAATGTTTAATAACTTTTTAAATTTATTTATATTTTTTATTTTTATTTCATTATTTTGTGAAGAAAAATTGGGGAATTGGAAATGGAACAGTACACAAAATAACAGCGTTCAAAAATTACGAAAAGTTATGGAAAATGTACTGGAAAGAGCACGAATGTGCAAAGCCGAAAATGGTCACCACTTGTGGGATATAATTTTTCTACTTAAGCTAAAAATATTCCCCATTAATATACTGTATAACAAAAAAATAATAATAATAATTAACCATTAAATAAAAAAGTTATTAAACATTCAAACCATATCGGTCGTTTCGCGCCACCCTGTATTTTAAAATAAATTTAACTGCCACACCTATGAAGCCTAAATATTAAAATCAAAATTAAGAGGATAAGGGCAAACTTTCATACTAATCAGTATCTTCTAGAGTTTAAACTTGAATTTTGGACTGTACTTAAAATAAATAAATTATATTTGAAATAAAAGTTAGTAGTCAGTTAAAGCTATACTTTTCGAGTCTTACCCATTACTTCCCTTTGAGTTGAATATAAGGACATAATTCGGATGCTGGAGGAAAGAAATTAAAACCTTCGATTTGAAGTACTTAAATTTGATAATAATCTTAGACTTTTAATTTCAGCATTGCTAGTCAAGCGTTTGATTGGAACGCACAGAGAAAGAGAGATGTGGGTCGACCAAAAAATAACTTGCAGAAGATAAGTTGCAAAGGTAGTTGAAAGCTTTGGTAAAACATGGTCAGAAATCATTCTACTGAGCCACAACAGAGTAAAATATAGAAGCTTTGTGGAACATTGAAACAGCAAAAGAAAATTTTGAATAAATATTCAAGCAAATAATAAATTTGCAGATAAATTCTTTTTAAAGCAAAAATTTTATTTACTTTAAAATTTTAATGCGAGAAGATATTTTTAGCAAAAAAATGTGACCATGTATTTTTAAAAAAATTCCTAAAGGGTTACAATATTTGCAATTAACATAATGGAAATTGTTTGTCCATTATATTATTTACTTGACAAATCACTTAATCACCCAACTACACAATATTATCTAATGATTCCAGAAAATCCTGGACATTTCATTTCGTTCTTTACTTTTAAAATTACTTTTACACAACAAGTGAAAAAAATCCCAAATTCTCCAATCTGTACATAGCTCTTAGGTGTGATAATTTATATTTTAAATTTCAAATAACATCAGTACAAGCCTTCTCTCATTTTATTAAATTTTTTTCATAACAACGAATTAATACATGTTTTGAGTTTCACTCAAAAAAATGTCCCCAAAATTTATAATTAACCCAACTTAGTTATTCATTTACATGCACTTTCAATTCCTC
This sequence comes from Dolichopus griseipennis, assembly GCA_963082915.1. Lineage (NCBI taxonomy): Eukaryota > Metazoa > Arthropoda > Insecta > Diptera > Dolichopodidae > Dolichopus > Dolichopus griseipennis. The sequence goes on from OY720445.1 coordinate 5,034,232, forward strand.
ATTCCAAATCGAATAATTTTTTTTAACAAATCACATTTCATATTGATAAAGGGCTGGCAAAAAAAAACCGTATCCGGTTGACCGTTTGGGATTTTCATGAATTTTTGCCAATGCCTATTAAAAATTCACACTCTTGACATTTTCCAAATTTCCAAAATACCAAAACAAAAAAAAAAACAAGAAATTTAATAGAAAAACTGTTCAAAATGAAGAGTAAAAAAAAAAAAAGAATTAGCATCAATGAACCCTTAAACAATTCCCATATGGTTAGTTTTCTCTTGGAAAAACATCAATCATTGTCCAATTTTTTTAATTTATTTTTTTTTTTTTTTTACTTATTCAACACCTTGATGGTCAGTTTTACGTTCACAATAATGTTTCAAAAGTGAATGTATTCTATGGTTAAAATGTCAAATAAGTAGAAATGAGTATAGTCCCCACCTTGTTGAGTATGTGTGCTTGTGTTTATTTTTCTATTTCAATTCTTTAATTCCATTTCCAATTTTTTCCAATTTAGTAGAAAATAAAAATAGACCATAAAACAAATTCTAAAATAAGGTTTCCATAACCTGAATTAAATACAAGCGAATGCGAAACTAAGGTAAGAATACGATTAACCGCCTTACTTCCCGGTTTAAAAAAAATGGTGTTGCAAAGATTTTGTAAGAAACTGCAGTAAGACAGAGGAATTAGATGAATAAATAGTAAGAAAAGTACAGGGGATATAAAGATTTTTTGGAAAACACTGCCCGTTAAATTAGAGCAGGGCAACTTAAATGCCCGTAATTCAGTAAAAAATAATCTTTCAGCATCTAAAGTGTCAAGGACTTGAAAAGGTCGAATTTGAATATTTCACGGAGATTAAATCCAAGTTAAAAGAATTAAATTAATTTCAATAGCCAATAACAAAATAATTTTCCTCTTTCTTTTCTACATTTTGGCTTATTATGCAGTGAAAATTAATAAGGGGGTTGACCACATTATTCTAAATGTCAGAAGAAGTGGATTTTAAGAGTGCAAATTAAAAATGTCTCGGAGATCTCAAAATGTATAGCTCCTTCACTTCAAAGAAACTGGAAAAATGAATAATATACAGGCCGGGTTTGCAATCCCTTACAAATAAAAATTTTCCATAAGTAATTCACTGAAAAACAAAGTTTTAGACTTAGAACGTGATAATTATATAAGTAAAAGAAGTTGCAAATAAAACAAATTAAATTGGATATGTTTTTTTTTATTATTTTGGAAAATACTTTAAATACATGGATGAATGAGTTGACAGATTATATATTTACTCAGCATTCTCTTACCATTATCATTTATATTTTGTTGTTCAACAAAATGGATTCTGATATTGTAATAGTCATTGACTAACAAATTTGATATAAAAAAGAGTTGATGTTTCTTAGAAAAGATTCTTAAAAATAGGTGTATTCTAAGTTTATACAAATTGATTATTTGTTGATTGGAGATAAGTTTATCAGAAATGAAATAAATCTTCTAATATTATCAGATAAAAACCAATATTAATAAAAGTTGATTGATTTTCGAATTTAGGAATGGAAAAATTTGAATAAACAAATAAATATAACAGAAGTTCGGCATTTGCATGTAGAGAAATAGGAGAATATTAAACTTTAAAAAAAAAACTAGGCAAGAGGGCGTGCATGTAATCCTTCTTTAAGGCATTATAGTGTAAACTTTCCTTCAGTATCAGTGATATAGAAAAAAAGGTTACAAAGTCCTCATTGGAAAAACAAAATACAATTTCTTGTGTCCTAATAAAAATTGTTCCATTTTGTAAGAAATGTGAGTGTGTGTGTATGCATGTCTGAAAGCACGACGCCTCTCGTAAATGTCAACCGATTTTGATGAAGTTTTTTATGAATACTTTCTTCGTCAATAGGAGTGTTAGTTCGTAGAAGGAAAAAATTGGACCACGGTATTGGGAAGCTTCCATACAAAAACACCAGACTTTTCAAAAAAGCTCGAGTTCTTACCAACGGAATTAGTTCAAATTACATACGAACGATTCAAATTCAAATTATATACGTACATACTCAACTGATGGGTACCAATGGGATCTAAAAAGTCTAAGGGTTTCAAGAACATAAAGCTCTAATAAATCATCAAAATCTCATCAAATTTCAATGAAATTAGGTATGAAGGCTTTTTTTGCCAAAAGAAGAATGACTTCGCATGGGATCGGAAGAGGCTTCCATATAAAATAACGAAATTACAATGCATCTTTTATAATGCATCTTGGATTTATTCCTACGTTTTAATTAATATAACTGTAACTGCCGGACAAGACAGTTCGAAATCGAAGTTCAAAATCGAAATATTCCTATATCCAAGGATTAATAAATTAGAGTTGTACAAATTAAGTTCAAAAGTTCAATGAATCTTAAAATTTTAAAAAGAATGTCTCTTAATCAAAAAAGTTTTTAATTTGCTTCAAGAACCACAATAATTTATCCAATTCTTAATTTACTTCATAATAAATTTCAAATATCACAAAAATTAAAATAAAAAAAATAAAAAATTATAATTTTAAGCACTAAAAAATTAATCTTAAATACAACAAGAGACATTTACAACAGAAGAGACAAAATACTGTTCAACTTGATTAAATTCAATTAGTATTTAAATTCCCATACTAATTATTATCAATCAGTATTTTGTTCTTTTATATTCTAAAAAAGTCGCGTTTTAAATATGACACAATCCAAAAAATGTCACCATTTTCTTTCCCATGAGTTTAATCAATCTTTCCTTACCATTTAATTTTCTTAAATTAATGCAAAAATACAACAAAAACAACAAGAGCCAACAAAATCCAACAAAGCTTACAACACTTTAAATTCATATATAAGAAAAAAAATACCTTTAATTTAATCGCACCCAATACCCAAAGGATACTTATGCTTCATCCCTAAGATATTTTTTGTCCTAAGAAATATTCTAAAGAAAGAAAAAAAAAAACAAGAAGAACTCAATTAACAGTTATTTTACTAAAATTAAATTTTTTTTTATTTTATTTTCTGTTTTATCCTTTATCCTTCATTCTTAAAATAAATAAAAATATTCCCAGAAGGGAATACCGGGAGACAACATTTAAAAGTTGTTGGAGAAAAGCATATAAAATATATAGTTTTCCTTGCTTCCCTCCTCCCTTCTCTTTTCATGCAGCTTTTCCCTTCCCTGTTTTCTTTTATAAGGTAACTTTTTTTTTCTAAAAGTTGAATTAAAAACAAATACAACAACAACAAGAGCAACATAAAGCAACAACAACTGAAAATTAATTACATTGAGCCAGTTAAGTTAAGATAAATGAACTAAAATCAACTAAGTCGACATTAAGAAAAAAACAAAAAAAAAAATTAAAAAAAAAAAAACTGTTTAAAAAATTATTTACGCAAACATTGCACAATTTACCATTTTTCATCCACTTTGGATACAAAAAAAAAACAGTTTGTATAAAAGAATTAAAACAATAACAAGAAGAAGAAATTGTTTACTGCAAATTTCAGGCCCCATAAAGAAAATTTACAAAAAAAATGGGAAAAAAATGACTTTTAAGTTATTACACCTCCAATTTTACACTAGGGTATTATTAATCAGCTTTTGCGCTTATAAGTCTTATCTATATTTTTACATATCTATTTGGAAGGTGTCATTGAACCGTGGGGATTGACATTTAAAACCCCCAAAAAAATTAAACTTGTAGGTTAATACTGTGTATTTTTAAATAATTTTAGACCCCTAATTGAACTAAGTGGATATTTAAACCCGTTATTGAAGTAACCCCTATTTGAAGTAAGTATACTTAATAATGTACAGAATAAAATTAAAATAAGTGTACTTTGATTTTTCTTTTCTTTGACAGGTACTTTTTTTATGTTTCGTTAAATTAGAAAAACCAAAGAATAACAACTATTCCTATCAACATTGTAACATTTATTGTTGACATCTGACCAATAGCGCAGTGGTTAAGACGCGGGTACAAATCAAGACTCGGATTTCATAAAAAATATCTATAACTCTTGTGTAGAATAATAGATTACAAAAGTTAGCCCTCCTATATTAATCTTCTTATATAATATAGCTTTACAGCCGAATAATCACCGGCTTAATGAATATAACGATTAAAGAAACTGAACCCTTAATTAAATAACTTGGTGGTGAATGCCCTATACTCCTGAAAGGAGTTGAAAAGGAATAAAACAACAAATTGTTGGATATCATACTGATTATCAAGTGTTAATTTCTTATTAGAAGAGTTGAGATTCGAATCCAGTTAAAAGCAACACTTTAATTTTTCAGATTGGTTCAGTAAAAATAGAGCTTTATCTATTGGCACATCCAACATATGATAACGATAGTTACTTGATAAGAATTCATTGAAATCATCAAATTGGAATTGGATGAGAATTCATTAGGATCAATATTAATAATAAGTAACTATAATATTTTGTGGAGAATGGAGATTATTAATAATTATGTAATTCGCTATATATTTCCATAACTCTTTATTATCTTCCGAATACAGTGGAACTCCCAGGCTTGCAAGCAAAAGATTCTTTTTAATAATTCTGTAAGTTTGTTGTTCCTAAGCATAAGTAGCACCATTTAAATAATAAAAATTATGAATTATTATCAAAATACTCAAAATCTAATAAACTAAAGTGTTCCTATAAATTCCCCATATTCAAAACTCCATGCATATCCTATAGTTTTTTTCATAAAAATTTATAAATTTAATTTAAATTATTTTTATATTTTCTTGTTTTTGTTTTTTTTTTTTAAAGTAATGGTAGCATTTTCTTGGCTGGATTTTTAGAGAGAAAGTCCATTATTTATGTTCCCTTCCAAAAAAAAAAAAACAAATTAAATAAAAAATCTCCAACTATTGAAATCTATTTTATTACTATTTACAGTTATTTTTCCTATACATAAACTCCTTACACTCCATACATACAAACTTAGACTTTACTAAAAAAAAATTTTTAAAAAGTAGACTTGGAAAAAGGGTGAGAAAACTTTATAGACAATAACACTATTACAACACAAACAACAGTCTGGCACAAGAAAAATATTAATAGTTAAAAGAAGTGCAACAACAGCAACAACAATTTTTTGTTTTATTTTATCCATGCAATAACCATAAATGAAGATTTAGGCTGTTTCCTTTTACGGTTACAAAAAGGACACTAGGAAAATTTTTTTTTTGAAAACAGAATGGAAGGATATGAAAAATTTATTTTAAAATATTGTTGCTATGTTGCTATTGTGTTGCACATTTTCTATATACAGTACAACATAAAAAGGAATTAAAAAAAAATATATATATATATTGTAAATAACTTGTGGTACATAACCCTTTTTTTAAGATTCTCTTATATCCCATAAAGCTAAAAACATACGAACAACTTGTTTCTGAGGTAAAAAATAAAAATGGAGATTTAAATTGAAAATTTAATAATAAAACAATTCGTTTTTTTTTTTATTATTTATTAACTATTTGTATTTATATTTAGATTTATTATTTTAATTTATATATATTTGTACTAGAAAATATTAAAATAAGTGACTCTCATTTTGAAAATGATTATGTACGTAGGATTAGTATAAATTCTGAACAAACACCTGGTTTGCATTTAAAGTCCTTTAGAGGGTTTATGTTATAATTGTAAATTTAATAATATTAAAGCAGAGAATATTATTTTAATTTTAAAATGGGGATTTCTAAGGATATTTTGAAATTTTTTTTAAGGTGGAAATTAATTATTTAAAAAGTGCATTGGAAATTTATATACTTGAAGTTTTTAGTATGTTTAGTGCCTTAGGCGGACTTAATAATCCAACTTTATAAATTTTTTACTTTTTTTTTTACGAGAGAAATGGAAAGCTTCAAAAGCCATCTATTGGAGCTATGCGACTTTAACACACCCATAGCACCAAACTTTTTAAACTTTTTGATTTAGGAAATTTAAGATTATAAGATTTTTTGGATGGGAAAAATTGAATGGGATATTTAAATGAAAGATAATAATGTTTTTCTTAAATTTATTTATATCGTACACATATACTTGAGTAAACACATTTGATGGAATATGGTTCCAAATCCGCTAAACCACTTTAAAAGCTCGACTTTGAAGGGTTTTGCATATGGTGCCCTCCTTGTTTCTTTTATCATTGAAAAACTTCGAGTGGAGGCGTAATTGTTAAATTTTTAGAAAATTTGTTGCCCTCCTTGTTTCCCTTTGGAAAACTTTGAGCGGAGGCATTAATTGCTTAATTTCATTGGTGCAGGTGCTAGTATCTACAATACATCTATGAAACAAGACCAGCCAGTTTGGCCACATTTAAAGCCTTCTACAATATTGCTAAATCTAAATTAATTAAACTATATCGATTCAATCTAAGGTTCCCAAACTACAGCTGCTTGAAAGTCAACAACTTCTTTTTTAACATATACCGTATTAAGTAAAATACTTTGGAAGTAGTAAACCTTCTTTCCTCAATTATATAATATAAAGCTAGCATTAAAACGATTTTGGAATTTTTTTGAATTAGCGCAATTTGTAAAGTGAGAAATTATTAAATTAACCGACCAAAACTTTTCATAAGTGTTTCGATAGTAACAAAGCAGATTATTAACTTCTAAATAAACAGAGGAGCAGGCACCCCCTCTATTTATTGACATTTTCCCAATTAATTCAAATTTTATTATTTACAGTTAAATAGTAAAAAACTCTAGATAAAATTGCAAAATTTAATATATTCAATTCAAATATTTACAGTTTTTAAATATCGAATTTCAATTAATTGAACAAACAAATTTATTATTATAAATTGATTATTTATATTTTTATTATTTATTATTTCTAATAAATTAGAACAAAATATTAAAAATTTATAATTTATATAAAAATCTAAATTTATTTTAGGAAGCTTTTTATGGGCAATTTTATTATAAATTTTTTTCAAATAATTAACCAGCGATTAGTTTCCTTCCTGCTCCTTGATTAGTAATTTATTTAATAGGCACAGTTCATTAATATTGAATATTTAACAGGATATCCCGAAGGTGATATTTTTTATTATTTTGCTCTCTAAAAAATTTACTAATCAAATATTTAAAAAAGTCTTGAAAAAAATTACATATTTTTTAAATTAAAACTTGGAACGGAAAGCTCAAAAAACTTATTTTGTTTAAATATTCAAAAAAAATCAAATTGAAATAATTTAAACTATTTTTAAGTATTTTTAAAACAATCTTAATACCTATCTATGATTTTTTTAGAAAGAATTTAATCCAAAGTAGAAGACTGAAGCCTTGCCAGAATTTAATCCGAAGTTGAGTACTAAAGCCTTATCCACCAAATTTTGAATAATTCCGACTATTTCAACGTTTATAAAGAACCTAGTCCTTAAATAGCTTACGCAATAAACAGGGGCAGAGAAGCTACGGAAGCTCCAAAACAGACCTACTCTAACAAACATCTTCATATATTTATTACGAGTAAATGATAAATTAGATTGGTAAACTAGTCCAAGACAACTATAGGAACTTTAAAAAAAATACCTATACAGACTGACACCACATTTTACCATAAAAAAGTCCACGAAACTGAAAACTTGATTGAAATTATTATCTCTTATTAATAAAATTTATTTACCGGAAATAATCACAAGAAAGTTACCGAGGGCATTTAAAGAAGTCAGATTTTTATTTTTTTGTAATTTATTTTTTTAAGGCAAAATATTTTTATATTAATTTTTTACCCTCTGGTAATAATTTGATATTCTGTGCTCTGTTAAAAGTAAAAAGTTATATAATTAATGATGAACCATATTTTAAATAACACTGTCTTTTGATTGATTCTTTTTCAATTAATTTTTATTTGTATAATTTTTGAAACAATTGTCAAAAATATTATGAATAATGTACATAATATTTATAATTTATAAAATAACTGCCTAATAAAATATTAAATAATGTATTAAATGTAACAGTTTATATTGAACTATATAAATCCCGCCAAAAAATGTTAGTGGCAAATTATATTATAGTTTATATAAAACAGCTCAGTTCAAGAAATGTCTTCAATATTTTGTAAACAAAAAGTAAAATTACAAATTAATTCAATAATAAATAAGTAAGAGATTTTAATTTCAAAATATAAATAATAAATGTTTGCAATAACTTATTAATGTTTGATAAGTTGCTATTAAATTTTCTAAAATGATTTGTTAAAGCATCAAAGGAGTAAAAATACAATAATTTATAAATTTTAGAATATTCTAATAAATTTTAGGTCAAAGATTATAAATATTGGACATATCCCAATAATCCTTTAATATAATTGTTCTTAAATAACTAGGGCGGTTTCATCAACCAAATTGTTTTCCAATTATTACGAAAACGTAATTTCCAGAGCTATACTAAGTCAAAATATACTAGTTAAAGTATTACTAGAATTAATGAGGTGTTTAGATAGAGAAGTCCTCCAATAAAACAAATTAGCTTGCTTGAAAATAATATTCGATAGTGTTTCAAAGGAGTTGGGTACGGTTCACCGCCTCATAGTTTACCGCCCATGGTTCGCTGCTTAACAGTTCACCGCGGACGGCTTACCGCCGTGAAATAAATGTCTATTGCATAACAACATACTCTTTTTATCACAAATCCAGCGAAAGCAATTTGGCTCCAATTTTTTTTCTAAGTTATGCACAAAACCATCGACCACAAGTTTATCTTTAACATGTTTTAATTTTACAACTGTTATTACTTCCATTTATTGGGCACTTTTTATAAATTATTTTTATGCTGTCAAATTATATTATATTAATATATTTATATTTCCGATGACTAAGATAAAAAAATATAAGCAAAGCATTTTGTTTCATTAAATATATTGATAGTTTATCTAAAAAAAAAAACGGGAAATCGTAAGCGGTGAACTGTTGTGACGGTGAATCGTAAGCGGTGAATTGTTCTGACGGTTAATCGTAAAAACGGTGAATTGTACATGCGGTAAAACGTAAGGCGGTGAGTTTATTTTCACGGTGAACCGAGTATATCCCGTTTCAAAGCTGTCTCTAATAATCACAATTCGGAAGAAAATAAGACTTTAAATAGAAGCAATTGGATGAAGCAAAAATTGTGTTTCCATTTATTCCAAATTTAGAACTCGTGTACTGCAATTTTTATAACCAATTTCCAACCATAGTCATCTTCCAAACAAAATACCATGAAAAATAAAACCTAAGTTTCTACAACATGTCTTATAACGTGTAGAAACGGGGTTGGGTACAAAATCTCGTGTGTCAAAATCTCGCACTTCTCTCTTAATTTAAAATCTAACACATCCATATATGTAAATATTCTGGAAAAAGCGTACTAAAATCCTAAAACCAACTCTAAAATCGCTTTTAATTATATTTCCTACATATTAATAGTATTTCAACTACAAAATTACAAAAAGCGCGAGACATTGCAACCCGAGATTTTGAAACACGAAACTTTGACACACAAGATTATGAAACGCGTAATTTATAAAAGCACCAGATTTTGACACAAGAAATTTTGATTCGCAAAATTTTGATACGCTCCCGTAGAAACGTCATAGATTTTCAACAGAAACAAATACCATTTTTTTTTTATATTGTTAAAAATTTGTATTCGGTTAATTTTAATCAAATGGCAAATCATAGCTAAGTTGGGTCGAAAATCAAATAAAATCATTTTTTCACCTTTCATTGTGATTTAAACCCGTGCCTTTCGTGTAAAAGATCGGCACTCTAACCACTGTGCTATACAGCATTTAAAAAATTATAAATATATTCTAAATAAACCAATTTATTTTTATAAAATATTGAGTACAATATCTTAAGTTAAATTAATTAAAAAGTTTTTCTTAAATATTTTATAGTATCACAATTTACAAATCTAAATTAGTTTAAATTCACAAATTTCTTTCTAATTATTTCTTATCGTTTTTTTTTAATACAAAATTATTTAAGGTTCCTATTGCTAATTTTATACCATTTTAATTAATTTATTATTCATTCTAGGCGCCATTTTAATTAATTCCATTTCAACAAAATAAAAATAAAAAATAAAAAAAAAACAACAAAAACAAAAAAAAAGGTGCTCATACAAATTTAAAATTAAATTGTAGAATCATTCTTTCTTTTTAATACCAATAACCCAACCCTAACACTTACACCCATACATTACAGTCTTTATAATAAAAGAAAAATCATATATAAATTTCTTTCAATTCACCGTTATACTCTCTTTTATGTTTATAATGGAATAAAAATCCCCTGAATTCTAAAATAAAAATTACCTAAAAGTAAACCCAGTTAAAATTACAAATATCTCTCCGTTTTTATTTTTATTTAACAAATCCGCAACAAATGATTTGACACCTTGGTATCCGGCGACCGACATACGTTTATTCGTTTTACCTAAAATACTTTTCACCACCACCAAAAATTACATTTTTTTTGATCCTTAAAATCCTTTTTTTTTATTATTCCCTTTTTTTTTTTTTTTTAAATCATGCAATAATGAAATCATCCCATAATTTTTTTTAGACCCCCTACTTAATGTATTAAACCGGGGTCACAGTGGGTGGTTTTATGTTAAAAGTTTAGATTCATTTTTTTCTGTTACTTATTGTTGTAATTTTTCTGTTTATTGTCGAATTTTGTTTTGGGAATAAAAAGGGATAGAAGAAGTAAAATTAGAAAGAGACAAAAATAAAAATCTGGATACATTATTCTTTTATCATTTTTTAATGGTAAAAAGGTGTTTAAAACATGCAGCTAAGGGTATAATTAAATTTTGTTTATTAGAATTTTTTAATTCATACTATCCATTACTGAAAAATTAGGGTTACCAGTTGTATTTAATGCAATATTTTAACTAATCAAATTTTATTTTTTAGTTTTATTTAAATTCATACTAGGAACTTTGTTTCCTGGCTTACATTGAATTGTGCAAATGAATGATTCGATTAACCTAGCTTAGTTTTAGAATACATAACGTAAGGGTCTGCTCTTAAGGCTGTTAAGATCCTGCTACAAGGGTTTTATCAAAAAACTTAAAATTTTCAAGTTCAAGAGATAATAAACCATTTTTGTAGAGTGGAATCCTATTAGTTAATTTAGTCACCTTACGAGCCATTTAGGAACTGACTATAAGGGTTGTGGATGATGTAGAGGTTGTTAGTCTCTTGTATTTTAATTTTAAATTAAATTTAATACATATTCCAACTATTTAAATATTAAAATATGCATACCCATAAAATTACAAACTTTATGCAGCTCTCTTACATTTCAGTGTTGATGTAAACAGGTTACAATTTAACCGTTATGATTTCATATAGAAGTCAATTCAGTTCATGTTTTTTTGTGATATAAATAAATAAATATTAATTAAGAAATTTACTAAGAAAATTAACTATAAATAATAAAACTGAATGTACGAACCGGAAATATTTACATGCATTTTTGAATTAAAGTGACAGCCTGAATATTAAAACTGACATCAATTTGTCTACAAGTTGCAATAGAATAAAACTATATTATCTACTTTCTACTCTGAACTTTTTTTATATGTTAAACTAATTATACTTGTTTAGCTGACTGGCTTTGAGGTACTACTGCTTTGCCATTCTATCAATAGTTTTCATTGCCAATCCAGTATAGCTTAAGTCAAATACTGCAACCTTTCCTTAAAAAAATATGTGCAATTACGGGGAAGACGGTGAAATCTCTAGAGTGCCAAAAAATTTGGTAACAAATCAACTAGCAGAAGGAAAGTCCCTTATAAGGTCTTATAAGGGACATTATCAAATTAAATAGAATTACATAAACAAAAAATTACAGAAGTTTCCAATATCTGTAACTAGAGAATGAGATAATCAATTTAAAATCTTCTTATATAGATGCTAATTCCCAAACCTTATAAACCACGATACACGCTTTCTTAAATTCGCATTCTGAAGATTTTGCAAACATAGCCTGAACAAGTTGACTTACATCACTCCTCAAGTTAAGTCTCAAAACAACTCTGCCTTTTTTTGAGTTATTTGTAGAAATTTATGAATAAGGCTCCTGAATTCTGAAGTATTTAGAAGAAAAACTGTTTAAGACATAAGTCTTTGTGACTCAGTAATTTTTTAACTAATTAAACAATAACAGGCAATTCCAATTACAATAAATTTTCATCCTCCAATATTTTTAATTCAAAACAAAACCTTCTGGAGCTCTTTCACATTTTAATTCGCTTATAAATAAAATTGTATTTTGGTTTCATATTTTTTTCCTTCTGTATTTTTATTTTACACTTCTTTTCTATGTTTTTTGGGATAAGGGGAAACAAAAATAGATGGAAACAACGTATATATCAAACTACCATTGTAATGTTTGTCACTCATTAATCCGATTATATGTTGACATTTATTTTAATTTTAATTTTCCATTACAAGAGGTTGCAATTGTCAGCTTCAAAAACTTACCAGACACAATTGGAAAAAGTTATTACAAATGTATGTATGTGTGTATGTAGAGATCATATGTGATCTAAGCTGTCTGTATAATATATCTGGAGATTTTATTTCATTATTTGAAAAATATATTTTCAAAATTTTAATTGTTAGTGAATATTATTATGACGGTATTTATTTTTTTTTTTTTGGAAATAGTTTTAAATAAAATTTATTTTTTATTTTTTTTAATTAAATTTTGTACAAAAAATTCAGATTTGGTAGATAATACCATTGTACATTACCAAAAAATCCATATGATGATGGAAAATAATTAAATATTTATGTTAATTGAGTGTTTGAGTGACATTTATTGAAATCAATTTAATAAATAAAAACATAGGGAGAGTTTTGTAAAAAATTAAAGTTTACAATTTTTAAAGTAATTACTAGAATAATTTTAATATTTAGTTTTGAAATTTATTTAAATCTATTGAGTTCCTTCTTTGTTATATGAGGAATTGGGAGATTTTAAAATTTTGCTGTTAAAAATAAATTAAGAACACTTTAAGTTGATTTATTAAAAGTCTTATGCTTATCACAGGATCACTCTGACAGAAGAGGGTCTGAAGTAATTGAGTATCATCCGTAAAGTACAAAATAAGTAAATTGCAATTACAGTTATTTTAAAATATAATTATAGTTCGAGGTTTGTATTATTAAATTATATGCAAGGTTTGTAAAAATTCCTGCAATCTCAGCGTTATACAAATAGTTATAAAATTGTTTTCAGAAAATATTATCCTTTACTGCCAGTAACAGTCTGCCTGGTTTTTTAGTGACCAAATACTGTAACGCTATTTATTTAAGATAAAATAACTCGTTATTGTGTTAATAACTTCCAACAAGCTTTATACCTCTATGACTATAGGTCAAATAGTATAATAAATTTGCCATTACGTTTATGACGTAGCAGGGAGCGTCCATCCATCCGCAAGATAACTCAAAAAATAAAGAAGCTAGGATTTGGAATTTTTAAAAATTCGTTTTTATGCAATATTCGTCGTCTCTATTGAAATCCAGCCATTTTGGTCCTCGGGTTCGAGTACCTACCATAAAACTTCTTTTTTTATATGAACATCACTCTTTACCTATGGAAGCTGGGTGTCTGAAATGTTGCCAAAAGTAATTAACCGGATGATATAATGTTTATATTACGGTCATACGGGTATCCCAGAGTTGACACAGTCTACTCTACTACACTCTTCCCCGTTTAGAAATATTCCTACAAATAAATCCAAAGATTTTATTATCTATCAGTTAAATGTTCATTATCAAAATATGAAATATAATAAGCGGTGGTCATTGAGCCAGAGATTTTTGAAAATAACGGAGTCATTTGCGGAAACCCAATAAATTTTAATGGGAAATTTCATATTAACTATAACTAGATAAAATTGAAAAACTTCTGAATAAAAACTAAGAATTTAATAAAAATTACTAAAAATTATAAACTATATACTTAATATTTTATTTCAAGATATTTAAAAAAACTGTAATTTAATCAAAATATAAATGAAGTTGGCAAAAGTTGTTCTGAATGCAAAAAAAGTTTCCTATATATTACCTAATGTAATTAATACCCTTTACTTTAAAAATAAATGAATTCAATTTAAATTACAAATTGAATCATAAGTTATATAGTTATCTTTGATCAAAATCCAATGAAAGAAAATAAAAATACAAATTTTAAAAACAATAAAGTAAAACAGAAGATTGCTAAGACTTTTTAACTTCTTTTACGTTCAACTAAAAAAAGGAAATTATGTTGACAATATTCGCGATAAAATCGAATAAGATCACAAGTACAATATCAATTAATTAAAGAGTTTCCAAAATATTTTGGGTGCATAAAACAAAATCGCTTTCAGTGAAACAGATTACATATTTAAAAAATTATTTTAATTACAATATAACAAAGTGGTTGTAAATTGCAATACTAAGAAAAGCGAAAAAATCCTCCCAGCTATTTTCTTAGAATTGGAACCTAAAATAAAGACCTTCTCAATTACTTGTCGGATGACCGGAATGCTCTAGACTAATTCTTCTATGAATTCAGATAATTGAAAGATTGTTCTGAAATGCTACCTCCACTAACCTAAGCTATAACTGACTTCTATCAGTTAAGGTCTCAAAGAACTCCTGTTGGTCATCATCTTATATCCTATAAAAGTTAAATGTTTAAGAATCACTGTTTTAAAAGTTTTATTACAATATAGCACTCGAAAAAAGAGAACATTAATGGAATAATTTCTTTCAATATCTTCTCAAAAGAAATTTGATACTTCTTCATTAAGGAAACTTAATTTGTAACCATTAATTCTACCATTCTACCAATTTTATTTCTTAACAAAATAAAAAATTGAAACGATTGAAAGATAATTTTATATTTTCTTATTCGTATAATCAAATACCTGCGTATCTGCAGATTAAAGATTTATAAAATGAAAAATATTTTACCATAAATTTTTAATTTATAACATTAATATTATTTATATTAATTAAAACTTTAATCTTATAAAATCTTAATATAATAGCAATTAATTGAAAACATTTTATTAAGAACTTCTTGAAAAATCTTAGGAATACTTATAAATTTAAATGGTCATTGGTCAATTAAAAGATATAAATTCATATAAAAGTAAAGATACATATAATAACGGAATTCCTGCAATTTAATAGTACGTACTCTTAATTTAATTGATTCACAGGGCCTATATATACTTTATACATATTATAAAATTTAGTTTCTAATGGAAGTGGAATTAAATTGACTTTTAATACAGAAATTTAATTAAAGAGTTTTTATTAATTTAATTTGATCCTCTTTCTTGCAGTTAATGTAAAATATTGCTATGGCAACGCATTATTGTTGAAAATAATGGTACCGTGTATAAAAAAAAGTTTAAATAAGAACTTTATTGACAAAATATTTTCATTATTTAATTTTGGCAACATTTACATGTATATAATTCTATTGATAAATTTTTTTGAAACCTACAACAAACTTGGCTAATTATCATTTTTTACGAAAAACATATTTTGTAGTAGTTTAACACCATTTATCTTATAGAACAATAATAATATTTCAGGCAAATATTTCAAAACACATTAAAAAATTGCCAGAGCACAATTTCCAGCTTAACAAAACCTATAATTCTTCAATAACCAAATACAACAACAAATCCAAAGTAAAATCACTGTATACGTATTGCACCCTATATATCACTCTATTGTGTTAAAAATACTCAAAAACTATTGCCGCATACCAATCAATATTGTTTCTGCGTTCAATTATCTCATCTCACCTTATCTATAAAAACAGTTTTGCTTATATATGATTAAACTACCATTCAGTATTAAAATATCTAAATATCTATTAAATACAATAAAACCAAAGTTCCTCTATAACTATATAAATACTTGACTCTATATATTTATTATTAGATACTCAATATGTATCTATTCCAAATGTTTATCTATTTTTATCCGTGAAAAAAAGATAAATTCAAATAAATTTCTTGATCGCGACACCATAATTTATTGGACAATTTAAAATCTATAACATTTACAACATCTACAACAAAACCCTAACTATATATATATAAATGTTAAAACAAAACTGAAAAAAATAACGCTTGAAGGATTCATGTTAATAAAAAATAAAAATCCAAACTGCGATCAAAATAACTAGAAGCAATGTTATTTTACTGTACTCAACTATAACTTGCTATAAAGCAAAGCAAACCAATTTTTTGGTCTCTAAAACTGAAGTCAAGTATTGATTTCTTAAATATATTTTTGGATAAAAAACTATGAAAACTTAAGTACAACAAAAAAAAAGTATACAATAAAAAAATTCCTAAATAATGAATGCAGTAATATTACATCCAAAATAACTATCATTATACTTGTACATTCAAATGCAATAGTTAAGCTATAACTGACTTCTATCAGTTAATGCCAAAAAAGTTTTGTATATAATAAAATGCATATAAGAGAACTTTTAAAAATGAAAACGTTTCGTTTAACTTCAGTTGTCTTATGAAAATTTATTACACAGTTAAGATATTCCTATTTCGAATGAAAATTAATAAAACAAAACGGGAAAAAAACTATTCGCGAATTTTTAAGATTTCGCACTGTTTTTTTGTTGCTTTAAGCACAGGCAAGCAAGTATTGCTATTATTTGTTGAAAAAACAAATGAATTAACAGCTTATTTTCCTTTGAGAAATCTGGGATAATCCATTTATTGAATTTTCCTATTATTCAAGATGGATTCAAGTTTTATATTTAATATTCCTTAATATTTCACCTACACAGGTACGTTTGATGTAAAGCTCGTTTCTCGCTTGCTAATAAATAATAGCTGAGAACCTGGTATATTTGTCTGCTGACAAGCACTACTTAAAGAAGGAAATTGATCGATAGTTAGCACAATAAAAACATTTAAATGGTAATAGAAACATTTTCAGGTTTTATTTTTAAATTTCTTCATTAGAAGACGAAAAATAACGGCATTTCCTGTGAACGAATAATTACTGTACCTGTCAATTTTCTTTTTGGTTTTTGAATTAAAACATTACACTTGCTTTTTGTATTTTTAAATAAAAGATCTCTGATCTTAAAAATGTCATATTTAATGTGTTAAATCGAAATTATATTCATATAGTTGAAGATGATATAATATAATTTTTTTTAGAGATTACCGCAAAAATAATCATTAACGATAATGAATAAGAGTGAACAGTTGCATGTAAATATTTTTAATGTGTGTTGTTGTAAGTGTTGAATTTAATTTTAAGAATTTTAAAACGTAAACTGCTTCTAGCGGAAACCTTAAAATTACTTAAATAACTATTGTTAAAAATATGTGTTACGAAAATTATTTGTTTTTTTTTTTGTGCAACAGCTTTTGTTCAATCAGAAATCAATTAATACAATTTTTTTTTTAATTTCAAGTAATCGAAATTTTTTGAATGAATCATACATAAATTCTTAAAAAACTGTGGGAAAATTTACTTAAAAAGACTTTGACAGCTGTTATTAAAAAAAAATTTGCGGACAAAGAAGTTAAGATTGATTAAATGAAATAAATTCTGTAATATGTCTTATCTTAAATCTGTTTAAATACAATAAAATAATGGAATATGAATTCCAAAGTGATTAATTCAAATAATGGTTTTCCCATAATGAATTAAATACATAATATGAATTATATACATTTTAAAATTTTTATTGATATA
Source organism: Dolichopus griseipennis (assembly GCA_963082915.1). Classification (NCBI taxonomy): domain Eukaryota; kingdom Metazoa; phylum Arthropoda; class Insecta; order Diptera; family Dolichopodidae; genus Dolichopus; species Dolichopus griseipennis. The sequence goes on from OY720445.1 coordinate 5,052,045, forward strand.
ATTTAAGAAGTGTTAAAATAAGAAATACTAGAAAAGCATTTGCCAAGGGTAACTTTCGTTTAGTTTCTCAAGGAGAGGTCTGGTAATCAGCTCCTAAAACTCATCACTTCTTATATTGGATTAAGAGGTCTGCGAGGAATTGGAGGAAGAAAACGATAAGGCATGTAAACAGAAACCTAGTATTTGGGAGCGTGGATTTATATGAGCAATGAATTATAATAATATTATTAGTTGGTACTATATTCATTAATAATTTTTATTATTTTCCGAGGCTATCGGTCAGTAATATAAAATCTCCAAGCATGCTGTATTATATAAGATCTTCATGCGTTAACTTAGTGCCAGAAGTAGTTCCTTCGTAGCAGCTATTATAACTATTACAATTGAAAAGTTAATTTTGACGACGAATTATTTAATGCTCGCAGAGAATCATCTAAGACCTACGTATTACTTTAATAATTTTTATTTAGTATGATTGAATTTGGATATGCGAATTTAGAAGAGTAGTGGGGGTATAAAACTTAATTTCCGTTGTTAGACACGCTTTGACTATAAATTTCTTAAAGAGTTTATTCATTTCTATATAAATCTTACAACTTGATAACCATAGATAATTTACTTTCTGCTACAAAAAAGTTCCAAAGAATCAAAATAAAAAACTTTGTAAAAGTAAACAGATCAATGGACAATGTTTCCAGCAAAAAAAAACACCAACAACTGATTTTTAAAGTCAAAGAAAATAAAAATTAAAAAAAAAATTCTAAAAATGAACATCCGATTTTAATGATATATTGAAATAATAACAAACCATATCAAATTGATAAAAAATGATATATCTGTCATACATATGTTTATATATTATAATATAGATGTATCTATATACAAAATTGAATAACAGTAAAAGTTGTCTAACAGATAATAAAAGAAAAGTAAAAGCGATTTGATTGTGGTGGCACAACAAAATTTTCAATTCTTTTCTATATTTTACTTTCTATTGTTCAATTTCTTTCATTTTATTCTTTTGCTGTTTGTTGTATCTATTGATTCAATTCAAAATTTTTTTTTTCTTCTTTTATAAGATTGTTAGTTTTTATTTTTCTTGTTTTTTTTTTTAAATCAATGTAAAAGTCAAATAAAATTTGAAAAGATTTTCTCATTCTATCGTTTTGTTTTTTAGTTTTTTGTTCTATTTTGACTTTTTTCTATCGAAACGTTTTTCTTTCGATTTAAATAAACTTATCTGGAGGGCATTTTACCCATTTCTTTTCTTTTTTTTAAAAATGTATCTTTTCTTCAAGAAAATTAAAAAAAAAAAAAATGTTTCGCTTTTTTATTCTAATATGATTTTTTGTGATTTTGATTCTATTTTTTTTGTGAAACGCATCAGTGAAAATCAAAGTTGAATAAATTTCTATTTCTAAAAAACAAAATTACGTTTTTATATTTCTAAGGGGTGATCTATTAAACAGATCTTAGTAGAAATTTATTGTATTTTAAATCGATTCAATTGTATTTGTATCTGAAACTGTCACATTAAAAGTGTATATGATTTTTTTTCCTTTATTCTTTTTTCATTCCTTTAAGGAGTATAGGGCATTCGCCAAGTGTATTTAGACTAGGGTTCAGTTGCTTTAATCGTTATATTCACTAAGCCGTTGATTACTCGACTGAAGCTATTGTATAAGATTATGAATACACAAATGTTAATTTTGTGCGCCATCTATTGTTACCCTAGATCGGAATTATTTATACACAAGTATTTTATATTAAGTCTTATCTTATATTACGATATTAACTATTTTATGATATAATATACAATTTTACGATATTTTTGTATTAGATGTGATCTGACCAGGGCTTAAACCCGAGATTTTCCGCATGAAAGGCGGCGTCTTTACCACCACGCCTTTTGTCATATATAAGCTTGCCGTACTTAATGCTATAATGGACAGTTGCGTAGAGCCTTTCTAAAATGTAATTGAAGGTACGAAAGGATTCGATCCAAGGGTTTTTCCCTCTTCTATTTTATTGTTTTGGAATGTTATTTGAAGATGAACTCTTGACAAGTAATTGCGAGAAATTGAAGTATCTAGCTAGTTCTGTTAACCATAGTAGTTAGTTAATCTAATTATTATTTATTATGGATAAATATAAACAAATGAAGGAAATAAAGATAAATTTGACAATTTTAACACATTTCTTTAATAAATATTGACTGATATATTTCTTAAATATGGATGAATTCAAATACACCGGCAAACACCAACTGACTGTTATAATTCATTCTTTTTCATTAAAACCCTTTCTCTACCTCATATATGTGAAACATACGATAATTTGTTGCTGTCATTGTGTTGCTTATCATGTATTAAACTAATATTTGAAACTATTTAAAAATGTCAATATACAGGGTGTCATGCTAAATTTGGAGCTGACTGAGTTGTTCAAAATTTTTGTAAAAAATAACTTCATTCCACCCTACCCAGATGGAGCTGCGCTACTGCGACTGCTGCTCTTGCGTATAAATTATTTGGATTGGTTTTGGTTTCAGATTTTAAACTATATAGTGTTCCAAACATAATTAGAATAATTGTTAGCTCTCAAGATGTCTGTTATACTCTTCGAGGAACGTTAGTACATTAAAAATGTCATAAAACCGAAACACATAATATAGTTTATAAATGTCACTTTATCAATCAAAGTTATCAATTATATTTTTGAACATAAAATCAAACAAAATACATCTTTACATTAAAGATAGCTCCAATAGATGATAAACAGAAGAACCTGAAGATACTACAAAAAAAAAAAAAATAAAAACAAAAAACATAATACAATATTTACTTTTTTTTTTTGAAAAAAAAAAAAAGAGTTGAAAGATTTTCAATAGATTTATATCAAGTTAAGTGAATGTCAAAAAAGCTTTTAAAGTTTACACAAAAAGAATTGATTTTGATTTTCAATAGAAGTTAAAAATAAAAAAAAAAATAAAAAAAAATAAAATTAGAAATAAAAAAAGACTGTGATAAAAATTTAATAATATTGAATGGAGGAAAAATCACGTTGGGTGTGTGTGTGAGTGTGATCTTATATGATTTTCACGATAAATTTTATATTCGAAAAATTTATTTAAATTAAATTTAAATAAAAATAAACTTTTATTTTCTATTTTTTGTTGTTACAGAAATTAAGGAGTGATTTTTATTTTATTTAATTTTAATTTTATATGTATATGTCTATTATTTTTTTTGAAATCCTGTGAAAGGATAATCAAATTTTATTTATCCTAAAAAAAGTTAAAGAAAAGAAACTCTAATCATAATTGTATTTTATTTTGCCTTTTTTTATTAATAGAAAATTATTCATCTTTTATATTTTGTAATTTTTGATTTTTATTTTAAGTTTCTTATTTTTTTTTTAAATTTAAGTTCCTTTTAAACTTTTATCATATACTCAGAGATGGAAAATTGATCTAAATAAATTTACCCTGACTAACTCACTAATTTGTATATACATAGACGTAGAACATATGAAGTAGAACATATTAACTCGTAAATAGACTTTTGCTTTAAATTGATTACTTTTAAAAGTAATGCTATGTAGTTTATTCAATAGTTAAATACCTAATTGTTATGTGTTTCAATTACAATTTTATCTGTGAGTTATAAAATTTTTTTTTATCCATTTGCGCCATCTATAATCTTACACAAGAACTATTTATATATTTTTATTAAATCTTATTTTATTTTACGATATAATTAAACAAATTTTACGATATTTTTTTATTGGATATGATCTGGCCGGGGTTTGAATCCGAGACCTTCCACATGAAAGGCGGCGTCTACCACTACCACTACGCCATTGGTCAGATGTGAGTAATAAAATACTTACTTAAATTATTTTTTTTAAGTTTATAAAATATAAAATTAACATACGATGAAATGGAAAATATTTTTACGAATCCTCAAGCCCGTAACAATAATCCCCAAAAAAAAAAAGGAAATAGAAATAGTCCCCTCATTTGTGAAAACATAATATTAAATAATTCCCAAAAAATTGAGGGGCAAAATAACTTCCAAAGTGGGGGGGGGGGGGGGGGTTATTTTCATAATTTTAAAATGTAATAAAATTGGTTAAAAACTGATATATTTTAATATCGGGGACTGCTGGCCCTTAACAGCTGGGTGGCACAGTGGTTAAGTGCCGACCTTTCATGCAGAAGGGCCCGGGTTCGAATTCTAGTGAAAGTGAAAAAACTTTTCTGGTTTTCGACTCGACTCAGTTACCATTCGCCATTGGGTTCAAATTAATGGCATAATCAATAATTAATAATTATAAATCTTTAATAAAAAAATACTTTAATATAAAAATATAAACAAATGCAAAATATAAACAAATAATTTAATTAAATAATATAACGCGCAGATATAGAATACCATATAAGTAAAATATAATGTAATATACAATAAACAAAAAATAGAATTGTAAATATTGAAAATCTAAGACGTTTCTACATGTTATAAGGCCTAGTACTATCTCATGTTTAAATTGTATGTGGAATTCAATAAGACCAATTCTAATAACACGAATATAATATGACCCCCTGTTCCAACATGTACCTATGGTATAGACAGGCTAATTAGCCTAACAGTTGAACAGTTAGCGCTTAAAAAAAAAAAAAAAAAAAAAAACCCTCCCTAAATAACTTATTGAAGCTAAAATTTTAAGCTAGATAGACAATTCGGAATATTTATTTGATATAAATAACAGTCTCAACTAATTCAGAATCTCGACATATAATAAATATTCTGTAAAAGGCGAATATTCTGATTTTGAATGTGACTCTAAATATAACACTTAAGCCCTTCCAATTTTACTGAACTTTGTTGTTTGTGCAAATGAAATAATCCTTTAATAATAAAATTTTCCTAAACGGGTACAATGGATAACGAATTATAGTGATTGAAATCGGTTTCAGCTTTACTTCAATTATGACCATGGATACTCAAAATTCTGACAATAAAATAAATTTGATTCGATTCGATTAAATTTGAAAACTAATTGATATGATTTCAAAATTTATTATAAGTAAGTGTCATGATCTTATTACTGTATAACATTTTAAGATTTCAAAATACCCTTTTAACATATTACTTTAAAAAAATTCTCAATACCTAAAAGCATGTGTAAAATATGATTTAATTTAAAATATTCTTTCTCGTCTAAAATGTCTTAAAAATTAAATTAAAATAAATTGACATGTAAATTTTCTTATGAAGATGGTGTAATTTTTTGACCTATGATATTATTTTTTATATTAAATATTATTTAATATTCCTTTTATGATAGACAATATTAAAATTTTAAATATTTAAAAAGTTTTTCTTGTAAAGTTTCTGAACGAATCTTGTTTTACCTCTTTTCAAAAAATCATTTTGAAAAAATCGGTACTTAATACGACTAACGGCTAACTGGTCGATTCGGAAGCTTACAAAAGTTTTACATAAGTTTAAATAAAGCTATGAATTTTTAACTGTTAAAGAGTTGTAAGTAGTCCAAAACTAAAAACTCACTATTTAGAAACACCAGGTAACTTGAAGACCTATTCACACTTACCTATCCTAATTTTTAAAGAACTTTATTAGGTCTTACCGAATAATTTTTTTTTCAATTACAATGTTCCTTACTTTTCATCTTTTAAGGAACATGATTCTTTGTACTGAATTTAGTTGTGATTGTATGGGATGTGATAAGGACGGGAAAAATTAGGATAATGGGAGTTAAATGGTAAATTCGAAAGGAATCCGTTTAAATTTTTTTTTAATTTAAGGAGATTATAAATACCAAATCATCAACTTTTGCAAATACAGAAGATATGGTAATAAATTCCACATTTTTCCCATTCAAACAACCAACGAATTGCTGTAACCAATACAGTTCCTCCTAGGTAGTTCAACATAGTTAGAATACGCATTTGCTGCCTATCTGGTGGTAGGTTGGAATCGTTTCAAAAGAAGCATCGATGATTTAATTTCAACAGATATCTTTTCATCTTTTAAGGAACATGATTCTTTGTACTGAATTTAGTTGTGATTGTATGGGATGTGATAAGGACGGGAAAAATTAGGATAATGGGAGTTAAATGGTAAATTCGAAAGGAATCCGTTTAAATTTTTTTTTAATTTAAGGAGATTATAAATACCAAATCATCAACTTTTGCAAATACAGAAGATATGGTAATAAATTCCACATTTTTCCCATTCAAACAACCAACGAATTGCTGTAACCAATACAGTTCCTCCTAGGTAGTTCAACATAGTTAGAATACGCATTTGCTGCCTATCTGGTGGTAGGTTGGAATCGTTTCAAAAGAAGCATCGATGATTTAATTTCAACTTTTAATTGTATATACATATATACAGATATCCTACAAGATATTTTTAAAAAAGTGTTTGAGAACTTAAAGCTATAACAAATTAGTGTGCAGTACATAATTATGCAAACATTGCGATTTTAAAACATTTATTTAATGAGCTGTCTTCGAACACCTGTCAATGATCAAATAAATAAATAAATTTATTCCTAAAAATTTATTATAAAATTAACAAGCTCGACATTTTTTATAAATTTCGATTCATTTTTTGGACATTATGGAAACTATTAAATTTACAAACATCAAAGTGAATTAATTATTCACTTACATAATTTCTGCACTAAAACATTTCCTTTCAGTTTAAAGGTTTTTTTTTCGAAAATATTTCAATTACCACTTTTTTTTTGAATCACATAAATATGGTAACTTTATAGTCTTGTCATCAAATGAAAATTAACACCTCTGTTTTGTTTATTTGAACAAATAAACAAAAAAACATAAACTTTAAATATATTTAAAAAACAAACATTGAACAATTTTTTTTTATTATGAAATAAATTTGAAAAAAACTAAAAACAAAATGTTCATTCATTGCTGGCTACTTTTGACTCCAGTGCAACTCAGAAGCAAAGCGGCAGCCAAAAAAAAATATGTTGTGTTTTTGTATAACAAAATAATTTTTTGGAGGATTCGAACAACAAATATGTAAGATACGTGAGTCATATGATTCTTAAAATGTTTTATAATTTTATTTTGAAATTTTTGACTGTCAAAATAAACAAAAATTTAAAAAAAAAAACGAAAGACGAGAATTCATGTTTATTTTCATTCCAATCGTTTTTAAGTAACAAAACTTTAGTTTTTTTCGCCTCAACTTTACGCCAACATTTTAATTATTTAAAAAAAAAAGTTTGTTTAAATAATTTTAAGTTTATTTTGGACATTGGAACAACTTAACAAGCTGTTTTAATTGCTGCACCAGTTTTTCATGACTTTTTTATTTCACCTTAAGTTAATTTTTTTAATTCACCTTAAGTGACTTTTTATTTCACCTTTGACTTTACAACAAACATGTTCCATTGTACGTATGAACTACACAAAAGCTTTTCGTATTTTTTTTTTTTACGAGGGTTGTAGAAAGCATCGTAAGCCCCCCAGAATCACTAAACGGCGTATTCCAACGTCCAGAATCTGGGTAATTTTGCACTTCAATCAACCAAAACCATCTCTTTTTTTTAAAACAAAACTTGGAATGGACTTAATAATCATATGTATCGTTTGGTTTTTAGGTTCCGGATTGTGAAACGCAATTAGGGAGAGGATTTGGGAATTGGAATTAAGCTGGATAAAGGAATTAATTTAAAGTAAGAGTTTTATAACCCGATATTCATAGGGTCTTATATAAAAACACTTTTGCACTTTTTTTAATGTAATAAAAAACAATTTTTGAACTGACTAATAATTTTACATAATTTTAGAGGCAAGGAAGCCAAAGAAGATCTGTGCCAGGTTGAGTCCTGTATAGATCATTAAAGGTGCTGGCGGATTATATTTCAAATGTCATTTCGTTGAAGTTATACATCGTCGACCAAATGATAATTGGAAACTCTACCGGTCCCAATCCCAATTAAGCTTAGTGTAAATGAATAATCTAGAATTAACAACAATTCTCTGATGCTTGCATATAAACCACGTGATGAACGTGATCTTTATAAATATAAACATATAAACTCCCTCATTCCTTTCCCTACCAAGTACCTATATTAAATAAAATTATTTTCGTGTAAATCATTTTAAGAGGAATTGGAAATAAACAGAAAAATTTGTTTAATTCAAATTTGATCCGAAAATAAAAAGCATGAAGTAGATATTATGTTCTATTTATGTAGCTATGTTACCAGAATTATATTCGTACTTTCTGCCGGAAGGAAAATTATATTTTACGCAAAAAGAAAATTGTGTATATATTCCAATAATTTTTTTTTATATTTTTCTGTGATATATAGTGATGTGAAAAGAGTTCACTAAAACGTGATACTAGTATTTTAATATTAATTTAAATACAAAGATACCATAAAAGAGTTTCTTAATGGAACTAATTTGCAAAACTTAATGACTTAATATTAAGGTACAGATCAATTAGGTATTCTATATATATTTCTAAGGCTACCCTGGTTCCTACTGATTAAGGTCAGCCGATACCTAGTTAACAGTAGAGTTTCTGTATTCTTTACTTTAATTCATTTCAATTAAGAAGTTGAGGACAAATATTGACATAACTTTATGTTATAAATGCAGTATTTATACTTTATCTTCCATCAATCGATTGATAATTCTTTTAAGATTTGTTCTTCGAATATCTTACCTATACCTATTTTGTAGTACTTACGCACAATCACTTCTGCATTCTAGGAAATCCTATATTTTTATTCAAATTTAAATGAGTAAGCCTAGTTACTTAGCACCCAATTTGCTTAAGTCTTTAGATTCTACAATAACTGACAATATAACTGTAAAAGCTGCATAACTGTAAAAGCTTAATCAATATAAATTAGTTATGGATCTCCTTAGCTTTTGAAAACATTATTATCAAATTTTTCAGTTCCTCTTGAATTATACAAATGGGATAAGGAGTTGTTTAATCTTCAAAGGTGGGATGCAAAGACGAAGACTTCTTCTAAACGAAACTAATATCCAACTTAAACAATGCTATAGTGACATAACACTTCTAAATTAATATTATATAACTTTACATCTAAAATTAATATTATACAACTAAAGAATTCCATTTAACAGAAATCTAAACTTGATTAAAAAAGGAATCCAAAAAAAAAAAAAACCAAATCAAAAAAAATCGTTATGCAAAAATCCTAAAAACAAAACAAGAACAACAACAATGAGTTTTGTTTAATAATTTTTAGATTTGACTCACGTTGTATATTCACATGTTTGACTTAGGGCTTTGCTGTTTATTTTAACTTAAATATTTTTTTTTTGTTTTATATTTTCCTCTATTTCTCTTTTATACCTCCTCTCTTTGTCTCTCTCCTCCACTTTTCGAAAATCTTTATTTTTACAATTTGCAAAGTATTATTTACCATGTATTCTGGTCATAAATCATAATTCAAATGACTAGAAATTAGTCGCAGTGTTTTGGTAATAATGTTTGAGCCTTTTAAAGGCTATCTACAGTCAAAATAAATACAAAAATTGTTTTTTATACCATTTTATTTTTTTATATTTATTATTATTTCATTTTTTTTTTCAAATTCATTTTATAGTTGTCATAGTGTTAGTCTGGGTATTGATTTTTTTTTTATTTTGCCCCTTAATACCTCGCTAGGTGACGGTGTATACCATGTAGATATAATTAAAAAAGATTGTGGCAATTGAACTCGACCAAATTGAAATCCAAAAAAAAAAAATTAAATAAATAAAAAACTAACAAATAAATTTTTTATTTCATATTCTCACACCTTGTTCAGTTTTTATAATTTTTTTTGAATTCGTGGTCTATGGAACAGAGTTGCCAAGTGGTTTTTAATTGTGAAACAAGGAAATAGGAAATCAATTTCATTAATATGGTTTTAAATAATTATGAGATTAAATGGTGTCCAGGACAACAGTAAAATACAGTGGGCATCATTTTGATATTGATAGGAAACAGGAATAAAATCACAGGAAGTAAATAAATGTTGGTCAAAGTAGTCAGTGTGAACGATCTTAGTATGAGAGTTAATTTTCGATAAAAGGGTTAATTTTAGAGTTGTACAAATATTCGTTTGTTGGAACTTAAATCGATTAATTTTAAATCGATATTTATTGTATTACGTAAACCTTTAATTGAGTTTAATTTTTCTTTTACTGGCTACTATTTCTTATATGTAGAGGTGCTAACTGTTCACTGTTATAGGCTGAGTAGCCTTACTATATATGTGCATGTTGAAGAAGGGAATAAAAATTCTACATATAATTTACATGAGATAGCACTGCGCATTAAAACATGTAGAAAATATCTTAGATTTTCAATAAATACTGTTCTATTTTGTTTATATTGTAATAATTTTGTATTTGAGATACATGGTGTTCTATATCTGTATCTGTGAGTTATATTATTTAATTGAATTATTTATTAAAGATATATAATTATTAAGCCATTATTTTGAACCCAATGGCGAATGGTAGCTTAGTCGAGCCGAAAACCAGATAAAAAATAGTTTTCACTTTTACTAAGATCTGAAACCCAGCCCTTTTGCATGAAAGGATGGTGATCTAACCAGCCGTTAATTTAAAAAGATATAACTATTGCATCGATTTTGAAAATTTTTGAAGTTGGTCCCGCAAACCAAAATAGAGTATGGTAACAATGTAATTTTTTTGTTGGATAGGCGAATGATTAAAATCATAAAACTAAAGAAATAAAAAATGCACAGTATAATGCAGTACCTACATTATATATCCACTGAATTCTTAACATACAGACCTTTATATTTTTTTTCAAACATTTAGTTTCGCAATACTATTACAGTTCAAACTATTGAACTCTAACAGTAAATAATAAAAAAAAAAACAAATACCAAAATAACAAAAAAAAACAATATTGGCTCCATTGAAAATTGTTTTTTATTTGTTTAGAATCGAATTTATTAGAATCGATTCAATATAATGTGTGTTTTTTTTATTTCCCTGTATGATATTACATAACAATGCAAGTTGAATGCTACTGATGTTGCTGGCTTCTGTTGTTACTATAAATTGGAAAAAAAAAATTAAAAATAGTTTTTTTATTTAAACAAAGACTCTAAAAAAAAAATTGGACAATGTTTTGAATGCTTAAAGGCTATTAGATTACATAATTATATACAGCTTAGGTAAAAAACAAAAATCGATTTTTTTGATTGAGAAATTTATTTTTAAAAAAGCCCAGTTTTTTATAAAATGATCGGTTTTTTTTATATATTTTTTTTTTTACTTTTTAAATGCAATGTTGTATTTAATGCAATTTAATGCAATATTAATACAATTTTCCCAAATGATTGTATATTTTTTTCATGACATGCGTTTACTTTTATTACCTTTAAATTAAAAAAAATTTGTAACTATGCTATAATCCCACAATATCACACAATACAGGGCACTAGGTCGTTAATGTAGCAAATTTTTTTTTAAATTAAATATTAAAAGAAAAACTAATAAATTTTTGAAAAACAAGAGTTGAAAATGAGAAAAATTAAATTAAAAAAAAAAAAGAAAAACTGGATATAAAAATAAAATGAATGAAAATTGATGGGAAACATGAAAAAAATTATCTCTTAGATTAGATACAAAAGGTTCAATTGGGTTTTATATGAAATGACAAAAAAATGCTTGGTTTCAGGCTTTAAACTCACTTTAAAATAAATCAATCGAATTGAAAATGTAAATAAATAAAATATTTGTTTTATTTAATTTACACACGAACATTATCTTAAAGGTTTTCTGTTTGGGACAATAAATATGCCAAATTGCCACTTAAAGCAAAATAAATTTTGAGATACAAATGATCTATTGAAATTTGAAAAGAAATAGTTAGTTAAATGCGTTTTAAAACTGGTTAAAATTAAAAAAAAAAAATTTAAATAATTATTATATAGGATTTTTAACTAAAAGTATTGATATTAGTCACGAAAAACACGGAAAAAGATTATTTTTGAAAAACTTTTAAAATATTAAATTTTGCGTTTCTATAGTGTAAATTTTTTTTTTTTTGAAATTTCACATTAGTAGATTTTTTTCCAGAACCTTATTATTCCTAACAATTTTTCCACTTTTCTGAGGTTTAAAAAAAATTGAAATTAATCATTTAGTTGAACGCTTTGCTAAGCTGAATTGTAACATTGTCTAGACAAACTCTGTGATTAAAACTTTTATTATTTATATATGAAATGTCAAGAAAATATCCTGTGAGTTATAGGAATCAATCAAAATTATTTTTATGTTTAGGAAGAGTTTGTATACTCGTGCATACAAATAGGGTCACGAGTATATTAAAACTATTCCTTCGTTTGTCACGCATCGATCTAGACGAGATATAGTGTTAAAGATACGTATCGGATCACTATCAAAAAGAAAATTGATCTAGCTATGTGTGTCTATCCGTCCGTTCGTCAGCACGATAGCTCAAAAAAGAGCCAGAGATATGAATATCTTTAAAACTAATAATTAAATAGAAACTAAATAGAAAAACAAACAAAATGAAGTTAAATTATTGATCGCTTAGTGGTGTAGGAGTTGGGACGTCGAACTTTTAATCAAATCTTCTCGATTCAAATCCAGGTCATCTTTTTTTTTATTTTAATTATATATCAACAGTTTTGTCCTATTTGCTTACTTTTTAGGAATCATAATATACCATGTGTGTTATTTATTGACATTTGTGTGTCGATTATTCAGATTTAGAGAAACAAAAAAAAATCAAAGATTTTCTTATATATTTCAAGTGTTTCTCTAAATTTTTCAAAAAAATCTTATTTTCTACGTTTTTTAATTATTTTTTCAGAATTTATCATTTTAAACTCTAATTTTATATTTAACTAACTATAAAGCTTTAGTTGAAAAGTTCCAATTGGAATTAAATCCCTTGCCACACATAATCAATGCACTTTAAAACTTCTATTCCATATCTTTGATGATAAAATAGTAAAACAACAAGATTAGATTTTAAATCTGTATAACACTTCTCTTCCCTCATAATCAATTTTTTTTAAGGAATTCCTAATTGTAAAAAAAAAGTTCTAAGTCTAGGTTTTATGAGTTGATTAAAGTGCTCCCTAAAAACTTTGAGCTTATTCTAAATAATCTTCATATTTACTTAAAAAAAATCCAAGTTATTTTACTTTAAATTTTACTAATGATTAAATAACCATTAAGGAATCACTTTAGAAATTAACATTTCTTATAGAAATTTAAAAACAAGTTATTTAACATTTAAAAGCCCCACTAAAATGTTTAAATTACATTACGTAATACGCAGAAAATAGTTTAAATATTTAGAAGGATGTCTGTCTAGACATTCGAATACAAAGTTAAACCCTCAAAAAGGAAAATTTTACTAATAAATCTCATCTCTAAATTTCTCTATTAAATACTAACTAAAGTACAACAGAATAGTTTTTTTTTTCTATTTGTCTCTTTCTATCTTAAATAAGATGTCATTGTAGACAATGTCATGAATAAATGTCATTTTTAATTATTTAAGAACAAAACCATACCCTTACATAATTCAAAAAACAAAAACTAAAATAAAACTAAAAAAATATCTAATGAAATCCCATTAATTTGTCCACTGTAATGTAATATGAAGACAATGAATGTACTTTTCTTTTTTATTTTACAATTGCAATTATTTCATCACTCCCACATCACTGATCAAAATCAATAATAATAAAAAAGATTTTAAAACTACTATTTTGGAATGACAATATCATAATATGAACATCTCTAACAACTTTTACAATTCCACAATGTTTTTTTCCCTGGGTTTTTTGTGTCTTAAATTAATTTTACATCCCAGAAGGGATTCATCTATTAAAATCCCTTTCAGTTGTTTTTCAGCATATTTTTTTTCAGAATTTCCAACAAGAGAAATATAATAATGAGAAGAATATGGATTGCAAATGATCTATAAGTATATTGTATATATATATATATATATATATATATATATATATATATATATATATATATATATATATATATATATATTTTAAATATTTATTTTCTTTTCATCTTGCTGACACTGAATTTAATGCCAAATGCCGTCAACCTTTTAATAATATGTATTATAGATTTAAATGTATCTTAATATATAATTCATTTGACACTGAAATGGAAGCAACAATGAAAATGAAAAGAATATATTTTAGCATTGTCCCGCCACTTTTTTCATATTTACTGAATAAATTCTATATTTTGAGTCAATCTTCAAACCAATTGTACAAAAAATAATAAACCACAATTTCCATTTATATAAGTAGATATGCATTTAACCCATTACGTATTGTATAAAATTTAAAATATTTTGTATAGAAAGATATTTTAACCCTGGTGTAACTGGATGGAGCTATAATACTGGAGCTTTAATACTATAATGGTGCAACCCATTTAATCCTGGAATTAATTGGATGGAGTTATAACTGAAAAATTCATATTTGTAGGGAAAGACTTTCTTGAGTGTGTAACTTAAATATGTAATATAATTTTTTATAACAATCCAATCAATAACAATGAATCTTGGACCTACATGATCTCCTACTGTTAAAATGGAAAAATCCCAACTTATCAACGGAGGCAAACCCACATTCAGTTTTATATTTATAAATTTCAAACAAAAGGATTATATGCATCCGTTGTTGACCATTTTCATCAATCATTTCTTTAATGATATTTGGTTTTATTTAAAGTTAAATTTTTGCTATTGTGAGTTAAAAGCTTCAAGTGAAAATTGCATTAGAAAATTGAAATATAATAATTTTTGAAGAAATAACAATATGAATTATTTTTTTTAAGGTTTTTGAAACCTAATCTAACTTAAACAATCGTCCCAAGAGATGATTTGACATTTCTAAACACAGATATAAGCTGCAAAATCCAACTACAATGATCAATCTAGTAGCTTGGACTGCTGGACCGTGCATTTTAAAAAGGTATTAAATTCCGGACTTAAAAAATAATAGCTATTTTAAGCTTTAAACTAGTTTTCCCACTTTCATCCCTTTTTAACATCAATTTTTTACGAAAAAATACACTTGGCATCATTTTCTATATTAAAAAATCAAAGGGTTAATTTACCCAACTAATAAATTAATAGATCAACTAGAAGAAAATTGAAACGAATTACATGAAAAAAGTAAAAGATATGTTTATTCTTTTTTTTCCTCATCTTTTCAAAGAGTTTTTTTTGGTTGTTCTTTCTGTTTTTTTAAGTGGAAGAAAATATGTTGAACATCAAATTGGACAGAAAATTTATGAGAATTTTGTTGGCAATGATGCCAAAAACAAAAAACACAAAAAAAAAGCAGCCAACAACCGACAATATAAAAACAAATCTACATTTTTTTTAAAAGAAAAATCACATCAAACAATTTAATGATGTTGTGTAAATATAAGTATGGTTAGTTCATTAGTGTTTTCCACTAAAATGAGCACTAGTGAATGGAAGCCAAAGACAAAAAGTTCCTAAAAAAAAAAAGAAAAACTAAAAAAGAAAAATGAATTTTAAAGAAAATGACTTCGAAAATTTAAGAATTGAAATCGAAAATATAAAAAAAACAGAATCACAAAAATTATTAAAATGGAAATGAAAAATGTTGACATCAGAACATTCTTTAAATGAACGACTGAACCACGAAAAAACCGGGAGCGCCTTCTGACAAATTTTTAAAAGCAAAATATAAATATACATATATTTATGTATATATACAATTTTTTTTAATTTATTTTAAAATGATTTCAACTTAAAAGAAAAAACAGTGACAGATAAGATTAGTACTTCGACATTATAGGTCTTAAGTGTATCTATGGTACCTGTGGAGTGTATTATGAGAAATTTGATATTTTTAGGATTTGTTTATCTTATTAAGATAAAAATTATTAAACGTTTAAAAAAACGAGGAAGATTATAGTTGCCCTTGTCAACTTTTAGATACCCGTGCATACCCACTATGGTGTATAAAATAAACCGTAATTTACTTCTCTTATACATTTAACTCATTACCCCATAATTTTGACGTAAAAAAAAAAAAAAAAAATAACAAAAAAAAAAAAAAAGTCACAAAACAAAAAACAAAATTTTCATTCATTGTCCCATAACTTTAGCTTAAAAAAAAAAAAAAAAAATTAACAAAAAAAAAAAAAAATCACAAAAAAAAAAAAAAAAGTTTTCATTCATTGTCCCATAACTTAAGCTTAAAAAAAAAAAAAAAAAAAATAAAAAAAAAAAAAACAACAAAGAAAAAAAAAACAAAAAAAAAAAATTGGCCCACCCTAAAAGTCCGATGGTCCGAGTGATGTCCAACTTTGCCAAGTAACTTGCCCTATTAATTTACCTGCCCAATTTTAATTTTAACCTTGTAGCTTTATTAGATTCACAGTTATTGAATCGAAAACTTTGTATGGCAGCCCTCCGAAAATGGGGCCCTAACATTTTGAAACTTCATATAAGTGCTCGATTCATTATATAACTAACCGTGTGTAATTTTCAGCCTCGTAGTATAATTAGTTTTGAAGAAATTCATATTGGTGCAAAGAAGTTGTATGGCAGCCCCCCATAAATGGGGCCCTAACATTTTGAAACTTCATATAAGTGCTCGATTCATTATATAACTAACCGTGTGTAATTTTCATCCGCGTAGTATAATTAGTTTTGAAGAAATTCATATTGGTGCAAGGAAGTTGTATGGCAGCCCCCCGAAAATGGGGCCCTAACATTTTGAAACTTCATATAAGTGCCGGAGTCAATATAAAACTAACCGTGTGTAATTTTCATCCCCGTAGCATAAATAGTTTTGAAGAAATTCATATTGGTGCAAAAAAGTTGTATGGCAGCTCCCCGAAGCCTTGGTCCGATTTTAACCAAAAACAATAGGGAACCTAGAAATTGTCTAAAAATGACTTTGTGTGAATTTCAAGACTCTAGCCCTTTTAGTTTTTGAGTTATCGTGATGACACACGGACGGACGGACGGACGGACGGACGGACAGACACACATAGCTAGATCGACTAATTTTTCGATTCTGAGCCGATACGTACCCTTGACACTATATCTAGCTCGTCTAGATCGATGCGTTACAAACGGAGGAGCAAATCTAATATACCCGATGTTCATATATATATGCACGGGTATAAAAATGGAAATTATAAATGTTCAGCTCTCTGGTAATGACATTTTAAATATGTTAAATGTGACATCAATGTCTATATAATCTTTGTTTTTTTAGGTATAAAAATCGCAATTTTTTAGAATTTGAAGTTTCTACAAATTAAATGTCAAGGAAATATTTAAGGTTTGGTGAAAGAAGGGTTTTACAGGAAATTCTGTTAAAATGAAGACTGAGTATAGATGTTGGTTACTGGAAAGAAAAGTATCCGATGTCAAGTAGGTAAAACAGCCTAGTAGTAGGTAAACAGCCTTAATTCTACCATTTCCCACAATCCGAAAGGCTGATTTTAATTTACAATAGATGACATGCAGGTATAATCAGCTAAATCTCTTGTCGAATAATATTTCCTAACCTACTAATGCGTTATATCTTTTTTTTGTAGTGGTAACTATCAGGCTAACTAGCTTGTCTATACCATAAGTATATGTTGGAACAGGAGAGCCATATTCTATTCTCATTATTACAATGAAACTTGGCCTTATAACATGTTCTCAATTCTCTTCTTTGTTTATATTATAATAATTTTTGTATTTGAGTTATATTGAATTCTACATCTGTGAGTTATATTACTCAATTAAATTATTTGTTTATATTTTATATTTGTTTACATTGTTGTATTAATTTAATTTTAAATTTGAACCCAATGGTGAATGTTGGTTGAGTCGCGTTGAAAATCAGGTAAAAGTTTTTTCCACTTTCATTGGGAA
This sequence comes from Dolichopus griseipennis, assembly GCA_963082915.1. Taxonomy (NCBI): domain Eukaryota; kingdom Metazoa; phylum Arthropoda; class Insecta; order Diptera; family Dolichopodidae; genus Dolichopus; species Dolichopus griseipennis. The sequence goes on from OY720445.1 coordinate 5,070,044, forward strand.
TTGAACTTAAGCCTCTCGAACTCTAACCACTGTGCCAGCTAGCGTGTGCAACCAATACTTGATTGCCCATTGCTGGGAATTTCTATTATTAGCTTTCAAAAATTTTTAACCGTTCTAAAATTTCTTACAAACTTTCTCACTTAAACATAATACCTTCACTTTTCAAAACAGTTTCTGAATTTGTTTAACCACAAATTAAATGGTAAAACATGTATATATATATATATACAAATATGTTTATCTTTACATACATATTCATTTAATAATTATTTTAAATACATTTTTGTCTTTAAGACCAAAAAAAAATGAATGTACAGATGTTTGAAATTTTATTAAATGAAAATGTTAAAAAGGGTGGAAACCCGGTCGCCGCCAAAATGCAATCACTCAACGGAAATGTTGCAAATCAGACAAATAAGCTGAAAATGAATGTAAGTTAATAATTTATGAACTTTTTAATAAAAAAAAAAATGACACATCAAGATTTGAACTGCAACAAAAAAAAAAAAACAGAATACTAAGAATAAAATTGAACTTAGACCACAAAAGCAAAAAAATTTAATTCTTGCCAAAAAGGATGCAATGCCTTCAATATTCGACAACAATTTGGTTTTTCAGAGAAATGAAATAATACTTTAGTATATTTTTGGTTTTTTTTTTATTTCATTTGCTTATTGATAATGTTGTAGGAGCACCCTAATAAAGACATGTTGAAGTTGATTTGTAAACAAGGAGTTAAATGAAAATGTCAAAGAAATTGTTTTTTTGCTACTTTGATTTTTTTGAAATTTTTTGTTTTTGAAAGTTATTTCAATAATTTCAAAGTTGAACGCCTTTCATTTTATGAGCTGTGAAAGTAGAATCTCATTTTCTTGTTAAAATGATCTAATATATAAAGAAGAAAATTTGTTTGTTTATTTGTTTGTTTGTTTATTTGTTTGTTTGTTTGTTTGTTTGTCCAGGATTCACGTGAAAACCACTGGTCCGATTGACACCAAATTTTAGAGGAATAATTTTGGCAGTCCGGGGGGTGACATAGGCTATGTCGCATTTTTATAAGTCAGCAGGTTGCGGCTCCAGAGCCGTTTTAAGCTTTTTCGTTTTTTTGATGTCGAGTCGAAACGGTTTGACCGATTCACTTGAAATTTTGAACGAATGTTCTTCTTATTACACGGAATTAATGGTATAAAACTGGTTGGAATAAATTAACCCCTTTCGGCCCGGCGGGCTTCCAAAAAATTTTGTGTTTCCGATTTGTGTCCAATTTTACAGGGTGGTTTTGCAGTCAAAAAGAGAGGCTGGCACAAATTTTTGTTGGGTTCGGTTAACCCGTTTGGGCACGAGGGCGCAATGAAGCTTTTTCAATGTTTTTGATGTCGAGCCGAAACAGTTCGACCGATTGACTTGAAATTTTGCACAAATCTTCCTCTTAGCAAACGGAATTAGTTGTATAAAGATGGTTCGAAAATATTAACCCATTTCGGCCCGGCGGGCTTCCAAAAAATTATTTGTTTCCGATTTGTGTCCAATTTTACAGAGTGGTTTTGCAGTCGAAAAGAAAGGCTGGCACAAATTTTTGCTGGGTTCTGTTAACCCGTTTGGGCACGAGGGCCCAATGAAGCTTTTTCAATGTTTTTGATGTCGAGTCAAAGTGGTTTGACCGATTGACTTGAAATTTTGCACAAATGTTCCTCTTAGCCACCGCAATTAGTTGTATAAATTTGGTTGGAATAATTATACCCATTTCGGCCTGGCGGACTTTCAAAAAATTTTGTGTTTTCGATTTGTGTCCAATTTTACAGGTTGATTTTGCAGTCTAAAGAGAGGCTGTAAAAAGTTTTAGTTAATTCGATTAACCCGTTTTCCACGACGACGCCATGAAGTTTTCTATAAATTTTATTTTCTTATACGATTAAGAGTATTTTATTGAAAATTTTGTACCAATATTTTAATTAAAACCCACATGGTTAATTTGGTTTTAACCTGTTTGTGCGTTTTGAACAAAGATTCAATGAAATTTTCAGTTTTCTTCAAATGAAATCTAAAAATCAAAAAATTCAATTTCTTATATATAATGCTTAAAAACATAGTATTTTAAAACAGTTTTCCAAAAAATAAGCCTACATTTCTCTCATCAAATCATAAAAAAACGAGGAAGAGCGTATTACAACTTTCAGGTGAGTACTAAACAAAATATAAGTTGAAAAGCAAATTTTTAAATCTTTTCTAAACCATCGACTATAATTTATTCAAACGTTGGCAATTCAAGATAACTACTATTGACATAGTATAATGACATAATGGCAAACTTAGTATCCCCATTTGACCAATAGTCATTTTAATTCAGTTAACATTATTCGCCGGGAACCTAACATCCTCAACTCTATCGTCAAGGAGCACCAAATTCTCAAGAAGCACCATGTATAGAAAAATTAGAGATAATCGTTCAAACTGTTTTTTAAAGTTTTTTAAAACTCGACAAAACATTTTTTTAAGTATTCCCCTAATTCAAAGAAGTTGTACCTACTTTCAGAAGTTGGACGTAATTTACTTACAAATTTTTTTTTGAACAATCGTCGGGTCGACAGGGGTTAACAACTTCCAAGTCTGTTAGTAAATTGAACTTCATTTTCAAAGAAGAACAAATATACAAAATTTGAAGTTAATCGATTAAATCATTTGTAATATATATAACAAAGCAACGAAAAAACCTATAAAAAGCTGTTGGGCCACGATGGGTTAACGGAACTCCACAAATATTTTTTTGTGGCTTCATTTATAAGCAAAGTAGTATTTCAAAAAATTGGCTGAAGCTTGCGTTTTTACAATTTGCAAGCTTCCGGGCAACGCCGGGTAAATCTGCTAGTTAATAAATATTTTAAGAAAATTATGATTAATTTATAAAGATGTTTTTAAAATTTTGAAGTTCAAATACTATACAATGGAATTTAGACATACCTACTAGGAAAGTGTAAGAAAATTTTCCTGGAAATTAACTTCAACATTAAAAGATATTTAAATTTAAACATACACTGATATAATCAGTTAAAAATGCTTTCTTCGAAAAGTGCCTGAGAACACGTAAAATCTAATTCAGGTGTAATTAAAAGTATTTAAATTTAATATTTCAAGCCTTGAAGACTTTAACAATTTTATTTTATCTATGGTTTAAAATAAATTGGAAATTGAAATTTATTACACTTCTCTAGTTTAGTCATATGGTGGCTTACTAATTCCATTAAGAATAAATTACAAGTTTTCATAAATAAACATATCAGAATAAAATACCAAATATTTTGGCCGGAGTGTATAGAAAATGCAGACTTGTGCGCACTAACTAGCGAAGAACCAAAAGTAAAACAAATCACCAAAAGGAAATTGAGGAAGTAGATTGTCCATACACTAATGAAAAATGAGGAACGCAAAACAAGAATGAAGCTAAACTTGAATCCTCTAGACGGATCCGAGTCAAGAGGTAGACCCAGAGTAATATGGAAAAGAACGATGCTGGATGAATGAGTTTCAAGCCTTCATAAATAAACATATCAGAATAAAATGCCGAATATTCTGGCTGGAGAGTATGGAATACGCAGACTTGTGGGAACTAACAAACGAAGAACCAATTGTAAAGAAAATCACCAGAAGAAAATGAAGGTGGATTCCTCATACACTAATGAAAAATGAGGAACGCAAAACAAGAATGAAGCTAAACTGGAATCCTCTAGACGGATCCAAGTCAAGAGGTAGACCCAGAGTAATATGGAAAAGAACGATGCTGGATGAATGAATTTCAAGCCTTCATAAATAAACATTTCAGAATAATACGTCGAATATTTTGGCCGGAGAGTATAGGAAATGCAGCTTGTGAGCACTAACAAAAGAACCAATAGTAAAGCAAATCACCAGAAGAAAATAAAATCACCAGAAGCTAAACTGGAACCTTCTAGACGGATCCAAGTCAAGAGGTAGAACCAGAACAATATGGAGAAGAACGGTACTGTATGAATTAAGTTGACTTAAAATATCCTGGAATGAAATAGTAGAAAATGATATTACTAAAAATTAATGAATAGTTTAAGTTAAAGCCCTATGCTCCCAAGTGGAGTAACAGGAAAAATAAATCTAGTATAGTAGTCATAGTGTTGTAACGATTTGACAGTTTTCTATATTTATTGAAAATTTTTTTAAATTATGTCAAAATTTGATCGTGTGTGCTAATGATAATTCAGAGATTGGACTATAGGATTCCGTTTTAACCAAAGACCTTTATTCAACCTTTCTAATTAATTTACCAAATGAATTTTATGTTTAAAACTAGAATATTTTTAACAAAATTTTACGAAAACTAAACCTTCAAAATGAGTACGAATGACCGAATTTTAAAATAGTTAATATTTTAAATAGTTTTGGGCTAAATGAATATTAATTTTTGTTTTTTTCTATATTTTTATAGTGACTTCCACCCTTTATTTAAAATTGAATTTTTTTTGCAAAATTTTTGACCATGTTTATGAAATTAATTTAAATTTTGCGTGAAAATTGCATATAGTATTGGTTCTGGTATAGTAACCAATTTATTCAAAAAATTAATTGGTTTCTGTAAAACCCTTTTATTACTGTCTTTTTTTTTCAAAAAATTTTAGAACTATTTTTAAATTTCAAAAACACACAATAATAATATCGGCCTACAATTTACTAAAAATTAATATAAACTCTCATCATCACTGTCATTTTGATGATTGTACAATTACTATTAATATTATATAGAATTTTAACCGTATACTAGTTATTCATTTGTTTTGAAATCCCACCCCTTGTTTTTTATTTATTACTATTTTTCCACTCATTTTATTGTTGTTTGTGTTTGTATACATTAAATGTCATCTCATTTGCATCACTTTTCAATAATTTTAACATTATTTTATTTAAATTATATATTTTTTTATTATTTTATAATATTTGAGAATTTATTTTAAAATAATGTGTTATGAAAGTCATTTTCCGTTATTATTATAGAATCAAATTATACGGAGTGAAATATGAAATAAAAAGGGGTTTGAATTTTGTAGCATCAGGGTTGCAAAACACCTTAATTTTGATTAAACTCACCACTTAACTCAAAATTTAAATCTACTCATACCTTGAGTCAAGTAAGTACAATTGTAGGTTATTGAACTCAATTATCGAGTGGAATTAAATTTTTAATTGAGGATTCAAGCAAATCAAGAGGAAGTGATTGGGCGAACAGCTGACTTTTTCGAACCAGTCAGCTAGTAGGATTTGGTGGTTGTTCTCTTGTAACATAATAAATTAATTAAAATTTATTATTCAATAAAATGGACATAGAAATTCCATATAATCTCCACTGCCCTCACTCAAAACTAAAGACAAAGTCTTTTGTCGAGAAAGTCATGTCTGAGCATCAAAAACCACAGCTCTTTTATTTAAAGACTTGCCGCATTAAACTTTTAAAAGAGAAAAAGTATCGAGATATCAAAGTTCACTTAAAGGATTCGATGAAAATGTGTTCCAGTTGAGTTCAAAGAATATCCTATAATTTCACTCATACTTCTTTCACTCAAATTTAAATTGTAATTTTTTTGATGCTGTAATTTCTATATAACAACGGTTTATGCACGTGAAACCAATAAATTTTAATTTTGAATTAAACGAGTTATCCTGCTGAAGATAAACTACACTAGTTTTGATATTTACCATATTTGTTGCTTCAATTATTGGTTTTTTCAACTTTCATTCATTTTCAGTAATGATGAAGGGAAAACTATAAAAAAAGAGGACATTTATACCACTTAAATTTTTTTTAGTGGTTCGATATTAGGGTGCAATAAAAGGGTAAAATTTACATAAACATTAGAAAAACATATGCAAATGTGTTCATAATAATTGACCCAGTGTAATACTGAAGATAAATCACTTGCAATTTTTTATAATTTTTAATTTACGAACAATAATTTCGGTAATTTTTCGGAAAACATTATGGGAGAGTTACTAATATTTTGTTTTAATGAAAAAAGTAAGAGGTTTCAGTGGGAAAATAAATCAAATAGAAATAGATGAAATGCATATTGAATTGTATAAAGCGGTAGTAAAGAGTCTTAAAGATTAATTTGATAAATCGCAACTAAAGTGAAATTTCTGAAAGTATCATAAGAGGTAAAATATCTGGCTGACATAATTAAAACTAATAAAACAGTTCCTGCTTGGATTTTCAACGGGAATCTAACAAGTTGTCGAAGATGGCAGCAGAATCGAAGGCAAACAAAAAGTTCCATGACCTACATTTTTTTTAGAACGAGGGACATGGAAAGCTTCGAACATCACGTATTGGAGCTTCGGATAGTTGTTATACGTCGTGTGCGGTTGTAGCACACCAAAACCATAACCCGTTTTAAACTAAACTTGTGACTTAAACGGATACTAAAGTGATACAAATGTGCAGCTTGGTTTCGAGGATAGAGATGTGAAACGAATCTTGGGTATCTTAAGTTATAGGGGATCAGGATGGGATGGAATGATTAAGATGGAACTCATAAGTGAGGCTCAGAAGTTAAGCGGCCTTAATCTATATAACGGAATTCACGAAAATTAAGCAGTTTTTGTTGAATGAGAAATTTGAAGCTGTGAAAACATTTTGCATTTCGGAAACATTTCCAAAAAAAATCCTAAAATTAAATTTCAAATATATTCCATATATACTGACAACCAGTCATTCTGTGGGGAAAATTACTTTAAAAGATATAATGTATGTATAAAAAAATAAATTTATTCCACCCTTGACCATGTTATAACTATTATTAATTTTAATTTTATATCTTTTGTCATTATTATTTAAAAAAAAATTTTTTTTTTGTCACTTTTATTTGAAATTTTCGGTTTTTGTGTGTTTTTTACACCACCATTTTTTTGTGACTTTCTTTTTTACATATAACATTGTACTAAAAATTTAATTTGATTGCACAACAAATGTTAAATTGTTGCAAAATAACTATTTGTAAATCTGGATCTACAAAAATAAATCGTTTTTTTTTAAAAGTATGTTACAAAAAAAAATACTAGTGCAAAACTAACAAAAAAAAGGGTAGAAAAAAAAAGCCGAGAGAAGAATTGGGTTAAATAAATATAAATTATATTATTTATTAAATAAAAATTATATTTTTTATTAAAAAATAAATTACTATGTATGTGCATGTATATATATGTATAACATTTGTCATAAATTTATTTATAGTGTAATATTTTAAATAAATTTCATTTATTTATTTTAATTCGATTTTGTTTTGGGTTATTTTTTAATTTTATTTTCAAAATTAATTAAAAATTTTACTATAATTAATATCTTACACGTGGACATTAATATTAATATTTATATTGTATTCTGTTAAATTGATGCAAAATATCATGCAGTGCTTTAATTTTAATTGTAGAAATAGCAGCTATGATTGATAATACATTGTTTTCTAGTATAGTTTTGAAGACTTCGGGGGTTAATTTTGTAAATTTTTAAACTCAAATGTTTATCCAAATAAAGCGGATTCCGCTTTCTAACTACTTTCATGGAATGTTATATAGTTTTATAAAAATATTTACACTGAGTGAAATCCACTAGACATTTGTCAAAAATTACACTAAAGGATTTACCGTTTGTTATACAAAAGTATGGCTTGATATTTTACAAATAATATTGAAAAATTTTGAAGATCTTTTGTAAAGTCCGACTAGTCCGAAGTTCTGTCTTATAAGCCAATAATACTCTAAACAAGTTAAACCACAATTTTTCAAGATTTCCTCCATAACTTTTTTGAGAAATCAAGATGGTAAAGTTAACAGACTTTTTATGAATTCTTTACCATAAAATAATTATAGAAGGCTAGAATTTACCTTTAGTTTTTATTATAAAAGAAAATTTAGGTCTGAATTTATAAAATTTAATAAATTTATTAAAAAAAATTGAAAAAAATACTATTATCGAAAAAAAATTTTTAAATTAAAAGTGAAAATTGAAATTTTATTTATTTAAATCAATTACAGTCACTTTTTACATAAATTATTCAATTTTTTCGAAATACTTTAGTTTAACGTAATTTTTACTCCTTTGGGAAGAGCATATTTTAGTATTGAAAATTTATATTAAAATAGAAATGTTTGTTTGAAGTGTGTTTTAATTCATTTACATTGACTTACAAAATTCCCTATTTAAGACTTATTAAATTAGTCTTCACGTTTTTCATTTCTTTCAATACGAAAATGGAATTATAAAAGGCTTCACACTCTGTTAATAAGATATCATTCATTCATGAAAGTAAAAGTTACTTAAGAGGAAATACACTTATCAAATAATTTATTTTTAATTTACCAAAAACCAAAAAATAGTTCAACTAAATAAGCCGGAACCCAGTGGCTTTATATGAACCCCAAATTAATGAACACTTAAAAGAAGATATTCATTAGTAAAATTGGCAATATTGCAATTTTTGTCGTATTGCAGTTTCCAGCGAAACATTATATAAAACGTTCCGCAGGAAACTGCAATACGACAAAAATTTCGTAAACGTTTGTATTCTTAATATTCCTTTTGTACCCCACTGGAGTAACCATGCAACCGCCACCACAAAATCAATAGTGTTGGATTTATACAATGAAAGTGAGTCAGCGGAAAAATAAGAATAAATTGCTTAAAAAAATTGATATATATTCGATTGAAATAAAGTGTTAACTATTTTTTTAAAATATAAGTTATTTAGAACGGTTTATATATTTTATTGATCTTGCAACAAACAGACCACTTTAGAATTAAAAAACCGCTAAAAAAGTTCTTCTGTATTTCGTTAAACCAAATTTATTTTCCATTTAATCAATTCAAGTTCAAAAACAACCATTTTTCTTTTATTTTTCATTGTTGAAGTTCTAGATTGTTTTAAAATATTTATTTTCTTATATACAATATATTTTTTTTTTTATTTGCAAATTTATAATTAAAAAGTTTTCAACATATTGAATTGATATGGATACATTTTGGTGGTAACACTTTGTTGTTTCGTTTTTTTCTCATATTTTTTTTGGAAGGATCAATAAAATCAATTCTCATAAACTTAAACAAAAAAATCAAAACAAAGTTTTTACAGATGAATTGAATTTATGCCCTTAAAATTCCAATCAATCACTCTATCGTGCATGAATAACTCATTAATTCAATTTTGAACTAAATTTTAAAATTAAAAATGAAATTGAGTTTAACTAAAGAATTGTCTACCACTCTATCAATTGTTATATAATGTCTACTGCTCGCCTCACAAGTAGCTTGCAATCCGCCGATCCCAGACTGGAAGAAACGTGATTTTGCTACTACAGATGGTATAGTTTTTCTGGTACATTTGAAAGTTCTTACCTTTTTCAGGAAAAAAATTATATTATTTATCTTATCTGCCCTATGCCTGCATTACATCTTCTGGTTAATAACGAAATTAGTATCCGATTCCTATTACAAAAGTATTATGTGAGTAGAACAACTGCTAAGTTCTTTTACAAGTAGTTTCTTTAGACTCTAGACTTTCAAAAATCTGGAATTGACGGTAAATTCAAAGGTTCATTAATGTCTTCGGAAACCACGTACACAAGAATTAGGCTTATAAGCTATGTTAACGGAACATATTATATGTTTTGGTTCGTAACCAGTCACAAACCGTTTGAGAAGAGGATTGTGAAGATGAGAGACTTCCGCTTACAATAAGATTCAAAGAAAAAAATTGTATACTTCTACATTTAGAAAAGCTATAGCAATTCAAGCTTCATTATAATATGAGCCTTATAATATTCCCCTGCCTTAAAATCAGCATTGCATTAAAAAATTTAAAATTTTTATAATAGCAATAACACTAAAAAAATTTACTTATCAACTTTTTCTTCATTGTTTTTATGTTTTTAATGGAAAATTCAAAATAAACACTATTTTCCAGAGGGAGGAAATAACGGAGTCAAAAAAATGACGAAACAATAAAAAATTGAATATTTTTTTTTGTACTTCATTGAAAAAAACAAATTTAAACGAGCGCATATTAAAATAAACTCAAATATTTGTTTGAAATATTACAAAGTTTACATTTGCCAAACAAAAAAATAAAAAAAGCATTTGTTAGAAAAAGGGGGAAACAAGTAGATTTGGCAAAAAAACAAAAACTTTTCCGAAAAAAATGAACTGGTACATGTATATTGAGTTCAATGATGCTGTATTGAACACAGACACGTAGAGTACAAATTTTGTTTTTTAAAACAAAGAAAACTGAGTAAAAGTAAACAATTTGTTTTATAAAATAAAAAAATTTTTAAATTTAAACTTTGAAAGTTAAGTTAAACTTTTTTGCGAGATCCGTTACAAAAGGATCAAACATTGAAAAAATATTATTACAACATACATAACGTTTAAATTAATATACAATATACAAGTGATAGAATTATTTAGGTTCAATACAGGTACATTTCACTTCAAATGAATTTGAGCGAACCTCACAGATTTTATTCAAACTTAAACATAAACTGATCCTGTTTGTACTGCACATCCTTGGAACAAAAAAAATATGTCGCGTGGTCAATAAAATCGTAGAGTCCTTGAACACTCAAATTTTAAATAACTTTGATTTTCAATGATACAAAAATGTAATCAAGCTATTCAGAATGCCTTAACAGTTCATGATCCAATAAAAAAAAGGGGTCCCATACCCCCATAGACCAAGATATTCGCTACAAGCATAGAGTCTACAAGTATTCCCTATGGAGATGTACAAAATCAATGCATTTGGATACTAGTACAGTGGATCATCCGTCTGTACTCGGTGTACTCGCAGCTTAGGTAGTGCATTGAAAAATTTTAAGTTCAAAAGAAAGGCTTAATTCAAAAATGTAATGTTAAGGTCAAAATCGAAAAAGTTTATTTATTTCTTTTCATTTGTACATAAATCTTTTGTAACATCACAATCTTCTAATATTTGATACTTGGAGTGGAACGGCCTCTTTAGTTTTACTTTGCCGTGCCTTTAAGGAGTATAGGGCATTCGTCAACTTTATTTAAACCAGGTTTCAGTTTGTGTGATCGTTATATTCCGATTATACTCAGCTGAAGCTATTGTATAAGATTATGAACACAGAAAAATTAGGCGCGTTAATTATTTACTACAAACTATTACGATATAATTATACAATTTTATAATATTTTTTTTATTAGATATGATCTGACCGGGGTTTGAACACGAGACCTTCCACATGAAAGGCTGCATTTTTACCACTACGCCATTGGTCAGATGTTACGTCCTTTATTTTTTTATAATATTTCATGGATAATTTTTGATTTTCATTATTTCCAGTTTAATGTAAAATAAATTCCACGAGCAAAGTCTTAATATAATTTTTAAATACTATAATAAATCAAATTTTATTACATTAGTATACCATTGACTATAGCAAATCCTTCCACACTTGCCAAAGAGCGTTGAACCTCTATAATTTAAGGACATTAATCTCTTTCTGAATCTCAATACCAAATCTACCCTTTTCTGAAAAAATAAACCACTTTCTATTAATATTTAATATCTGCTTTCTTAATTCCTGAACATAAAAATTTTATTTACTTAACAAATTTTGCAAAGCAGGTAAATGTAAAATGGCTCCTTCCTTTAAGATCCCATAACTCTTTGTTAATTTGAAAAAATCTTAAACTTTTTTTATGACTATTAACAAAATAATTGTCTTTACTATTATTTTCTCTACTTAATTTCTTTTTAATTTATTTCAATTTAATAAAAAGAAAAATGTCTCATAAAAAAACTATATTTTTCCATTTTCTTTTTCAATTTTCACCACATGAAAAATGCAGTAGGAAAAACTAAGGTAAAGTTAAAAACGGCGCAAGTAAAAGTGCAGTTCATTGCAATAATAAAAGTTTTTTTTATATACGATTAAATGCAAAAAAAAAGTTTCAAATTAAAGTTTATTTTTACCTCCACTTCTTATTTTATTAACCAAAGGAAAACTTAATATACACATTATTATAAATTCTTTTCAGAAGATTTAAATTAAATGAAAAATAAAATATTTTCTTAATTTTTACCTTATAAAATAAAAAAATATGTCTTTTACCGCATATACTGTAATAAAAAAGGATTGCAATCATAAAAATAATTTTTTAAAACCCATCGCATTGCAAAACAACTATTTATATTTAAAAACCTTCAAAAAGCACCTGAAATCCTAATCCCCTAGGTAGTGTGAGATTTTTACTTACTAAAACAACCTCCATGGGCAACCAAAGAGGTATAGGTTGACTTCCTTCTTGAATTTGTCTAGGTCATTTGAATTGGGAAGCACATATAGGGATGTAATTATATTGAATAAATAACACTGCAGAAGCAAGGATTTTGACTCTCTGTAATCTATATGAATCAAAAAAAAACTAATAATAGGTCTTCCTTTGGTCTACTTCCAAAAAAATCTAGTAATGAATCTTTGGTCTAGTTCAAATCCCAAGAATTTAAGGGAATAGAACATTCAAAGTCAATTTAATGGCTTTTCATTAACAATCCTCCAACACCACAATGGTCACCTGTGCTCAACTCGTTTCTGCGTATGTTTTCAAAAAATTTAAATAACTCTTACCAACAAACCGAATTGCGAAACATTTACAAAAACTGTACTAACAACAACTAATGAAAACAGCCACAATTGTTTAATATAAGTCTTCAGTAAATCATACTAACATTGCTATTTTAAATAAAATTTACAACATTATTGGAAACTGTTTTATAAACTCACGATAAAAATGATTAAATTATAAGTTACAAATAAGAGGAACTTTCATTTGCATTAAATAAGTATTTTTAACCCAAGAAGGCATGTTTATGGTTTATATTTTAAACCATATGGACACACTGCTTTTTTAAAGTGTATACTATAAAAATCCCATATTATTATAAAATAAAATGGTCGGAATCAATATTGGATTTTTCATTTAATATAAAAAAATAAAAAACATTTTAAATTTTATTTTAATTCTCTTGTTTCCATTTCTTTGTTATTGTCATACACAATGACATTCTTTGCGCCTAAAAATATGTTATTGTTATACTCATTATTAATTTAATAATTTTTGATTTTTCATTCTTCTGCTTTTTTTCTTTTCTTTTTTTTTTTTGCATTATTATAATTTTATAACACATTGAATTAAAAAATAATATTGTCTTTCGACTAATTAGATTTTAGCACGTGTATATACGTAATAGTTACGTATTTTGTTTTTCCTTTTAATTATGCATGTATTGTTGAAAGGATTTTAAAAGTTTAAAAATTTTCCGCATAAGCAATAGCAGTAAAATGAAGTTAATTTTGATATTAAGAGACAGACAGTTTATCAACAACAGCCCTATTTCCTTTTAATTTTATAATACCTGTTCAAAAATGATATTCATATGACACTTTGATGACCTTAAATACAATTGTCATATGATTTTGTACGATTGTATGACATTTCATATAATTAACTGTAATAGTCATAAACATCGTTCGTTATCATTTAGAAATCATTCGCCAAGTCATAGGCATACGAAACGAAGCGTTCATATCACATGATATCAAAAATACATATAAATAAACTAAATTGAAGATAAATTAAAAGTAACTAAAGCTAAGATTAAAAAGAATTTAAAAGTTTAAGAATCAAACATAACATGATAAATACATAAATTTTAAATAATTAAATGTTTATGTTTGACATTTTATGCGTATGATTAGATATAACTGCTCTAGTTAGGATTGTGGTTTAGAAATCATATCGAATATTTATCGAAAGTTCATAAGACATCATTTGACTATTATAGTTCGGAGTAATTATTAAATACAATTGACGAAAAAAAATTTGACATTTGACATTTAAATCTTTCAAAAATTTACTGTCAACTTCAATCAAAACTTGTTGAAAGTTTGTTGCACGGATTTTTGAATTAATAATGAATACAAGAACCTATATTTTTTATGGTTCCCGGTTTTAGTGTAACTATTGATTTAACCCGAGTACTCGTATTTCCGGTTCTCTTAATTCTTGCATTAATATATTCCGTTAGTTAGGCGCCATCTAATCCCATAAAATTGATAAATAAACAAATCAGCACAAAATAAAATTTAACGATTTTAAAAAAAAGTGCTAAAAAACTTATATACATATGCATTTTAAAAATACATTTATTACATATGTAATTATTACCATATGTATAATGTAATAACGGAACTGATTTCAGAGAATTTTAATTTTATTATTTTTTTTTTTTATTTCGTTTTTTATTTTTTTTTTATTTTTCAATTTTTTTTTTCCGGTTACAAAACATAATTTCTGTATACTTTAGGGAAATGCAATTAAAATTTAAAAAAGTTTTTCCGCCGTGAAAATTAAAGTACAAAAAAAAATAAAAAAAAAAAATTAAAAAAAAAATTTATGTTGAAATTTAACATAATGAAGGAAACAACAATTTTCACACATTATATTTTTACTTTTTTTTTTTTTAATTTATTTATAATGGAGTGAAAATTTAATATAAACCTATTATGTAAATGTACATTATATACATACATTACATACAGTACATTATATACATATTGTGTGTATATATATATATATATTAAGTATATATATACATATGAATGAGTTTCACTGTGACAATATATTTGATAATGAGACTTACTTTAAAAAATGCTTAATATTTTTAGAAACAAAATATATATATTGTTGTCCTATTCAGATAAAAGTAATGAATGGGACAATGATATATTAGAATGTGGTAACTAAAGTTTTTTTTTTATTTTGTTTTGCTTTTTCTTTGTTTACCTGTGTTTTTAATTAAATAGAAACATTTAAATTATGTGTTTATTGTTTATTTAAATCTTGGAACCAAACTTTTTATTATAGAAAAAAGTTACATCTCATACTTTGGATATTTGAAGGTTCTTTTCAGAGGAAGGTTTTCTGGGATGGACTAGATAGTAACAGTCTTGTTCTTTGGATATTTATAAGATCCCTTTTAGAAAGGTTTTCAGATGTGAGTTACTTGGCTTGGCAACAAGATCAATAAAATTCTGAAATTAAATTATTAAAATGTTCTAAAAATTTAATACAGAAATAAGGACAAGCCCTCTGATGTAACTATAATAGGCAGAGAAGCTACGAAGGAATGCAGATATATATATAGATATATATAAACAGAAAATTAAACTGTTCTTCATGTTCTTTGCTAATGCGAAATACTAGAATCTGTAAGAATGTAAGACTTTGCTGAAAGTTACTGATAAGATTTCATTATTGTGACACAATTCGAGATTGTATGCTAATTCAATTTTTTGAGGAGTAAAGAATCGCTCGGTGAGGCAGTGAGGTGAAAAAAGCGGCTTCAAAAACAAGAGTACTTCAGGATCTTTTCTACGGGCTGTTATTCTCGCATAATTCAGTTATAAGTCAAAACTATATATGATCTTAAAAATAATACCTCTCTTGATTTAAAATTTCCTCAACTTTGAATGCTTCCATTATAAAACTTACGGTACTAATCAGGTTAACATACTTTTAAAATATATTTTTTTTTTTTTTGGGGTTTTTAATTAAAAAAAACTGTAATTAATTTTTACCTCTTACAATTTTATTTATATTAAAATTATTTTATACAAATTTTTATTATACTTTGAAATTAAATCATGGAAAATTAAATTACATGAATTTTATTAAAAATTTTAATATTTAAGGGGTGTTGTCTTAGTTCTACTAATAAGTCAAATGATTGAAATCCTGAAAATGTAGTTGATAAAAAATAGGGCTCTAATAATAAATTTATTTGACCAATCAGACATGGGCTAGTGAGTGTTTTTATAACTTTGATAATAAGCACAGCAAAGAATTGAAACCTAATACTTCTGGAATCAATATTATAATTTTCTAATAACTTTTGATTTACTTTTCCATAATCATAATTTTAATATTCTTAAATTGAACCTTAAACCGGAGATCTTAGATAATATAAGAGTTTGGTTAATTCAGAATTGGGATGCTGTTTACACCACTAATGTAGTCATTTTTATTCCAACCTTTTTTTTTTGCCTTTCTATAGTAGAAGATATTGTGCTATCTAAAAACCTAATATCTTATTTTGTTTTGGACTAGACTTTTGATTTCTGACCATTTTTTTGTCTTTTAAAGCAATTTCTTTCATTACTGACTTTTCCATGTATTTTTTGGTCTGTCCACTATCCTTTTTCCTTATAGGTTCTAATCAAGCGCTTACTTGGCATGGCCCAGCCTGATTTTCTAAATTAAATAATCTTAAATTGTTTTTCCAAAACAGATCAATTGATTTACTTAAAGTTTTGGAATAACTGCCGAACATCTTGACTTCAGTGTTACCAAAAATCCCTCTACCGTAATTTCAAAACTCAGTTTTCATTACCATTTTCTTATAGAATATAGACTATAATTAAATTATATATTATGAAAAAAGAAACAAATTTTTATGTCCCAGTTAATCTGATAGTATATATTAAAAACTTCATATAATTTAAATCAATTCTGTTCGTTCTTCACTGCATTATTTAAATTGAATCGCATTTTATTTAATATCTAAAAGATAAAATATTTTTATGTAAAACAAAAGTTAAAACAATAAATCGTTAAAAGCTAAAATAAATCTAATATTCATTACAGTTTTTCCAACCCATTCAAATCCAATATAACAAGTTTTATAAAAACAAATACGCGCTAATACTGGTTTCCCCCAAGAGTCCTCGGAAAACTGAAAAAAAAAAAATAATACAAGATATATACAAAAGTTAATATAAATTTAATTACAGTGATTTGTTGTTTTGTTTTTTTTTTTGCTATTATTTACTTTCTCACTCCCCATATAAAAATTATTCACTCAGTATATATATGTATATATATATATATATGTTATACAAAATGCAATAAAACCCATCAGCAGCCAGCAGCTATTTAATTTCATAATCAAAATTTGTTAATCACATAATTAAATTAAAACAAAAAGTAAATTTTCCCTGTCTTCTATATATATGCATCTCTTTCACTCCATTTATTTATGTATATCTCATTCTTAAATTAATTCACACAAAAAAAAAGGAAAAAACTAAAAGAAAAATTTTTGGGGAAAATACTATAAACACATTTTTCTACACGTGGAAGGAATTGGGTTTTTCTTATGTATGGTATCCTGAAATTCATACTATACAATATTTTGCATGCGGAGTAGATGTTAACAGCTTCCAGACGGTAGGATTGGGTTATTCAAAATTGAGTGGTTAAAAATTAAATTATAAGCACAAATAAAATTAACTTCCCGACCGCACTGTCTTCTTTATCAAATTAATGCTCGGCAGCTTCTGAAATATAGCGACAGGTACTGTAGACTCTTTTGAAAGATTCCGTATGTCTTATCTTCTCTAAGACCAAGTTATTTCAAAAAATTTACAGTAATGTAATTATTAAACCTAAAACTTTGCTTCAAGAAATCGAAGCCCTCGACGAGGCAACAAAGATTCTGTTAAAGCAGTCAAATTAGAGCATCAGGACCATTTTGGTAATTAAATTTTATAGCAGTTTGTACCATTAATACTAAGCCGGTGGATTTCACTGGACACAAAATTTCATTGTCCTTGTATATTCCTATAATTAACTAGATCAATTACTTGTATCACTTTTTTTTTTGTATTTAAGAGCTTTTCTACCCTTACAATAAAAACAATTTTGTTTTGTTTATTTTTTACATTATGTGTATACATCCTATTATCCTGGTCTTCTCTTTCTCAATTTTTTGGGTTACGGCAGGATCGAAAGTAACAAAAAAAAATTTTTTTTTTAAAGTATACTTTATTGTTTTACCATTAACAGCAGATCCAACACCAGCAAAATGAGAAATCTCAGAAAATTTCTGCCACAAAAAAAATTACTTATTTCTTACGTATTTTTACACACAATATTTATATATATATAGATTTACTATATGTATATATTATATACTTACTTAAATATATCTCATTCTATTTAACTTCACATTTCATCTCCATTAATTTTTTTTGGGTCTTGTGTTCATCTCTATCAATTTTCATTGAAATAATTTAATTTTCTTTTATACATTCTGTTTTTTTTTTTGTCTTTAAGTAAAAATTGTTGGGTTCGGACGAGACTGCATAAAAAAAGTGAGAAGAAACTGGGAAAGAAGTTGTAGTAAACCAACCATGCAAATGTATATTCATCCCTTACAACTATTCTACTGTTGTTTTTACTTATATTTTAGATTGTGCTGCTGGTATTAAAATAAGTGCATTCTGTGATTTAATTTTTTTTTCCATTCAGAATTCTCTCCCCTCCCCTTTTTGGGTTAACACATAAAAAAAGAACAGCAGTTAGAAAAATTAAATGAATCCTTCTATTAATATCCTTCTGGTCTACAGTTAAAAAGTATCCTGTTGGTAGGTTCATTTAGTTGAAAGGAAATTTTTGTTTTTGTTAATTTATCTTTAAAATGCTGAGGCATTAAAAATGTTCAAGTTTAGGTTGAAAGGTTATTCGTAATTTTTAGCAATGCTTCGTTTCATTTTTAGGTTATGTTAGATATGATTAAATTGATGATTTGTTTCTTCTATTGCTAAGCAAAATTGATTTTTAAGAAATTTATTTTGTATCTGAATTGAATTTTAAATTATCAATTTAAGATTAATTGGTTATAGATATTTTTAAAATACGGTTTTTAGTGTATTGGAATCATTATGTATGTATTTAATTTTGGTTAATAAATTTTAAAAACAGTAAAGTATAGTGGTGGGAGCATGTGAGGAAATACCGTTAGAATGAACACCATTTTAAATGGAATGTTTAAATTAAGAAGCAGCTCCGAGGTTCAATTTAAAAATTATAAATAGGTAGTCCTCGCCTTTATTTTCTGAAGCATGATATCCTCTAGCCCAGTTTTAGTTTCTCAATTATTGGAAGCTTTTGCAAAACTGATGATACTTTTCATTTACAACTTGTTGGGACATTTTTTTATCCGTTAGGAAGACTTGATAAATTTAATCCTTTCTATTATGAAGTGGTGACTTCCAGAAAATTTAAACTTGAAGTAAGAATAATATACATTAAGACTAGGTTTAAATATTTAAATACAGGACAGCAGCTTTTTTCAATTTAAGTTTGTAATCTGGGTTTGCTACAGTGCCAAATTTAAAAACTGTTCCAAAACTATTAAACTACACTTCAGTAGCTCAGTAAAAAAATTTCATTTATTATATATCCTACTAATACAATTAATAAATTACATCTTTTTAACCCTTTAGTTGTCAAGAAGAACTAGATAAATTAATATTAACATTCTGGTTCTATAGTTATTATCATTTTTTTTGTACTTTTACTATTTACTGGGTAAACAAAAAATTTAATTACATTGTTGCCTCACCAACTCAGTGTGATGATACCCAAAATACACATAACAAAAAAATCATTTAATATCATCACGTTTTTTATTAAAACAATATTCTCATACTGCTTTAACTTTAGCTGCTATAAATGAATAGGTGGTGTTTGTGACTATAGTACTGCCACTTTAATTACATATTATATTCATAAACCAATATCAGATTTTCAGGAGCACAAAAAACAAAACTATAACCTAAGACACAAAGAAAAACCACTTTCTGGTAAATGTTTTTCTTTTTTTAAAAATCCTAGATTTTTTTACAGTTAAAATGGAAAAAAAAATAACAGTAATCAGTATACTAAAGTAGTTAATTCGGGACGAAATACAAAAAAGAAAGGAATTGTTGTGGATAATTTTCTGGAAAAATACGAATAAATTAAGAGTTAAGAGGGAAAAAAATGTTTACCTTAATAATTTTCAGATTTATATGTTTTAGGATCAAAAGTTCACTGCAGTATTTCTGTTTTTTATGTCTTCAGGACTGATGCAAAATTTCACAAACAAAACTGTAATTGAAGCAGAAAGAATCAGCTTACTTTGTGTCTAACAGTTGGGTATGGTTTTGAATCTTTAATATAATTTTGAAACATTTTTTGAAACCCTAACCTTCGTCCTTCGGTTATATATGTCCTAAGGTCCTACGCAGTCCTACTTTTAAATTAGGCATTCATATTAAACAAGAGCTGCCTTTACTTGGCTTCAACACTGCTCAATTTTGGAGTACTGAATTGGGCAATCACTTCAATATATTAATCATGAATTAATCTAGATAACCACACATTTCAATTGCATGTTGACTTTACACACAATGGCGTTTTGAAGGTTTTTGTTGCAGTATTATAGAGATCGCGAGTGCTATATTTATAAATCCCTCACTATATAAATGTGAGAATAATTTTGATGAAAAAAGTGTACTTTGATAAAAAAAAAAGATAACTACAATTTTAATTACCACACTGTCGTCAAATTTTAATATAAATTTTTCTTTTAATTTTGCATAATATAAAATATGAAACTTATGATTGCTAGACCCTCTTTCAACAAGTTTATTGCTAATTGTAAATAATTGTTTTGTAACTAAGTATTTTATTAAAAAACTAATAAAATTCTTTAATTTAATGGGGAAAGGTTGCCATCTAATATAGAATTGTCAAAAGATTTTTTTTATAATTTATATGAACCTTGTTATTTACAAATATTTAAGTTTTTTTCTAAATTAATTTTGAAGATTATTTGAAAATTAATATTTACCAATACTTGAAATTTTTTTCGGTATTTCTGGTATTATTTAGTCCTTTTTAGTATCGGTTCTCCTTTCTATTGGGACATTACTCAAAATAGGTACCAAATAATCTTCAACCAAAGAATAAATTTAAGATGAGATCAGGTGAAAATATATTTATCAAAACCTGTTAAGTACAGATTGACTAAGAAAGTAGCATGAAAGGAATCTTATGTACGAATAATTTATATATTCAAAAAAAAAAGTTTGATGCCTAAGGCCTATAGAGGTTTGAATACGACGATTAATCGTAGCTCTACACTAATAACTGTATATAATAGAGTTGCCAGATGTAAAAGATTCCGAAAGATTATGAAATTTTTTTAATTAATTTAATTTTGTCTTCAGTAATTTTTAGCTTAGACTCCTAAACTCGATTTTCCCAACCGGATTTCAAATAGTGGGGACTAATAAAAAATACATTTTCCAATATCAATCACATAATTTTTAACATTTACAACTTTTATTGTAATTTTCTCGCACTGACGATTCACTTTTGACTTGTATCTACTAACTGTACTAACGGTAATTATGTACTAAAAGATTAATATAGAAACTATTAAAAAGTACTGCAAAATAATAAGACAGATATTATATTTAAAAAAAAAAACCCCTTTTGAATATTACTGCCATTAAAATTTTAAATTATTCTATAAGTATATGTAAAAAAAAAAATTAATTCAAGTCCTACAATCATAGGAAGATAAAAAGAATATTATCACTTATAGTGACTATACAAAAGCGCAATTTATTTTTAAAAAAAACATTAAAGAACTTAAATCAAAGGACATATAAAAACATTTATATTGTTTATTTTCCTTTCTCTTTTTTTTTAAGAAAAACCGCTTAATGT
This sequence comes from Dolichopus griseipennis, assembly GCA_963082915.1. Classification (NCBI taxonomy): domain Eukaryota; kingdom Metazoa; phylum Arthropoda; class Insecta; order Diptera; family Dolichopodidae; genus Dolichopus; species Dolichopus griseipennis. Next base: position 5,091,702 of record OY720445.1, read on the forward strand.
CTTTTTTGTCTGATGCAGATTAAAATTTAAGTTTTTATCCCCACCCAAAAGATTTTTATCACAACTGATTATCTGACATACAGTAAGACTTATGAAGATTCAACTGTATTATTGCATAATATGTGGTTTAAAAGTAATTTCGAAGCAATTACCTCGAAGGACTTATTTTTCACGAAATTTTGTGACATTGGCCATGGCTTGACAGATTTATTAACCAAAGCGTCATGCAAGTCATGAGAGAACATACAGTTAGCTTCACGAAGATTCAACTGTATTACTGCATGTATCTGATTTATCCCAAATTTTGGAACAAATTACGAATAAATAAAAACTTTATACAAAATTTCCTATAATTTCTTATTGTTCAGCACTTCGAAGGCTTCATTCAGGTCATGTATATTCACAGTCAAAGGAGATAATGACCAACGCCTTGAAGGAAATCTCGCGGAAAGAATTCCCTTAAAAATATCCTACGCTTCTTCTAAAATTCTTGAACGACCAGCTCCGAATCCTCTAAAGCACCTTTTATATCTTTTGATAAATAAATTTGAAGAAACCAGTTGAAGACTTTCTGAATCAATTCAAAGTATTATTTAAAAGGAATACCTATAATAATATAAATTTTATTTCTAATTCTTTAATAGGAACATTTTAAATGAATCCATTAGGGTTATAATAAAAATAACATTCATTTCAACTAAATTGTATACGTACTGTATACAATATTTGAATACATTTGAAATTTTTAAAATGATGGTAATGAGAGTGTGTTTGAAAAAAAAATAAAAACAATAAAAATGTACTTTTCAAATAAACATTATTTTTTATAATTTTTCAACCCTGCATATTATAATTTTTTTTTCAAAAGAATTTGAAAATAATGATGCAGCCACCATCCATAGTAAAAAGACATGGTTTTTTGTTTTTATAGTTTTTATGGTGAATTTTTAGAGTTTTTATTTCAAAACTCAGACTAATTTTTATTCCTACGTTTTTTTATTCATATGCGAATACTTTTAACGTTTAAAAAGGAAAAGAAAGAGTCAGTCATATGTTTTATTTCATTCAAAAAACAAATATAAATAAGGAAGAAAAAAATGAAAGGAACCTAAAAAAAAGAATAGAATTATCAGTCCCAAAAGGATTCAATATATGAAAATAAGTTGCTTAGAAAAAATCGAAAAATATAAAAACCCTCATAAAGACACTGACTTACTAGGACGTTTATACCATTACAAAATATTTTTTAACTATCCCTGTGTTAAATAATGGTTAAAAAAAACGTACACAAATACAAAAAACTAATGATGGAAATCAACTTTGTATGATATTATGTAGGTACATTAGTTACAATAAGTATGCATGTACTGAAGACTTTCAAAGGTATTTTCTTCAATAATGTGCTACGGATATTGTATAGGCTAAGCGTTTATTTGGTTGTTAGTTTTATTTAGCAAAGATCTGAGACCGCTTAAGAAAACTTCAGTATTCGTTCAAAGTATCTTTCTGGTAGATTGTTTTGAGAAATTCTGATTTTAGATAAGTGGGATTACTATAATTGTATTAATGCGTATAATGTTGTTAAACTCTTCTTTGGTTTCGATTCCGGACCCCTTAAATGAAGGATTGTCACTCCAACTACTGTACCATCTATTTAATATACCCTTCATTGTCGAAATAAAACGTTAATTTTAAGAAAATCTATTAAATATCCAAATAAATTTAGGTTGAGCTTTTACCGTTACTTTAGTGATTTTACCATTTTTTTGTCACTGTAAGTTAATTTTAGCTGCTTATTGTCAAAAATAGCCAACTTGTTTGTCTAAAAAGATTTCCATTTTTTTTGGTCTTTTAATTTTTTTGTTATGTCCTTTTTTCTTGATATCCTTAGAAAACATCCTTAGATTTCTATTGACTAGACCAAAATGATAGTTTTGTTCTTTATATTGTTGTTATTTTCTTGCATAGAATATTTGAAGTAATTTTAGCCGGAAGCAAAGGATTTTATGCTTAAAAGTGATAGTGCATAATTATAGCTTTTTCGTAATGGTGTCGGTAAAAACTTGGAGATCGTTTTAGATTCACTTTTTTGCAATATTTTTTTTTTTTTATTTTCCTCCTCATTTTGTATATGTGTTTTTTATTAGTCTCAATAGGCTTTTTATATTTTATAGTTGTAAAATAAAATTTTTGCAGGAAAATTTTCAATGAATGAAAAGAATAACTGGAATATCTTAAAGGAAAAAGAAATCATCATTGATTTTATTGCATGATAACATAAAAAGAAACAAGATAGCTATCAAAAGGGAAGGCTAAAATATAACAGACATAAAAATTGGAATTTTATTTCTGGAAGTCTTTTTATTTACCAATGCAAAAAAAAAAAACAAAATTGAATGTGGTTTTTTATAGCGTGGGGTGTTTTTCTTTGAATTTGATGTTCTTTTTTTAACATCTTCAAATTTTAATTTTTTTTTTAAACAAATCTCTTTAAAATATTTTTAAATTTTGTCAAGACTTTAAAATCATTTGTAAATCTTAAATATTTTAGGTTAGGATTTGCTTTAAGTTAATTTTACAAACTTAAAACTTGCATCTAAAAGTCTTTGATATAATACGTAAAAATAAATCCTTGAATTCTTGCATAATGTGGTTTGTATTGTAAAGTCTTTAAGTCTGCTAATATTTCCGTTCACATGGAACTTAACATTCCCGCAACTTTTTGAATTTTTATACCCCATGATACTAGAATCAATTTATGAAAGCTACTCTTCATTGATACCTCGACGATTCTAACATGAGATTTCTGAAACATTCTAGTGTTTTTTTTAAAGAACCTTCCGATCTTATTGTGTGCTTTAGCCTATCTACGAATTTAATCTAACTATTGACGAAGAAAGCATTCATACCTAATTTCATCAAAATCTGTTAAAATTTACGCGATTTATCTTGCTCGCAGAAACAAATGCACACACGTATACACAAAAAAAGTTTGAGATTTAAGCGTTTTTTTTAATACTGAAGATAAGCAAAATACTGAAGAAAACAATTGAAATCATTAATCCATTTCTTCAAACAATTCCAACCTCGAACACCTCAGGAGAAGGAGTCTTGAAGTGCACATTCCCATACAACGGTAATTCCTTGGTATCTTAAAACTGAGTATGGTAACAAATTGAACCTGAGAAACTCTTCAACGATTTTTTTACTAACTATTACATTTAAAAGGTTCAATAAATTCTCCTCTATCACAAAAGATCCCTTTCAGAAGATAATATGAAACTCTATCACATTGGTACATCAATTTATCTACAAAATTAAAATATTTTCCTATTGTGTATACTAAGAGAAAGTTGGAGATCAAGATTCAATTAACTCCAACATCAGAAATCTCAAAATTTTTATATAAAAACTTAATTATTAAAATTGTTTATAAATTAAATCAACAAAATCTAACCAATTGTCAAGGTTTTAATTCAATTTCATTGAAATTCCATACAAAAAATTTAATAATATTATTATGAAAAAATTTTTCAAAAGTTCATAATATCAATCCATGTTAACATAATTTGCTGCAACAAAATCCCAAAATACACCTACAAAATCAAAAAATATTTTAAATATTTTAACTAAACTTAAAAACATAAATTCTTTTTAAAATACGTTCAGTTAAGTTCGAGATCATTGGAATTCAACAATTTTATTTATAATTTTGTTGAGTACTTTTTAATCCAAAAATGGAATTTAAATAACAATAACAACAATAACAACAAATACAACAAAAATATAAAAATGAAATAACTAAAATCTTAATTAATAATGAACACGCCTCGGCATACATGAACTTTACTAAAAAGTGTAGTTTGTCTTTTTTTTTATATTTGTAGATAGTAACTATAGATACAGTTTTGAACTTCTTCTGACCATTTATAAAAATTCTAAATGGCAAAATATATTTTTTTTAATTTTTTTTTTTTTGTATTTATTTTATCAACAATTAAAAATTGAAAATTGTTTTATTTCTGTTTATTTATAAATTGTTGAGTTTTTTTTTTTTAAATTTTAAATATTGAATTTGTCTATCTAAGATCTACAACACTGCATGACAACATTTTTAACACGTACATTTGGCTGAACTTTAATTTGAATTAATTTTAAAATATGGTTAAAGTTTGATAATGCAACCTGACTATCTGTTGCATGATTAGTTTTATATTTTGTTCATTGTGGTAAGTCTGAACTCATGTACCAAAATTCAATAGATTTTGCAGTCCTAATTTAAATTAATGCAGTAAGCAACTGTCAAGTTTAAAGTTTTAAATTTAATTATCTGTCAAATTTTAGGACCCTTTAAAAAACTATCAACGATGGCTTTCTATAAGTTGTTGGGGGAGTAATTGTGAAGGCTTTTGCTAATCTTGCAAATTTCAGGATCATTTAAAAAACTGTAAATGATGGCTTTAAGTGTTTAAATTGTTGCTGATGTAATTGTGAAGGCTTTGGTCCGAATTTTTGAAATATCTTCTATATATATAAAAGCGAATGTTTGTTTATTTGTAGCATATAGACTCCTAAACTGCTCAGTCTATTATCATAAAAATTTGTATATTTGTGGTTAAAATTGTATATTGGGTACAGAAAGTATCTCTACGCTAACAATTTTGCTCTAATGGATCTCTAAAGTGGGGCTGTGGTGCAAGTATTTAAACTTTTTGTTGTAAAATAAAAATGGTTTGACAGATTGACTTCAAATTACGTACACGTTTGACAATAGGGTTTACTCTTTTGACAGACTAGAAATTTGTTGAACCGATACCGGCACGACGATTAGTAGAAAAAAATTTTGGAAGCCAATCAAGTCCAATTTAAAGAAGTACTGCTTTAAACCAAAAGAAAGTCTCAAAAATTTTTTCTAGTCAAGTTTCGTTAATCTATTTCGGCACAATTTATTTGGCATTGAAACAATGTGATATTTTTGTTGTTAATTTTTTTCAATGACATTAACTTCAATTAAAGATCCATTAAAAGGAGCACAGGGTATTAGCTAGTAATTTTGGATGTTTGAGATTTGTTTACTAGTTATTAAGAATCTACTTCCAGAATTACTATTTGATTTCAAAATATTTTTTCAGCTTTCAACTGAAAAGGCAGAAAACGCACTGTTCCTATTAAAGATAGGTTTTCAACAGCTTGCGCCAATTGCTTCTTTGTAGACTTGTCCTATAACCAATTCCTAAATGTGCTTCTTAATATCACATCTCTTGTATTTTTACTTGTTTTAAAATTTTTTAGAGGCATTCAATATAAAATTTTCACACATTTTATGCCTTTTTAAAATAAAATTTATAAACCTATCGTATAAAAATATACAAACTTGTATTTTCTGAATAATTGATACGGTTTCTTCTCACCTATATGCAATGTTGAATGCATATATATACAATACTTATATGTATATATATATTCACATCTAAATTTACCAGATACAGAAGTACAGACAAAATACTTATATAAATAATATTGAATGAGCATAGACTCTATATAGAATACATATCTTTCAGATACATACACCATATGAAATTTTTAAGTTTCAATTATCTTTACTATAAATGGTGGAAAATTTATTGTATACAATTTTTTAAACCAAGAGACATTTTAATTTTGTAATAATAAATTTTCAAAAAATAAAACATTTGTTTTTTTTTTGTTTTTTCTTTTGTTATTGAAAATTTTATTTTATTCGGCCATTCCAGGTGTACGCTGTGGAAACTATTCGCCAAATGATTATCTATAAGATTAAATATACTAGATTTTGATATCGAGAATATTCAGCATTATAAAAGCCATAAGAAATAGTTTTTTAAGGATTCATCAGTTTTAAGGTCTCATCAGATGCGTGCCATAGTACTTTGAGCTATTTTAAGCTCAATACTAAAATAAGCTACATTATTACAAGCTCAATATTACATAACCAAACTAAGTGTCGGAAAGCTACATTATAAGACATTTTTTTAAATTAATATCGAACTTTCACTAATACTAACATTTACTTACATTCGGTCTCCAATTATTTTTTTTCCCCTAGGTTCAAAAAGACTTCAGGAAAATACAAATTCGTTATAAAAATATTGGGCAACTATTTGGTACTGAAAACTTGAATTGATTTTCCGGACAGGAATTCATAAAGGCAAGGTTCTCACCTTACCATCTCCAATTAACGAAATTTAGATTTCGAAGACTTAGTCGATAGGGTTGTGTTTAAAATCAAACCCCCTGCTAAACAAATGATTGAAACTCTGATTTAGTAACCTTTAACGAAATTTAGATTTCGAAGACTTTAGTCGATACGGTTGTGTTTAAAATCACAATATATCAGGAGAAGTGGATTAGAGTGCGCGGTCGGCGTCTAGGTGCGATCAGAGTTCTGAATAAAAATTTTTGCCAAAAAACGATTTATTATCTTAATTATTTAACTCACAAAAACCCCGGCAATGGATAGCCCCTTCGTAACAATTGGCTTGCAAGAAACGTATTTTTTTTTTTTCAATATTTTATTGTACAAAACACAAATGTTTGCATCTAAACAAGAAGCATTTTATTTGATAAAATACAAAAGGTGTTAATATACATATATAAATATGTTTGAATTATATAAAATGTTATATGTATCATATATGCTACTTATATTTGCAAATAAAAATGTATATATTTGTATAATATATATATACAAACAGGTAACAAGTGGATAATTGGAATTTTTGTAGGCGTTATTGTATTCCAATATATATGTACATATATATATATATACATAAATAGTATATGGAACCTCTCAATTGAGAACATAACACCAATATACAGAATATGCAAATTAATTGCATAAAACATGAATAAATAAATTTATTGTTGATACTAGACTTTATTTACTATACAGTGGAATATTCAATGGAATTTATATAGAAAATATTCTATTATATTGTATATGTTAAGTTTTATGTTAATAAAATAAAATAAAATAAAAATCTGTTGCTTATAAAAATTATTTCCTAACACATATTGTTTGGGTATTGGATTCCCTTGTTGCAGGCACAGTTTGTAATCTTCAAATAAACAAATTTTAATTTTAAATATCTTTAGGAAATCTGTAAAAGACAATGAAGGTTTTTTTTTTAATTTAAATTTGATCAATCGATTTGTGAAGTGCCTTCAGGACAAATTATAATACAATATCCATTTTAGAATCAACTAATCCACTAATTAAATGTCCAATAATTACTTCTTTCTTCTTATTTTTAAGAAATTATTCAGATAAAAAGTACTAGCGGTAACAATAGTATGTACTGGACCCTAAATTTGATTTAATTACTACAACATTTTCGGAATATTATAATATGCTGCAAAATAGAATGTGAGTCAACTTTTAAGGTTTAGCCGTATTTGAAATGAATATTGAACTTAAATTGATTTTACATAATCTAGGCGGCAATCCTTTCTTATTTAATATTCGAAGACGACATTCAACACTTTAATTCTTCGTAATATAGTCCAAAAACCCTATATCCCTTACATTACTTTTGTTAAATAATTTTAAAGAAGTTTAATTACAAATTAATATCTGCTAGTTCAAATTCCATGGCGGATCATTTGATCATCTGAATGCAGCCTGTATTTCATTTCTCCGTAGTATCATTTACTTGTATTTTCATTTGCCTGTATTTTTCCAAAAGCACATTTATACGTTACAGAATATCTATATATATATATACGTATATGTGAGATTCTGAGTTAGGAGAAATTTTAGAGTTGGTTACAAAATCAGAGTTTCAATAATTTGTTTAGTTGGGAGTTTGAATAAAGCATGCGGTATCGTATATAAACTATTGGGAATCTTTTAATATTGAAAATTTTCATATACAAAATTAAGAAATATCTAGGAGATATATGTATATTTATGTATATATATGTATAAAGAATACGGCAAATGAAATACAGACAAGTGAAATAAGGTCAAAAAAAATACGAGCAAATGATAATACAGGGAAATTAAATACAGACTGCATTCAGATGATCAGATGACCCGCCAAATAAAACTCACACCTATAACGAATGCCCTATACCCAATAACTGTTTCAGAGATTAGAGTTTCTGAAGTATTAAATGTATGCCAATTCTTTAAAAGCCTTCCAGGGGAACAACAAACTTTTATGCCTAATTTGACTATAATTTCCCGAATAAATTTCTCCCTCTTCTGTAATTTTAGTTTAATCTTTAATTATTGTCATCAAAATATTAATCTTCAATTTATTTAGTCTTTTTCTGTCAATTCAAAAATTTCATTTCAATTTAATTTTAAAGTTTTTTTACAAATTAATGGAGGCAAACAGAAATTTTTGTTGTTTTTTGAAAAAGAAAGAAAATTTAAAGCAAAAAAATACAATTTTATGCTGAGAAAATGCAATTCAATCATTTCAAATTAATTAAGGAAAGTTTAAAATTGTAATATTAAATGCAAAAACTTGGATCCATAGATAAAAACAATTTGGTAGGGACGATACCACATCCATTATTCAAAAAGGCACCAATATTTTCCATAGCATCCGTTAGCCAAACATCAAATCCAATATCAAATCCAATATCAACATACAATTCATTAGAAAGTAGTGATGCAAGCATGTATTCATCAGATGTAAAAAGAACGCTATCAGAAGAAAAAGTTTTAAAAGGTCGTGGTTATACATTTATTTATAAAATAGGTGAAGGTGGTTATGCAAAAGTATTTTTAACTGAATATATTAATCCAACTAAACCAAATATGGAACCAATTAAATTAGCCTGTAAAGTGATAAATATTGAAAATGCACCAAAAAAATTTACACTTAAATTTTTACCAAGAGAATTAACAATTTTATCACAAATAAATCATCCCCATATAATACCCATACATTCGATATTTTATCGTAAAAAAATTTATTATATATTTATGAGATGTGCTGAACGGGGTGATTTATTAGAATATTTGTTAGGTAATGGTGCAATACCTGAATCACAAGTTAGATTTTGGTCAAAACAAATATCATTAGCAATTCAATATTTACATATATTAGAAATAGCACATCGTGATATCAAATGTGAAAATATATTAATTACAACTAATAATAATGTACAATTGGCTGATTTTGGTTTTGCACGCAGCTTGTTAGATCAAGAAAATCGACAGGTGTTAAGCGATACATTTTGTGGTTCATTATCATATGCGCCGCCAGAAATTTTAAAAGGCGATGCACCATATGATCCGAAAAAAGCCGATATATGGTCATTAGGTATATTAATATATACAATGTTAAATAAAGGCAATCCATTTGAATCAAAAAATATGAAAATATTTTATGAAAATCAAATTAAACGCAAATGGAAATTTCGAACAAAATATGCAAGTTTAATATCACAAGAATGCAAAGATTTAGTTGGAAAAATGTTGGAACCAGAAATGAATAAACGTTTAAGAATTGAAGATATTCTTAGTTCAACATGGCTTTCAATGGATCCAATGTTAAGACAATTAACGAGACCTGAATATAAAGCATTAAATGATGCAATGAATTTTGCTAAAACTCGTGGTGTTCCTTTGAATAGAAAAGAAAGTGAAGAGATTGAAAGAAGTCGTCCATCAGACATATTTAGACGTGTTAGTGTTAGTGTACATCGAAATAGTTTAACAGTATTTAAGGAATATAATAGTGCATTTGATTTACAATTAATTAGTTCTGAATATTATCTTGATAAAAGAATTTCAGTATAAATTTAAAAAAAAAGTATGAAAATAAAAAATTTTGAAAAATTTTTCCAAAAACCCAAAAAAATTTCAATTTTAAATAAAATCTGTCCAATCAAAACTATAGTTTTTGATAAAATGTTAAAAAATAGTTCAGTTTAGAAAAGAATACATTACAAATTCAAAAATTTATACGTTTCTTAACCTTTAAAGAAATTTTGCACAATGGACTAAAATTTGTGAGGAAAACGGGCCACTAAAGGCAAGAGACTTCTATGATATTGAGAGATGTTTGCCCATTTTAAACAGATCACACTTATTTAAAAAATCTCACTTAGTAAAAGTTTTGTTTTAAAAGTGTATAATTACGAACTTAAACTGAGTGCATCTGGGTTGTTTTGGAATTCAAATCTAAAAAAAACGAACGAAAACCCAAAAATTTTCTATATTGCATCCATTCTAAAATTAACATTTTAGAGACACTTTAGGTGTCAGCAGCAAAAAAAATTGAATTGTCAAAAAAGCTGACATAAAAGATTTGGGTTTATATAGAGCTTATAATAATTAAGCCCTATTACGGAAACTTTTAAATGTATTTGTAAGAATTGTCAAAGTATATAATGAGAATTAAGGTTTTTTTAGACTAGGTATTTTACTTTTATAAAAAAGTGCTTATTTTTACCAGTTTTTAAGAATTCTTATAGTATCAAAATTTCATCTTTCAAATCAAAATGTTAACCTAATATTTAACGATCTTAGTTTTAAAGTAAATTTATTTTAATTTTAATTTTACTTTACGTTGATTTTTGCTGTGTTAAAAAACTAAAATCGATGAAATAAATTCGATTAGATTAAGTACAACAATAATTATCACTATCGTGGGTATAAAAATATAGAAATATTCAAGAAAAAAGGAAATACCCTGATTTTGAAAAAATCTCTTCTTTTCATGTATCTTCAAGAAAACATTCGAAGGCTGCCGCCATAAATCCCCCCAAACATAAATATTGATTTAGCAAGAAACGATAAAATCCTTTTCCTGATTCTTTTAAAATACAGTTTTGGTTACCATCCTCAAATTCTACTTAGCAAATTACTTAAATTCTAATTTTGAATTCAATTCTTATTAACAATATTACATATACAAATATAATGTCAAAAATCCGGAATAGGGAGTAACCCAAATTTAATAACCAACTATAAAATCACTTCTAGTTAATAAAAATTCCAACAAAAAAGTTTTTTAGAAAATCTAGATTTCATAGTTAGGTACAAAATCAAGGTATTTCCATTTTCCAGAATATTTATATATCTGTTTTTGTGCTATTGTAAATTGGGAAGAATCTGAAAGTTGAACTCAAGTTAGGGTATTCTATTTTTTTCCAGAATATAAGAAATTTTCCAACTAGCAGGGCTCATAAAAGAGTTCGATTTAATATCAGATGCCTTTTCCGGTGCAGGGTCAGTACTCCCAGGGTCATAAGTCCCTTAGGGACTTATGACTCACTTAGTGGGTCATAAGTCCCTAAGGGACTTATGACCCACTTAAAAATTTTTAGGTGGGACATAAGTCCCTTTACAAGTGGGTCATAAGTCCCTTTATTAAATTATTAGTTCCTTTAGGGACTTATGACCCACTAAGTGAGTCATAACTCCCTTTTTTAAATTTTGAGTTATAAAATCATATAACTTAAATTGTGTGATTGAGTGTAATATATGAAAGTCGAAATTTTGAAATAATTTCTGAAAGTCTTTTCTGATCTTTATAATTTAAAGTATGATAATATAAAAATATATGTAAGTAAAATATTAGATGTACAACAATATGTATTTATATATTTATCTATGCGAAATACTATATATTAGGAAGCATATTTGGGTTTGTTAAAAATCGAAGTTTACCCTTTTTCCAGAATATTTATAAATTCATGTATGAAAAATTTGGTTATAAAATCAGGATTGCCCTTTTTTTCAAAATCTTTATATATCTCTACTTCATTTTCTAATAAAAAATAATTAAATAAACTAAAATAATTTAAAATCAAGTAATAGAGTAAATAACAACAAATTGTTATTGTCATAATTTTTATCAGTAAAACTTACTGCAGGTGCAAATAAATTTATATTATTTTATATTTTTTCAAAAACAAAACAATTATTAGTGGCGTAGCATTTTATAAGTTGAAGGTATATAATGTAATTTCATACTTTTTACAATTACACTTTTTTCCTTTTTTATTAAAGATGAACTCCAATAACAAAAATATTATTAAAAGAAAAAAATTAGATGCTATGAAAAAATTTCTAAATAAGATGGATATAACGGACTTTTCAAAAGTACCAGACCATATTGTGGAAGCTTTTTTTGAAAAGGCAAGCTATAAGTCAAGAATGCTTGTTACTGTCTTTGCTTTTGTTAATGGTATAAACATAAACCAATTATTTGAACTTTTGAAAAAAAAATTATTAACAAAAGAGGACAAAACAAAAATAATATATTTATTCAACGCTTTGAAAAATCCAGTATTTTCTTATAAATATTATAGTTATAATGTAATACGGAATTTAATAATTTTTTGTAATGGTGATATTCGTCGATATGGTAAAAGAATTGAAAAAATAGCTTTTTAAAATGTAGTTTATATGTAAAATTTTGTTTTTTTCTTTATTTTGGAAAAAGGGAATACCCTAGTTTCTAATCCAACTGCAAAATATGTGCTAATTATTTTTGAAATTATAGTTCAAGAGACTCTGTATATATCGTACCCGTCACTCATGTTGCTGTTATTTTATATAATATAAAGTAGAAAAATATATTATATTCTCAACATTGAAATGTATAAGTAGTGTTTCTTTTCTATAAAGCTTCTACATAACTTCTTGCAGTTCAGTTCTAATTTTGTAGTGCAGTTTAAAAGTAAAAGTAAAAGAAATAAATTAAATAAAAATAATTATTTTTAATTCATAATTTAAATTAAAATATGGATAATAATACGGATAATGACAATAATTGTTTTGAGGTTCTTCAGGGATTTAGAAAAAACAGTCAAATAATTTATGTGCCTGCTGAAAAACAACTATATATTAAAAAATCGAAACAAAAAGAAAACATTTTTCGGTGTATATGCTACTATAATAACACAAGGCATTGTAAGGCCAGTATAATAATTGACTTTGAGAATAATACAATTATAAAAAAAAATGAAACTTTGCATCCTCACTTTTATGCAGAAGATACAAGAAATAAAATGAAATTAATTAATTCAATGAAAAATGATTCTAAATCCGTCACAACGTCTTTGAAAAGACAATATTCAGCTAGAGAAATTTTTGATGTAAACCGACAAAATGATCCTACTGCAGCGAATTTGATACAATTTAAAACAATTAAAAGATCTATAAATAGAATTAAGAGTGAAGCACTTCCGAAACCACCAACAACTCCAACTGAAATTATATAAATAAATAATTGAAATTGACTTTGTTAATAAAAATATAATTAAAATTAATATGTATTTGTTTTAATATTACTACCTTTCAGCTGAGAACTGTAAAAGGGAGTTATGACCCACCACGGTGAGTCAAAACTCCCTAGGGTCATAAGTCCCTTAGGGACTTATGACCCACTTTAATGAGTCATAAGTCCCTTAGGGAGTTATGACCCACTTAGTGGGTCATAACTCCCTAAGGGACTTATGACCCTGGGAGTACTGACCCTGCACCGCCTTTTCCCGTTTCCTTTATTTTTTTAACTATTTTTTTGAAATAGAATGTAGGCTAGTTAATTGGAAGCAAGACAGAATTCCTAATTTGACTTTATTTCCATTGTTTTTGATTTTAAAGTCGAATCGACATTATTTCATCACCCCTTCCCATAAATATCTACTGCAAATTTAAGAAGATAAACCAAACTGTTATATATATATTTATTTATTTATACACATTTATACATTTATTTTTATTATATTAATTTATATTTGGTACAATCTTTTTTTTTAATAATATAACTGTACTTGCTTCAATTTTCAGTTGATTGCATTTATTGCATTGTTTTATTAATATAAAATGTTAAAAAATAAAAAAAAAAAAACAAAAGTTTATTTTTTTAACAACAAGGTTGTACAAAATTTATTGATCCATATAGGCCTTTAAGCACTATCCTTAAATTTATACATATGTATATACAATCAATTTTTTTTTTTTTATATTTCAGTTTAAAGTTCATTTTATAGAAGGTAAAATATCTATATATGTATCCTTATTATACCAACAATATTTCATCCTCACGCCTCAAAAATTTTGTACCAGACATTAGTAAATATTTGACCAACAAAAATGATTTTTTTCCAATATATTTCCAAAAATTAAAAAACAAAAAAAAAGGAACATGAATCAGAACAAGAAGGATTGAAGCAGGAAAAGGACGAACGGCATTGTATGCAAAAAAAAAACAAAATCATTAATTCTGTAAACTGACTGACCTTATCATATTTTTGAAATCGATTCGGGTTTGTTCCACTATAAAAATAAATGTATACGTATAGATATATGAGTATATACATATATTTAATTTACTCCTTCTACAGGATAATGTTGTAAATTGGTTTTGTGATTATCAAAGGAATAAAAAACGAAATGAAGCTTTATCATAAAAATAAAACCAAAGGTTCACCAAAAAATCCCAAAAAAAAAAACTTGGGTAGAATATTTGGATAATCCGGATTGGATTTCGATAAACAAAATAAAAAAAACCAACAGTAGAAGAAGAGTTAATTCGAATCGCCTTTTTCATATCATTTTTGTCCTTTTTTATCCTGTACCAGTTTTTCTTTTATTTTTGCTTTCTTTTTGTTGTTTTTTTTTTTTTTTTTTTGTAATAGAAGGATTGAAATTGGGACCGTGTTAACGTTTGGCTTATGTGTGGTTAATGCAGAGTCATGTAGTTTTACTTTTTATTACTTTAAGTTTTGCTTTGTTTTTGTTTGTAATTGTAAAATTTAAGTTAAGTAACGATTGGATGCGTTTAAATCAATCGAGTAAATTAAAAGATACATTTTCAGATTTTTTTTTTAAGAGTTGGATTTTTTTTACATAGTAATAAATTAAATTTGGAAATAACTTTAAAATAAATGAATGTAAAAGAAATGCAGTGACATTTTAAGTGAATTAAATTTCGTAATAATAATTTTTTAATAGTTTTAAGGGTTATATAGGTTGCAGGTCCTTTATTGCCTTTAATTTTTTAAAAATGTATTTTGTTTTGACTGATTCGCGATAGATGTGTTCACTGGCATGGATATAAGTTCAAAAGCTGCGTCGAAAATTTTGAGTACATGCTTAAATTAAAGTGAATACCCAGATATTCCAAAAACAATTGAATTCATTAAAACAAAATCTTTTGAGTATGACAAATACTAGATTTCGAAAATGAATGTGATAAGTAAAAAAACAGCAATTTGGTTTGTCTAAACCTTTAGGCTTTACCTCTCCATTCTGAGTCGAACATTTACACGAATTTCAGTTCAACAGAGTTATGCTTTAAATTTTCAAAAGACTTCCTTTAAAATGGTATAAAATGGAAAGCGGCCGCGTGAAAGTGGCGCACTATCCAAATTCTTTTTTCTATATCCCAATCCTCCATAATCTGTAATTTTAAATATCAATCTGTAAGAAAAAATAGAAATGGAGAAGATTACTCAAACAGAAAAAAGTTTATTGTGATTTATTTTGGTAGTAGCTTTCATCAGCCACCCTATTTTTATCTTAGCGGATCTTAATAAATGTGTTTTTTACTTATATTTCAACTATATCTGTTATATTTTTAAATATTAATTAATTTAAAATTTTAATTTAGGTACTCAAATTAGTGAAGAATCTTAAATTAGTGAAAGTATTAAGAGTCAAGTATTAATAGTCTATTTATATTAATAGTTAAATGTTGAATATGGAAACATATAATCAAAAGAATCATTTAATTACCACATGACTTTTCATTTTAATTGAATTAAATTTCAGAAATTCCACGGATTTTCTAACCTATAAATCTGTTTTCAATTAATTCCTTTTTATCTGCTCTTCATCTTCAAATTTAATTTAAGTTCAAAAATCCAATTCAAATTAAAAAGATCAAAATACTTATAATTACCAACTGCATAACTCTTATTTTATATGAAAAGTCTAGACCTACCTACTTATCTATAATATTGATAATATTTAACTCATCAATCCTTCAAACAAACATTCTTACATAACTTTTGAAATAAATTACCTAATAAAAAAATATTCTTACAATTTATTTCATTCATTCAAATAAAATTTAAAAAAAACTAACTTCAGTCAATTTACCTAAATATCAACTCATTAAAGTGCAAAAAAACTAAAACAAACAAACACTTTAAAAAAAAAACCAATGAAATGTCTAACAAATTATTTACCTTTTAAATTAAGTATCCACCTTTATAAAAAAAAAAAAACTACAAGCTGTTCTAAACTATGTTTCATTATATGTTAGATCAATTTACTTGAATATGTTGTTAAATAAATCACAATTAATTATGTAAATTGCTTTCTATATAAAACAAAAACAAAACTATATTTTGAAATATGAAAATGATTATACATACGTATATATAAAAATCACTTTCTCATCACCAATTTAATCCAACGCAATTACAGAACACCATTCTTCATATATGAAGACTACTTTAACTAAAACCACTAAAACCAAAACCAAATCCAAAAAAAAAACAGATAGGTAAGCGCGTCGCGTTTACAACAACTAATAAATTGCCATTCTAATATCATATCCAATTTTTTATTTTACCTATAATATAAGTAGGGTTCAGTGTTTTTTTTTTTATAAAATGCTCTTCTTTGCAAGTTACCTTCATACTTTACCTTCATTTTTAACTTAATTTTCCTTCAAATTCATACAGAGTAAGAATTTATCATTTTTTTAAAATGACTACACAATATTAAATTATATAAGATTGCAATTTTTCAAAATGCAAGAAACAGTTTGCAACAAAAATTTTACAACATTTTTCAAAAAAAAAACTAGATTTTGAGAGTTGTGAAAATAAAACTTGATTGAAAAGACGTGCGTTTGTGAAAGTTCTAATGCCGTTCAGAACTCATGTTACAGTTGTGGAGCTTCAAGTCAAAATGTCAAAAATTTCATAAAATGATTAGCCAGTCTTAAATATAGAAATTAATTCTAAGAATCTATAAAGCTGATTCATAAAAATCATTGGGACATTAAGGACAAAATAAAACTAAATATTCATCCTAAAATTATGCAAATTGTAAATTCAAAAAACGAAAAGAAAGAAAATTAGAGGCAACGGTGGCTCAGCGGTGGTACCTGCACATGTTGTAAGCTCTTTTCAAGTAATATTACTTGGAAAAACAAATTTTCAGTAAAATTCCTCTTTTCTATGAAATATAACAATAGTATAATATAATTAAATAAATATAATAAATAGTAGTGGTATAATCTAATAATTGAATTCAAAGCTATAATGATCACAATAACCGACAGCTGTTAAATATTGCTTAATACTAATAATATAAATAAATTAATAGACATTGTCATCCAGTACTGAACTATGTTTAATATTTAGAGCCCTACACCAACTGAAATTTACTCCAACACCAACTGAAATACCAAAAAAAACAAAAGCTATTTCATTTTAAAATTTTTTACAATTTTAGTGAGCCTCAACTTTAATACACTATTTTAAAGTTGAGGCTCACTAAAATCCACATACCTAATTTGAACAAGATTCAAAATCCACATATTTTCAAAGTATGAAAATCCGACTCTAAATGAACTAGTACAAAAAAATATTAAGAAAAATTTTTCCATCAGTTTTGTCCCCAACTGTAACTGATTTACTGAAAAAATTTATAAAATTGTTAGACTAATCAAATAAATTTAAGTAAATAACTATTTCCTTAAAGAAATCCAGATTTTGAACAGAAAAAAACATTACGAAGACAACTAAAAAAAAAAAAACAACGAAAAACTTCATTAATGGAGACAACTTTATGCTTTATACTAAACTAGTAACAATTAAATAAATCAACTCAACTGAAAGTAATTTAGATATGATTTCATAGTACAAAAAAAATAAAAAAAAATAAAATAACTGATAGAAAACGCATTTAACAGAACACGACGACTTGATTAAATTGACAACACGAAAATGAATAAAAAAAAAAACAAATACGAGTATAAAAACACCGACAACCAAACCAACATATAAGCGAAAGTATAAATAAAAATATAACGACCATATTATGAAAAATCAAAAAAAAAAAACAAAAAAACAAAAACTCAAATAAAAACGAAACATATATCGTATAAATCAAAAGATACTCTTAGGTGTCACGCGAACATTTTAAATGACAACAACAGTGCAGCCAGCTGAGTTTAATTTAGTAAGAGTTGTATTATTAATGATTATTATATTCGTATAGGAATAGTAAAATATTATATAGTGCACACACATATGAACAAATATGAAATAATTTGTAATATAATTCGGAATTAAAGTTTCTACTTCTATATCGCATTAAATTTCAACTGTGAAATTTTAAAATTTAGAGAATAACATTGAAGATTAGCTTGGGCGACTAAAACAACGCTGAACTACTATAAAAAATATGTACTATTTAAAAGGTCCTAATAAGAGTTAACTTTGAAAACCACTATTAAATTGAAATCTAAAAGGAAATAACGAAATTTATAAATATTAGCGTCGCGAAGCGTTTAAAATTCTAGCGATTTTCGCACTCAAATTTTTGTATTTATAAATAAATAATTCAGCCGCGACTGGAATTTGTGTGACCGAATAAGCCGAATAATATATCAGAATGTCATTAATAAATACCTCTCGTATTAAATAATAACTAATTATTTAATACAAAAGCCACTATTGACATTTTATAATTTGGACATTTAGTAAAAATCTTAAATATGGAGATACGGAAAATTTAGACTATCCAGTAGCCTTAGAATGATTCATAATAGGACATTGGCGATTGAAAAACTACGTCTTCTTAAAAAATTTATTAATCGCAGGCCCTTAATACTACGCCTCAGACCTGTTAATGAATCAAAAAATTCCTATAAAAACTTAAAAAAATTGAAAATAAATATTCTTGTAAATATTTTTAATTAATTTAAATAGTTTAATGTGAAATGAATAGAAATTTATAGTGATATAGTCAAGATTATAGTAATATTCTTATTATGGTGTTTAAAGTCGTTTAGTTTACGTTTTTATGAATCTAAATTACTTTACAATATGCATGAAAAAATAAAAAATTTCAACTATGGCAGTTTTCTTTTTTTATTTTCAAATCCGTGACAAGAAAAATGGCATGTCAGTGAAATAAAAAATAAGAAATTTTAATAAATACAATAATAAAATATCTTTTAATATTATTAAAAAAAAATTTATGATAAAAACAAAACGAATTAAATTTTTACAGTTAATGAAATAACAGTTGTAATGCATAACTTAGATTAATTTGGCCGCATACTTGATATTTAGATTAATTAAAATTTTGGCAGCCATGGTTTTGTTGAATGGTATCCATGGAGACTTGCACAGAATAGTAAGTTTTGTTACACGTTGAGGTTTCAATAGAGTGGCTGAGACGGTCAATTTCTGGTTGCATTCGTTGTATTTTTTGGCCTAAGCCACTTTTCATAATTTTTCAGTACCCAGGTTGCCCGTGACATTTTTTTTTAAATTTTTGTAGTATTCCAACTTTATTTCAAATAACGAATATAATGTTCCCAGTCCCCCGTTGCCACCGCATAACGGATGAATTATCAATATTACCTCTAACAATATGTATTCCGAAATAATTCGGAAGTTCTGGAATGCCGTTTTTTAAAGAAATTAGGATTTTTTTTGTTTTTTGAGGGAATGGAAAGCTCGAAAGCCACCCATTGAAATAGTGCAATGTTCTTTGGGTAGTGTGTGATTTGAGCATACCAAAACCCTCCCTTTTTGCACCAAACTTTAGGAGGGAATCTGTGATACAAATGTACAGTTTGGTTACAGGAATTGGGATATGGTAGGATTTGGGATTTGTGGATTATGGAGTATGGGGAAAATTGGAAGGAATATTTAGAAGAAAGGTGTTAATGTTCTTCTTAAATTTGGCTAAATGGTACATATATACATTATCAACTTTGGGGAACACATTTTATGGTTCCATAAACGTGATGAGCGTATAACAAACGAATTTCCATAAGCCGTGTTACACCATCTGGGTAGCTCAACTATGCAGGGATGAGCATTTCTTACCGTCCCGTTGGAAAATCTTAAATGGATGCATAAGTTGTTTGATTTCCTTAA
This sequence comes from Dolichopus griseipennis, assembly GCA_963082915.1. NCBI lineage: Eukaryota > Metazoa > Arthropoda > Insecta > Diptera > Dolichopodidae > Dolichopus > Dolichopus griseipennis. The sequence continues at coordinate 5,111,847 of OY720445.1, forward strand.
AACAGGTGTTAGTTCCTACAAGATATCTATAAAACAAGGTTAGTGACCCAACTGTACGACGATAGCTGAGTGGTGTGAGCATTGAGGTAACTTACAATTTACAATTTTACATAATCCTTTAGCTTGAAACTCCACTTGTACTTTCAATGTACCGGATTTTCATAGTTCAATACTTAGTTTAATACTGCTTTGAAAATTCCATATAGTAAATTTCGGGAATCTTTATCACTTTTAAATTAAAAATTTTTAGTAAATGCATAAGTCGCCGGACTGAAAGACACAAAATTACACGCAATATTATTACTTTTTATTTTATTAAAAAATATTGTAATAAATTAATAAATTAAAAATGAAATAAATACTTATTCAACCATATAATCATTCGCTCACTAAGAAATCTAATAGTATATTTAAACTAAAAAATTATTTTATTTCTTTTAATATCAGCGTGATTTCGTGTGTTTTTTTAAATAAGTCACTTTGAAAAGTATTCGTTTTACACTTTGAAGTCATATCAAATTCCCATTTCTTTTTTTTTTTTTTTTTAATTAGGTTATGTGGGATCATAGATTAAAATTTTAAATTTTAATATGTGTACATATAATTAATAATAATTTTATAAATGCATTCAATTTTTTATTTTATTATTTTTTATTTGTTTTATTATTACCTGTAATTAAAAAAAAATATATGTATAAAATTTGATTAATACCTTGAATTCTAAGAATTTAAATTATACTTTTACTTTGATACATATTAAGTGCGTGGACGTGTTAATATTAACATATTATATTGTTAGGTTCTATTACATTGTACAGTTAGTCGCTAATTTAAAGCGTATATAATAACAACTGAAATGTGATTTTTTATGACATTAATTACTGTGTCTGAATTGTTTTGTGTTTTTTTACGCAATTGAAAAATATAACTGTACATTAAATTACTTTGTTTTAAGTGTTAAAACAATAAATGCATAAATGGCGCCAAAGAAATTTTTCTAAGAATTTTGAAAAGTTATTTAAATTAATTTTGTTTTTTGTATTTTGAATAGAATTTTAAGCAAATATGGAAAGATTATGGAAATATTTTTTAAAATTGATTATAAAATTAATAATTTAAGCGTTTAATTATGCCGTTGATAATAATTAAAGATTATTTAAATTTTTTTTTTACGATATTTGATTTAATGTTAAAACTCGTTGCATTTTTTTTTATCTTTCTTTTGAAAGAAACATTTGGATTGGAGTCTCATCTACTTCCTTAAATATTTGCGATCAAGTTCAAAAATGTGTCATTTGTCTAATTAATGACACCAACGTGAGTAATACTAATCTTCGCTTGACATCCTTCGTAAAATCAGTGATGTCTCTTCTCAAACGAATCACCAGAGGGGGAGAAGTTGAGCATTCCTACTATATGGAACTACCTAAGGGGTACTCTACTGGTTATAGCAATTCGTTTGTTGTTAGAACTGCAAAAAAGTTGAATTTATCACCATATCTTTGGCATTTCTAAAAGTTGAGGTTTTTGCTACTTATAACTTGCTCAAATTTAAGAAGAATCCTAACAGATTGTTATCGAATTTTCCATTTAATTCGAAACTATGCTTATATTTTCCATCCTTATCCTATCCCATACAACCACAACTACGTTAAATGCAAACGAACATATTCCTAGTTTTTGGTTTTTAAAAAAAATTAATAATAATAATAATAATTTCAAACTTTACACCCTATATAAAATTTCGAACTTTGTCTTAATGCCGTATAATAATAAAGGCAGTTAGAAAGGTTTTCAAGGCAAATTTTATAACCAATTCCGGAATTTTTAAACTAATCACGTGTCCCAAGTCATACACCACTTGTAATTAAAGCTTGTAGTATTTCTTATCAACATGTTGATTAATTTTTTGATCTCCAGACTCTAACAAAGGAAGAATTCTAAGCTTTTCTTTCTTGTTATCTCTTATGATGAATTAATTAGTGTATCACTGGCAACAATGCTTTACCTGAAACTACAATTCATTCTTTATAAGACTGTAATTGTATTTATAACACTTCTTAAATCGAAAATTTAATTAAAATACTTTTATCTCCGAAAAATCGTTTTGAATTTATCCTCAAAATCGTATGTAACTGTAAATCCTCAAACCTTGTTTCCTTACAACCAAAATTACGATCAAAATCAGAAACAAAGTGTCAACAAAAGAATAAACTAAAACCAAAATTAAACCATGGGTTCATAGACTTCTTGTTTTTTTAAAAAAAATTTTAATCTCAATCCTAAAAATACCTTAAAAAATTACCGAGTATATTCATAAAATTAAACTAATTCCTAAAAGTCCTGTTCATGACACTTTCCTGTTCGTGTTTTTTTTTTAGTCTCTATTCTCTGTTTTTTACTTATCATTTGTTTCCTTTTTTTTTGTTGTTTTCTATGTGTACGTGTCGTATAAATTTTTAAAACCTAATTTTCCCAAACATGTATCGTATTGTGGTAAAAAACTTATCAGTCCGAAAAAGAAAAACTAAAAGGAAAAAAGAACAGAAGATAGAAAAATTTTAAAATTAAAAATGAAAAACAAAATTGTTGTTCAGAAGAATTCCCGAAGGAAGAAAAATATATATATATATATATATATGAATAACTACATAAATATCTACACAACCACTAATTCTAAACTCTTTTTATGTTTTAAGATTTTATTGACCCCATAACATCAAAACAAAACAAAAAAAAACAATGAAACACAAAGTTTTTCATCATAAAAGAGTAATAAAGAATTAAAACTTTTAATGGTCATCTCTTTTCATTCTCTGGTTTTAAATTATTATTTTTTTTCTTTCTTTTTTTTTTTTTGATTTTATTTTACTTTGTTTTTTAATTATAATTGTTATATAATGAAGTAGTACATAACTTTGATTTCTGTCCATCTTTGCAACAAACCTCCTTAGAAAGTTCCAATACAATATTTGAATAACTGTAAATGCTTACTTGAATAACTGTAAATGCTTATTAAAAGTTGGTGGAAAAACTTAGACCTGCAGGTCTTTTATTAACCTAAATTACTAATAACAAAGTTTTATTAATTTTATTTTCTTAAAGGATCTAGTGAAAACTGCATGTTTACAAGTATGTATTTCTCGAATACATTGGGATTAATAGATTCTTCACTGAACATTCCATATAGGTTCCTTGATAGGTACGAAATAAATTAGTAATGCTTCTAATGAGTAAAGCACTTCTTTAGTTGATCAGCTATAATTATCTGTAACTTTAGAGTATTTAAAATAACTTTTAAGCACTCATATTGAAAATCTTAAACTAAAATTAATAACCCCTATCCAGCAATCTAGCTGCTTTATACATCTGCTAATCGCACTTTTTATGTCCTCTAGCTAGTTTTGGTTCGTGTTATTTGAAATCGTCCAAAATTTAATTTTTTCATCCTACTCGTGTTTTTATTTGTCCGTTAATTTTATTTGACACTCGGTAGAACTAATTTAGTTAGTTACACTTCCACTTTTTTAACTTTGAAGAACTTTGTTATTAAAGAGGCGTTTCTTGGTTTGTGTCCTTGCTTAATACCTTAACTATAGCACACGAGTGCGTTCCTTTAAATCAGAATATTTAATTAAAAGTTTTGCATTACAGTCTTCGATTACAAACTTTTAGCCCGCCTATTATAATAACGGTGATATTAACGGTTTTTATCATTTATATCAGAATAAATCCAACACTTTTTTTTTAAATTCTAAGTTTTTTTTTTTATTATTGAAGAAGAACACAAAAAAAAAAACAGATAAAATTAAAAAAAAGGGATGTTAAAGTATTCTATAAAGTAACGGAATTTTTGTGTTTTCAATTTTGTGGTTTTGTGTCCTTTTTTTTACTCCTTTTTATTTTACTTTTTTTTTTATTACATTTTCTCTTTTTATTTTTTCATCGTTCGGTCACCCTTAGATTTAAGGGAAAGAATTTAGTTTTCCGATTTTTATTTTATTTTTACGATTTTATTTTTATTTCGAGGTACAAAAGAAAATGAAGACAAAACTTTTTTTTATTTAATGGAAAATTTGATTTTCTTTTAATTTTTTATTGTTTATTTTTCTCTTTTTAATTTCTTAGAATAGTTAAAGGTGTGGTGAGATTTTTGTATTTTTGGTTTATATTAAATCACTCAATATTGAAGTGAAATTTTCCACACAAACCACTGAATAAATATCTTATTAAAAAAGGAATGGATTGTGTATTAGTTTTAGGGATTAAAAGAACAAAACTAATTTTGGAAAAACAATTTAATAACATGATAAGATCCTTTAATATTACACTGACTTAAACATAATGATCTTATTGAGCTTTTTTTTACTATGTTCATTTTTATTATTCTCATATATTAAATCTTTTAATTTAATTTGATTAATTTAGACCTTAACTATAAAAAACTAAAATACTACAAATTTCCTAGAAACATCAAATAAATTTTCAATAATCGGTCAAAAGTTCAAGGATTTATTAAAACACTTTTTGGCTTGGGCCACCATCCCGTCCCCTGATGATAAACCCGTTGAAAGCGTACCTGAGTGATACATTTAATATAAGAATTTCTTTGAGTTAAATTTTAAAGATTTGAAATTGGAGGTGGTGCAAATTTATGGGTCCAATATAGAAATGGATATGCTATCTATCTGATAGAGATACTTTTTATAAAGGTTGATTCAAACAATGTAATTGATATGCCCATGAATTCATGCTGATGATCTGATGAAAACCAGTTAGAGCTTAATTAGTGCGATCTAATTAGAGTTAATGAATGGCTCTTTGATCCTAGCTTTAAATAAAATCAACGGTTTGTAGTTTGGATCATCATAGTTTTCTGAGGATTGAGTCCATCATCTTAGTTATTCTAATGTTAAAGTCACAGAATTTTTAGGACTTTTTTGAATATTATGTGGCTTTGGATACGGAAACCTTCCTAGTTAACCCTAACCTAATTATTCCCTCTGCTAAAAAATTGGTTTCAACTTTAAAGCCATTCCTTTATAACCAAGTCTTAATAAATCAGACAACGCAATTTTATTAACCAATAGTAATTTTTACTAAGGAAAATCTCAAAATTTTATTTAAAAATTTTTAATTTTATTGTTGCCCGGTTTTCCTGAAGTCTAATTAATTGAAACAAAACTAAATATTAAGCCCTTCACTTGCATTAAAATTTTAATAAATCACTATTACCACTATAAAATTAAAAATCAACCAAATTGGTTTTGGTCATCTCGTTCAACCTATTCATAAAACTTGAGTTTTCCATTTTTCGCGATTTACATTTTTTTCTTCAATATCAAAGGATATTTAAGGACTCTTTTGTTTTTATTGAAAGTATTTTATTTAAATGTAACGGCAGATTGTTAACTATGAAAATTAGCAATTTAGTCTGAAACTAAAACAATATTCTGAAACTTCAACAAAACACTGACTTCTACAATTTTAGATATAATTCGTAACACTCTCCTTTTAAAATGTTTTAATTTTGAAACATTTCCAATAAGTGAAATTTAGTTTCTTATATCATTAGAATTTTTACTTTGACTAAAATGCAAAAATTTAACAATTTACATTGACATAAAGAAAAAAATTTGTATACAAAGTTTCAATTGACAGTTAAACCTGATATTGACAGTTTTTATAATTGACAAGTTATTAGTGGAAAAAATTGGAAAACACCATGCGCCACAATAAATTGAATGAATATTGAAAGTGCGTTTTATTAAAAATTAAAAGAAAAAAATAAAAAAAAAGTTTAAAATTGCATAACTAATTGAAAAGGCGATTCAATCGTGTACAGCCAACTTTTTTTTTTATTTTTAGATAAAGTTTTTTAATTAAAAATCAATTTAAAAGTTTTTAACAATTTTATTTTTTTTTTTTATTCAATTTTCAATTTGCTTCTGTACACGATTGAAGCAACAACAAAAAAAATAAATAAAACCGTTATTAAAAAAAAAAATTGCGTTTTTATTATTCGGAACATGAATAATTGGATATTATTGGACAAAGAGTTTAAAACGTTTTATTTATTAAAAAAAATTTTGTTTTTAATAAACGTTTAAATAATTCTTCTTCTAAATGCAATTAGTAGAATTAATTGAATGGAAGGACTACTAATTATTACATAGATTGAAAGAATATTGAAATGATTTATTTTTAGTTGTAAACGCGCATTTTTATTGTTTTATATGGAGGAAGGCATATGCCTTGTGGCCTGTTGTGCATTCCACTTTCAGTACTTTTTATTAATTTTTAAGTAATATTACTTATTTTGTTTATGTTAAGTTTATTATATTTAAATGGGGATTCTAAGGTTTAACTAGTATCCGCGAAGGACCAAATGACTATATATAAAAGATAGCTGGTGTTGCCAGCTTTCAAAAAATATACAGCTTTAATGGCGCATATTATCCTTTAAGGACGAAAAGGACATTTAAAAGTATCCTTGTTATTTTAGTCTATTTTACAAAAACCGTTATAATTAGCGATCTGTTCAATATATATGTATTCAGTTCAAGTAATAATTAAGTCGTTAGTCTGGAGAATATTTTACCGTTTATTTGATGACGATAGGTGCTGCCGTTTTTGAGATATTGTAGTTCAAAGTTGAAAATTTTTGCAAAAAAAAAAATTTTTAACATCCTTTCTCTAAAACTCATATTTTTCAAAATTTTGCAAAGAAACCCCCTAAATATTTTTACATCGTTGGAAAGCTCTTAGTTTTTTCTATAATTTGGGCATACATAAGGTATGTCTATATTAAAGCGTTTAGAAGATATAAGCATTTATGATATAAAAAATTTTTTGTTTTGTAATTTTTTTTGTATAAAAAAAAATGTTGATAAGTATTACAATTTTTTCAGCCGTACTTTTTAAATGAATTAAATAATTTTATTATTGAAAAAAAAATTTTTAATATGTTATAAATATGTTTCCAGGTATAAATAAAAAAAATACAAAGGGTTGGGTACGAAATTCCAAAAAAAAAATTTCATTTCCGAAATTCCATTTTCATAATTCCAAAAAAAAAAATTCCAAAAATCAAAATTTAATGACAAACTATTTTTTAAAAACAGTAATTTTTTACATGCATATTTCAACAAATAAAAATTTTAAATAGTGGGGGCTGCCGCCCCCAAACCCCCGCTAAACAAATTATTGAAACCCTGATTTTAAATCCAACTCTAAAATCCCTACTAATTCAGAATCTCACGTATACAAATATATATATAAATATTCTGGAAAAAGCGTATAATACTGTAATTGTAGCCAACTATAAAATCTCTCCTAATTATTTTTTACATGTATATTTTAACAAATAAAAATTTATAAATAGTGGGGGCTGCCGCCCCCAAACCCCCGCTAAACAAATTATTGAAACCCTGATTTTGAATCGAACTCTAAAATCCCTCCTAATTCAGAATCTCACTCTTTTTTACATGCATATTTCAAAAAAAAAAAATTTATAAATAGTGGGGGCTGCCGCCCCCAAACCCCCGCTAAACAAATTATTGAAACCCTGATTTTGAATCCAACTCTAAAGTCCCTCCTAATTCAGAATCCCACTTATACAAATATATAAATATTCTGGAAAAAGCGTATAATCCTGTAATTGTAGCCAACTATAAAATCTCTCCTAATTATTTTTTACATGCATATTTCAACAAAAAAAAATTTATAAATAGTGGGGGCTGCCGCCCCCAAACCCCCGCTAAACAAATTATTTAAACCCTGATTTTGAATCCAACTCTAAAGTCCCTCCTAATTCAGAATCCCACTTATACAAATATATAAATATTCTGGAAAAAGCGTATAATCCTGTAATTGTAGCCAACTATAAAATCTCTCCTAATTATTTTTTACATGCATATTTCAACAAAAAAAATTTATAAATATTGGGGGCTGCCGCCCCCAAACCCCCGCTAAACAAATTATTGGAACCCTGATTTTGAATCCAACTCTAAAATCCCTCCTAATTCAGAATCTCACGTATGCATATGTATAAATATTCTGGAAAAAGCGTATAATCCTGATTTTGTAACAAACTCTAAAATTCTTGCTCGCTAAAGCTATGGAAGTATTTTTTGAATTTTTTTTTGGAATTTTTTTTTTTGGAATTTTTTTTCTTAGAATTATTTTTTTTCTTTCTTTGGAATTTTGTAAATTTGGATTTTTTTTTTTGGAATTATGACACCATCCAACAAAAAGGCAAAATAAATTTATGACAAATAAAGTATGAAAATGTATTTTTTAAAAAAATTGTTGTGTCAGTTTTTCATTCATGTTCTCTGGTGGGGCTATTTGTCAACATACACCATACTTATTATATACCGTTGGAAAGAGTGTCAAAAGACCTTTCTAACAGTATAATAAAAAATACAGGGTGTTTTTGAAAATTTCATAGTTATAGTGGTTTTTTTGAAAGTTCAAAATTTTTTTTTTTTTTGTTTTAAATTTCCACTTGATATTGCAATATCTCCAAAACGGCAGCACCTATCGTCATCAAATAAACGTTAAAATATTTTCCAGACCGTCATCTTAATTATTACCTTTGATGAGTATATATATATTGAACAGATCGCTAGTTATAACGGTTTTTGTAAAATATACTAAAATAACAAGGATACTTTTAAATGTCCTTTTCGTCCTTAAAGGATAATATGCGCCATTAAAGCTATATATTTTTTGAAAGCTGGCAACACCAGCTATCTTTTATATATAGTCATTTGGTCCTACGCGGATACTAGTTAAACCGTAGAATAGCCATTTAAATTATAATTGGTCACCAAGGGAATTTGTAAAGGAAACTTTGTTACAATATTTTTTTTTTCAATTAAATATTTTATGACCTGTACGGAAATCGGGCTTACCCGTAACACCGCCTGTAATGGCATATTAGTCATTCAATTTTCCAATATAAACTTTAAAGTAATGTTTGTTGGGATTAACTAGAAGTTCAATTCGAAAAATGCAGAAATATAAAAGATACATGCAGAATAAAAATAAATTGTACAAAATATAAATACATTTGAAGAAATTTTTAATTTAAGTGTAGTGGAATATGATTCCCAATAACAGGCAAAGAATTCCTAGGATATACTAGGCTAATTGCCCAACACTATTAATATTGATTTTTTCTAACTCAAAAATTTTCGATTTCGCCAAATAACTCACAGATGAAGTTCTGAAAATTTCATTTAAGTATTAAAACAAATAGAAAATTAAATCAGAAGTTCCCCACGCAATTGTAACACTAATGACAACAATGACTACTGATGAATCTAGTAATATTGGAAAAACGAAAGCCTTCGTACATATTTCTAATAGCTAGTTAACATTTAATTATATAGCACATTATGATGAATGTTTAACTTACGTTTTTATTAAATTTTGAAATAATCCAATCCAAATTTTTAAAATAATTGAAATTTAAATTATTTAAATCTTATACTTTAATATTAATAATATTTTGCAGACTTTTCCCAAAAAGAAAAAGGAAAATCAATGCCATTTTTGGGATCAATTTTTTTTGTAACCTATTTAAAAACCAAAGTCTCAACATTCTTCATCTTTAAATAGATTAATATATAATTTAAACAACTCTCTTGGACTTTGGGTCCATAATAATTTTCTAAAGTACGTAACAACATATTTTCTTAATTGCAATCTATATATTTTTTCTAATAAAAATTAAATATTTTTACTAAAAATAAAATATTTGTACAATGCCAAGTTTTAAAGTAAGACTCCACACCCTTTCAACATTGGATAAAGTACAGGCTATGCCTATAAATAAATAAATAAAGTTTTCAATAAAGCTGACATTTAAATTAAATGATTATAGAAAATATTTCTATTTATTTTAAGATTTTTTAAAAAAATTTCGAAAATTTGTATCTTAAAATTGTTTTAAGTTTTTTTTTATTTTATGATTCGGATGTCCTTTTTGACCTGAAAATCAGAAAAACATTCTTAACAAAATAACTTTAATTCCTTCAAAACATTAATAATAACAATTCTAAAACTAAATTTTGTATGTGTACAATTGAATTCAGAATAAACAATAATGGGTCCCATTTGGTCAAAAAAAAAAAAAATTAAATTCAAAACACTCGACAATAATAAAAACTCAACTATAAAATAATGAAAAATTTTATTATTTAAGTCCATATGTTTATAAACTTATATATACATCATATACATTATGTATATAAACATTTTATTCATTTATATATAAAAAAGAAAACAATTGTTTTTTTTACTGCAATTTCTCACTGTTTATATTCTTAAACTAATCCAATTTCTTCTCTTAATTTTAATCTACAGATTTAATTAAACCACAAACTTTTCTACCCTTCTCACTTTTACCCTATACTCACTATTCTAAAACATAGGAAAGATATGGTGTGTAAAAAGGTTTATACATACATAGTATAAGTATTTGTATATATATATATATATATATATATATATATATATTAGTTACATTAATTAAAAGATTGTCCCTTTCTGAATTTTGTCCAAAGAATCTTTGATAGTTTATAAAACATCTACAATATATTTCTTTTATCATTTTTCTATTGTTTTTGTCTCTTTCACTCAATTATTGTTACTTTTAGATATTTATTTTTTTGGTTGATTTTCTTGTTTTCTATGAAAATAAAATAGAAATTTTCCCAGATGCTACTCAAAATACTTGGATTATATTATTAGTTTTATTTTTATCTTATTTTCAAAATTTGAACCATCTTAAAAAGATATTTCGAAGATTTATACGAAGGTACATAATAGGTTTGTAATACACATTTTAAAAATATAACTGTAAAACTTGAATTTCAGAATTTATTTGAAATGATGCTGAATCTAAAATCGTTTATAACTTATTTTATCAACTTTTTATCTTACAAATTGATAGGGTCGTATTTCAGCAATCACTTATGTCATTTTTAACCAAAATATAATTTTTTTGATAAGTAAATGATTTTCACTCAACTTATCTAAAAAAAAGTCATATTTGATTATTTGAATAGTGATAAGTGGTTGGAGCTATATGGTCCAGGTTCCATTTTAACAAACTACTTATCACTAAACAAATAATGAAATAATAATTTCTTTAAAACTTAATATCTTTTTAATAATCAAAACTTAAGTTTTCGAATGTGGTTTGAAAAAACTTATAATTGCGAAAAAGCTTAATATGTTATTAGTGATAAGCATTTAACTTTAATTGAAGCAGAACCCTTCAAAAAGTTGTAAAACATAGCTGACACAAGAATTTTATTCAAATCAATTTAAGAATTGCTTCAGATTTAAAGAAGTCAGGTAACCTAGATTCATCAGAGATTCTTAAAAGCTAAATTAATTCAAGCATCTAAAAAATAACAGTTTCTCATCATTATGTAGAAAGTACACTTTTCCAGAATGTTAACTGATAAGTAACTGTTCTATACTGATCTAGAACCTAACAGTTACTCTTCATCATGTAGAAAGTACACTTTCCATCTTTTCCAAAATATTGTTAACCCTATAAATGACAAGCATCAAAAAAATTTCTTATTCATCAATTTGGGGTTTTTTTATTTACTTTAGTCATACACCAAAATTTTTATTATTCTTGCATTTTAAATAAGTGTGTACTCATATGTCTTTCGAGTACTTGTTATATTTGATTGTATATTTTCATTGTGTACACATTTGACCATTCAACAGACCAAATTTTTTGTCTGATTATTTTGAAAATGTAAATTTTCCATTTCTCTCAATTTTTGTTGCCAATGTTAAAATTTCAGTATGCCTTGTATGCAATTTGTATAGCATATAAAAGAGATTTATTCGAAAATAGATCTACTGCAGATTTTAGTTGTGAAAACAAAAAGAAAGACTTTTATTTTAGAATTAGTTTTATTTTTTGTTTTATAAATCAAAATTAACCACAAAATTTTCATCCATAAGAACCCCAGTTTTTCATCTTTAATAGAAGTTAGGACAAAAAATTAAATAACGCATAACTGGAAAAATATAAATACAGACATTTGCCTGAGAAGTTTAGATTTATATTTTCAAATTATTATAACAGATTTTAATTTCTTTATACACTGTGTAACAATTTTATGTAATACTGTTAATGACTATAAATCAGTTGAATCTTCTAAGAATAAGTGAAACTCAATTCGCTCTTTCGATTTAATCGTGGTCATATTGTTACGTGGTTTACTAAATGCTTTATAATATTAATGCTTACATTCATAATTGAGCTCAATTAAAAAATCTTTACAAAACTTTTTAATTTTATTTATATTTTTTATTTTTATTTCAGAATTTTGGGAAGAAAACTTGGGGAATTGAAAATGGAACAATACACAACAGAACAGCGATCAAAAATTATGAAAAATTATGAAAAATATAAAAAATCTAAGACGTTTCTACATGTATAAAGACCATATTTTAAGAGGAATGAAGCCTAAACCAGTGACGAGGATTGGATGGCAGGACCGTGTGTGGCACCAGAGGTAACAGCTTATAATCCTTCATGATATATCATCTAAAACAAAGGTAATCTTTAAAAAAAGAACTTAAGCAGGTCTAGGAGTGGCTCGAAGGCTTCGGGGTTTACTAGAATTTAGAAAATTTCCGGAAAAGCAAATGTTATTGTGAAAAGAATGCAGGGCGAAGATTGGCTTGAAGGGGACGGTTTCGAAGGCCGCGTTGCTGACTAGAATATAGAAAATTTTTGAAAAATTGTTTGAAAATATTCAAATTTTGAAATCGACTATAAATTTAAAATTGAAATAATATGATAAGATAATATTTGTAAAGTGAAAGGCTACAAGATTTAACTTTCTTTTGAAATGTGAAATAAGACTCGCCCTTCATACTAACTATTTATTGCTATTCAAATTTTTTTAAATACTAATTTGGATGTGATGATTTTTAACAAATAATAGATTTGGAATCTTAGGAAACATAGCTTTGTTCAACTCAATTGCCGAAGACTAAATGATTGATTAGTTCAGTTCTTTTTTTAAATTTGTGTCAATCTTTATAACATTTGCAGTTTTTCTCAAAATAACTTTCGTAATTAACACCCAAATTAATTCAAATTAACACTTTAGTAAATTTAGAAAGTTATTGTTAATTATTTTTATTTTAATGTTAAAATATATTATAAAAATTTTGAAGACTTTTCCAAAAATATAAAAAAAACTTTATTTATTAAAAATATACAAGTTTTATTGCAATTTTAAATCTTACTTTATTCATAAAAAAATTAGTTTTCCATGACTTTTCTTTTTTAAAATTTTCTTAATAACTGTAAACGCAAGAAAATCTTTTAAGAAAAAAAAAACAATTTTTAATTCCTATGTAAGAAAGGATCATTCACAATATTTTCTTTGTAATAAAAAAAGGAATCCTTAACTATATGCAAGGACATCACAAAATTTTACTAATTATAAAGTAAAAAAAAACGGTACTAAACAGGAAAGTTAACGGTGCCATTTTTGCTTTTTTTCACTAATTGAAACGCCAGTTGGCATCTGATCTTTATTCTTTGCTATTTTTAGTTGTTTTTCAGCTTAACTTCTGAAGGGAAAAAGTCATAAAGAAAAGAATCCTTTCTTCTATATTTTATTTGTAGTTTTATTCTCTTCTTATCCTTCTACTTCTCACTAACTCCCTCTCTGTTTTTCTTAACTTGTTTTTTTTTTCAAAGTTTGTTAAGTTTGAAGTGAAAAACAAAAAATTTACAAAAGAAGATTGTTAAAATTTTTTGGTACAATGAATTTTGAAATCTTTTGTAATTACATATTGGATAAAGAAAATATGAAATATTTTATGTTGTTCATGTTGTTAGTGTTGTAGTTTTTTTGATTTTGTTTTTTTTTTTTTTTCAAAATCTCTTTAGAAAATTTTTCCAGTAGAATTTTTAAAACATCATAAAAAACAGTTCAAAAATCTCTTAAGATTTTCATAGTTTTTTTAATAAAATTTTTTTTTTAATATAAGTTTATTTTATTAATTTTTGATTTAAAATTTGAATTTAAAATGGAAGAAACTATATTTTGAAGGTTGTCTGTTCCGTTTATTTTTCTTTGACTTATTTTTTGTACTGTATGATCAATTGAGTATCAATAGCCTCTATTTCAGAGTAATTGATAGAAATAAATTCTATGATCCAAACTATGGTTCTAATAATTTTCAAAAAATAGAATTAGCGTTTAAATTATACAGGCCTGATTTTTTTACAGTCATGATTTGGATGAATTACTATTTTATTACATAAGCCTCTTCCATTTTCTAAAAAAGTTTAATTAAGTCGAATATAAGTAGGTTTAGATGATATAATATTATAATTCGTACTACAACATTCTTTAAATTCTTTTCGAATTGAGTCTTGTTCTTTTTTGTGTATTTTACATATTTAATTTTAGTATTTTAGATATTTCTAAGATAAGTTAGATATTAAGCCCGTAAGGTTCTGAAAAAATGTGCATAACAAAATTAAAGAAGCGTAGCGTAGTAGAAAGCACATGTTACAGAATATAGAGTTACAAATAACTAAAAATACAAGATTAAAATTTATTGCATATCTCCAGGAGCAAATGTTAAATTTTGTTTAATTTTGTTTTCGCTGAAGTAGGATTCTGTAATTGCCATGATGTTAATAAAATTAACTTTATATTATAATTTTTATTTACTTTTTACAGTCACAATAATATTTTTCAACACTTTGTATATTTTACTATTGTGAAGAGGTTGCCAGGACTTTAAAACTTTATTTGTTTTTTTATGTTTTTTTTTTTTTTAAACAAAAAATAAACTTAAAAAAAATATTAAAAAATTTGTTTGAAGTTAATATAAATTTTAATATACGTCACTTCAGGTTAATTTTTAACTTTTTTTTGGAGAAAATTTTTATTTCGTTTTTGATTTTATTTTTTTTTTTTTGAATTGTTTTATTATTTTATTAGTTTATTTTAATAATTTTTTAAAATTTGTAAAACAATTGTTGTCATAGCGACAATTAACCCTTAACAGTTTAGTTTTCTTAAAATTTATATAAAGTGTGTGAGATTTGGTGTAAGAGCGTTTTTAAACATTTTCTGTCAGAGGCAAATTATTCGAATGTCAAACTTTAAATAAATTACAAGTCATTTGACATTTTTACATCTCTTTCTTTTGTATGCAAATGTCGCTCCTCAAAGTTGAGTGACTACTGAAATGTTAGCTGTGGAGTCTAAAAAATAAGAATAAGAAAAGTAATAACTACAGATGAATTATTATAAATAATCAATAATATTATATATATTATAAATAATCAATAATATTATATAATACTAACACTAAATGTACAAAACTGGAAGATAAAAGCAAGAGACAGAAATATCTAGAGACTAGTTGTGCAAGAGGCTCAAGCTCACCCCGAGCTGTAACGCCAGTTGATGATGATGATGAATCAATAATATTAACTAGTAACTAGAAATGTTGTAACTAACATCTTCTTAACAATGCTCATAACTTAACTCTTAGATTCAATAAGGTCAATTATAATTTTTGTGACATTTATCAAAAAATTCACCAAGTAAAATTCAACTGTCAAACTTGTTTTTAAAAAATTTTAAAATATCTTTTAGTACACTATTCTGAATTTTAGAATCCAATTAAAATAATCATACGAAAATAGTTACTTCGATACCTTACAATTAAAATAATAAAAAATGTTTTTTTATGCATCACAAAATTTATTTTAATTATTTATTTAAAATATTTTCATAATTTTCCTTTAAATTTTTATTCTAAAGTTATTTTTGAGAAATTCAAAAATCTTAAGGTATATTTTTATGAAAAAATTCAATTAATTTAATTTTATTCTTGAATTTAGTACTTTTTATACTTCTTTCTTTTTAACAAAAAGAAAGTGTATATAACTGTGTACTTTAACGTTACCAAGAAATGTTAAATTTTAATGTTAATTACCGTTATTATATATTTTCACACAAAATAATAATTAAAAACTCAATGATTATTTCCAAGCCAGTTCAACGAACTGCAAGATAAGAAACTTCAAAAATTTCTTAGTAAAATCTTTGTAGAAACTAAGGGTCTTTCTTAAAGTTCCAAACTTATAGCTGCCCAAAAGAAATTAGAAGCTTCAGTAGGAGTTTTCATAAAAATTAAAAAAATAGAATGGAGTCTTTATGAACTGCGCAACATACTTTTTAGATAAGTTTCAGCTCTTACAAACAAGTTTTTATATCCAATTCAGAATCTTATGAAGTTTTTTTTTAAAGTAATTGAATTTAAAAAATTTTGTATTTAAAAAAATAATAATTTTTTAAAATATTTGCGTAATAAAATCATAGTACTGTATAATCTACTTTGAAATATTTTAACTAATATTTATTACCAGTGGTTTTCTTTATATTCTAACTAATAAAATCATTTTTTTATTTTTATTTTATACAGTCTAGAAAAATAAAATCAAATTAATTTTTATAACAATAATGATAGTGAAAAAAATGGGTTGAGTACGAAAATCTTATTTCTCTAAGTTCAAAACACATAATCCCGAATTACGAAATATTATTTTCTGAGTTTAATGTGAATGGCGGGGAAAAAATCATCAGTTTTGCATTAATACATTGAAAGTTTCTCTACGTCCTTTCAGCACTTTTTCAGTACTTTTTTAGTGAAGAATGGAAGTTGTTTTTCAGCACATTTTTAATAATGAATGGCAGCAGTATTTCAGCACTTTTTCAATGTTGAATGGAAGCAGTTATTTTATCATACTTTTCAATATTTTTTCAGTAGTGAATAAAAGCAGTTTTTCTAAAAATTACTAAAAAAATTAAACAAAGTAGGTACCTACTATAATAAAGTAGCCCTTTATTAGTTATAAAAGAAAGTGACATTGAAACTAACGATACTATATTTTTGTTTCAATCATTTCGCGGAACTTCAATAGTGATTCACTACTTCCTCTGAATAATCTGAATAATCAGCATTTAAAATTACCTATACAAAGACAATAGGTAACATATTCTATAAAAGTGTAAAAATTCATTTGTATAGTAACTGTTGAACTCAGGTTATCTGGGTATAAACGGTTTAATATTCATAACTACAGTTATAATATTATTGGGTGTGGTGAGATAAATGTTAAAATTCAATCTAAACTTAAAATTCAAATTAAAATACTTATCTGAAGATCTAAATGTCATTTTTTTGAATTTTTATTTACAGCTTGTTTGAAAATAATAAAATATTTTATTTCAAAAAACAATTTAAATTTTTTTAATTTTGTATATATTAAATTTTAAAAATATCTTCAATAATTTTTTTGTGACTGTTTTATAGCCACAATCATAAAAAGAAGTCACAATAGCAAATTTTTGACTGAGTTGTGTTATGATCTTAAATATATTGACAGATACATGTACGTGTACTTTGACAACAAGACATGTGACATTTGGCATATATTTGACATTTTCATTTTAAATACATATTTGACTATTTATTGAAAATATCCAATTTTGTAATTCAGAATTTTGAGAATTTGGTAGTTCAGAACTAAGTATGTGAAATTATATTATAATTTTGCAATTTTACAATTTTTGACATGTTTGGGATTTTGTAACTTAGGAACTTAAGAATTGGCATTTAAGAACGCTCCAAAAAAAATTTAAGTTTTATATTTCTTTTTGTAATAGAAATAGTAATTGAAGGGATACTTTGTGCAATTTCTTTAACAAAATATAGTTTCGCTAATTTTAATGTTACTACGAAGTATGAGAGAGCTGCAATCACGTTTTCTTCAATTATTTTGAAACGAAATGAATTTAAAAATGTTGCAATGAAAACACGTTATAAAGATACTGTCATTTTAAATTTTTTTTTTTTGTTTCATTTATTTTTTTTTGTTGGTATTGTTTTTCTCTGTAAATCACGACACATTTTAAAATAAGGATTTCTAAAGGATTCGTTTTTATTAAGAAAACTTTCAAAATTTTCCATCTTAAGGATAATAAATTTTACGTTCAGTTGTTAGTTTTTTAGCACATTTTCAAAAAATTTTGTAAAAATGTGCCTATATAGTTTCACTCTGTCCGTCCGTCCGTCCGTCCGTCCGTCCTTCCGTCCGTCTGTCTGTCCGTATGTTTACAAAAACTTTTACATCGTTTGAAATAGAGTAAAGAAATTTTAACCATGGGTAGTTTTCGCAAAAAAAATAATTTCGTAGAAGAATTTTTTTCTGTAGCCCCACCTGTTACGGGGCTACAGCCCCCCAAAGTTGGAAAAAGCCCTATATTTAAACTGTTATAACAAGAGTTCTGTTTGATATATTTTCAATCTGACAACGGTAAACAATAGCTGGTTTTATAAGCATTATAAATATTTAAAAGACAAATATTTAGGGTTGCCATACGGTACTAAAATTTAACATTACACAAAACTCAATTTTTGCTAAATTTTTAGCCACACATATCTTCTGAACGGTTCAAGCTAGTGTCTTGAAATTTTGGGAGAAGTTAGATACTAAGAAACTAGTAGGAGTCGGTTAACAAAATTTTTTTGTCAAGCCCCCTATTTAGGAGATATAAGGGCTCGAAAATTGAAATTTTGCTATTTTTAAACACCTGTAACTTGAATTCCTGTCCAAATTTTTTTTTAGTGATATACAAAATTCAAAGCTCTATAATTATATTTCAACATGTGTCAAAGGTTTTTCTTAATTTTGAAGGGTGACAAAGCTACAGCCCCTGCTAATTTCAAAAAAGCCCTATATTTAAATTGATATAACAAGAGTTCTGTTAGGTTTATTTTCAATAAAAAAACGGTAGAAGAGAGCTGCTTTTATAGGCTTTACAAAAATATATCGCGTAAATGTATAGGGTTGCCATACGGTACTAAAATTTAGCATTATATAAAACTCAATTTTTGCAAAATTTTTGGTCCCATATATCTCCTAAACGGTTTAAGATAGGATCCTGAAATTTTGGGAGAAGTTAGATCCTCAAATATTAGTAGGAGCCGGTTAATAAAATTTTTTTGTCAAGCCCCTTGTTTAGGAGCTATAAGGGCTCGAAAATTTAAATTTTGCTATTTTTAAGCACCTGTAACTTGAATACCTGTCCAATTTTTTTTTTATTAATATACAAAATTTAAAGGCCCAACATTATATTTTAACATATGTTAAAGGTTTTTCTTAAATTTAAAAGCGGTTCCTTAAATTGAAGAAAGTGTCTCTCAGTTTTACCCATTTTTTCTTAGATTGTATAGTTCTAAGTAAAATTCCAAATTTTTGTGGAATTCACAACTTAATTCTTAGAACCTAAAAAAATGGAGGTGGACGGAGGGGAGGGGGGGGGAGTTAGATGAAGTTAGATCCTTGAGAAACTTGGCAACCTTCCCCATTGAAGGGCTATAACAACTTTACATTAAAAACTTTACTGTTAGCAGTAAATTTTATAAGTAAGCAGTAACTATTTCCAAGTAAATATTTCCAAAGTTAAACTCAGTATGTAATACAATATAAATTTGAAAATGTGCTTTTTTAAAAACCCTTGGTTTTTTTTCATCACTTGTTTTCTTTTATTTTAACAGTTATTGTAAATATTGATGTATATAAATATACATATATATATGTATGTATTTTTTAACTGCAAGACACTAGAAAAAAACAAACAAACAAAATAAATAATAAATTTTTTTTAAAAAAATATTCAAGTCACAATTTTCGCAATAAGAAAAAAACTGAGCACATCATAAATTGCCGAACTGTTTTGGTCCAATAATAATTTCGAATTTTTTTTTTTAAATTTTTTTTTTTAGTATTATTTTATATAATTGTATTTTAAAGATACGTATTTATCTATTTATTATATACTATATACATTCTACATAGTTATTTAATATTATATATTTATATAATTTATATCTAACATTTTTTCCTCTTCAATTTTATAATATTTCAATAAATAGACTATGACTATATGATCTGAATTTTTGCAATTGATTCCAGTTTTTTAAAATTTATGAGCAATCCTTGTTTAAACAAATTTTTATATATTTTGTGCTCTGAAGAGCACATATTAAGAACATCTTATTTCACTTCATTCAAATCTTAAAGTTAGTAATTTTTTAAACTTTTAAAATGGGGTTTTTTGATCTTTGAGTTCGGATTTTTTTTAAGAACATTACTTTTCGATTTTTAATGATTTTGTCTATTAAAGTGTTCCTTCTGTGTACAGTTTCATTACATCCCATTTCAATCTTATCTACAAAATTTATAGACCAAGTTCCCCTCTTAATGAAAGCAATCAAATGTATGTTTATTTGAGTTTCGACATTTGAAAGAATCCTCTAGTGTCAATTGAGCATTTTATATTTGACTCAATATATTTGTTAACCCATTAAGAATGAAGTAAATTTTTAGGACTTTACTGGAAATCATATTAAAAACTCCCAAATTTCAAATGCACGATTAGATTTTAAGACGCCAAATTTTGTTGACAACCCAATATTGATCTAAATTGCGTAGCCAGATTTCGAAACCAACAATTGATCAGAGAGGATCGAACCAATTACTATAAATAAGTACAATTTTAAGTTAAGATATGCATTTTTTTAAATTATGTTTTACAATTTTAACATTTAGTCTAGTCAGAATCTGCTTCTAGGTGAAAATTTTGTTTTAAATAATCATCGGACTCAATTTTGGAGTTCATCTCCAAACAAAGATATACAAACAAAAAAATGTTAAATTAATTTTGCTAATAAATTTTAGAGACATGTAATACTTTCCTTTAATCTTAAAATATTGTACCCAATTTGAATGGATTGTTCAATAGAACACTGCATCTTTTTTTAAGCAAAATTAAAAAACAAAAAATAAGAAAATCAAAAAAAATGTATTTGGTGCCAATTTTAAGTCTATTGTATTAAAGAATGTTGTATTAGATGCTTCTTTACCTTACATCTGTTTTTGAACTTCTGTTTTTACTTCACTTTTTAAATGTAACATATATATACATAAATATTTATGTTGGTTCCAAAAATACAACACTACAAATAAATTTACTCCAAAAAAAAAAAAGTAGTTCAGTTTTTTTATTTCTTTTCACATTGTCAATTCACTTCTTTTCTAAAATTATATCTTTATTTTTACTTAAATTCAATTTTCTTTTGGTGAAACGTGAATTTGTCGGAATTTTTTTACGAAATCCCCTCTTTAAAATTTTGTTTTTTTAGAATATGTTTTTTTTTAGAATCCATAGATTAGTCCAACCAACGTTGTCTGGGATTTTCTTTTAAATATTAAGGTCTTTGATTGTGTAAGATAGTGTTGACAGATCCAAGACCCTAATTAAAGTATTCCAACTGTTAAAGAAAACTTAACCTGCTGAGGGTCATCTCATTGATTGTAAAATTACTAGGTACCTACCCAAATTAAGGATCTCTATTAAAAATTGTTTCAATAGTTTGCTTCTTGTTCTTCATTAGCCTGCCCCCTCAAATTAACGAAATTGCCTTCTTTAAACTGGCATCGGCCTGTGGTATTTTAATTCCAAAGATTGATACGTTCTCTTTGGCTTTATTACGTATTTGTAATTTAACTTATAAATGTAAACGTTTCTAACACCAACTTTAAAAGCATAGTTATACTTTAAATTTTAAGTTATCTCGTAAGGAAAGGTGCAGAAACAGTGAGTCAATTATTTTGAATGATCACGTATTTGTAATTTAACTTATAAATGTAAACGTTTCTAACACCAACTTTAAAAGCATAGTTATACTTTAAATTTTGAAATATCTTGTAAGAAAAGGTGCGGAAACAGAGAGTCAATAATTTTGAATTCTTCAGATAAGAAAAGCTCAAGTCCAATTAACTTCCTTCGTAGAAAGCTTAAAATCCATGCAAAAGAAATTTAACAAAACCTGCTGCTGCAACTGAAATCACGATAGTAACTTGATTTCCGCTTTGTATGTAGGACCAAATTAATGCCTATGTGCAAGAAGTATACCTTATTTCAATTTTTTTTTAAAAAGAAGCTTAAAAAAATTTTTTTTTCATCGATATTTATGTTATTGAATAAGAAAATTATTGACTAGATTATCCTGTTTTATCTTTTCAATTTTTTATTGTAATGTGTGTCTATTAAATACATACATAATACATACACATATGTATATATGCTTTGAAAAATAAAAAACATTTAAAATTTCCATATTCAAAATATGCAAAAAGAAAAAAATACATATTATAATTTTTTTTGTGATTCTATTAAAAATGTTTCTATGCCCTCCAGTTTTTTTTTTATTTTCTACGAAGGAATTAATTTTTTTTTACAGCCTAAATCCGAAGGAAACAATTTTTATACAACATCTTATCATTTTCCCCACTTTTTTTGCAAAACAAATAAGAAAAATTTAATTCAGTAGTTAATTTTATATTGTGTATTGTTGTTTAGAATAAACGCTCTGATTACATACGTTTACATGTATTGATCAAGCTAAGCTAAGAAGCTTTTTGTTTTTCTAAAAGTAAAACTAAAACATTAGAAGTCTCTTAAGTTTCAATTGAAGAAAAAAATATTTAGCTTACTTCTTTTAAAAATTAAAAGTTAGGCTTAAGAAGTGAATATTAAATAAGTCTAAATTAAAGAAGTGTCATTCAAGTCTCATTAAGTATAATAATGAAATAGCAACGGTAAATCCTGCATTCTTATGCTGTGAAACAATTTTCATGAGGAGCAAGTTAAACTTAAAAGGTTAATATGAAAAAGGTTTAAATTAAAGAAGTGCCATCCAAAGGTGGTTATTAAGTTATAATAGTGAAAAAATAACGGTAAATCCTACATGCTGTGAAGCAATTTTCATGAGGAACAAATCTGGCTTAAAAAGTTAATATTAAATGGCTCTAAATTAAAGAAATTTCGTCTAGGGGTTTTATAAAATCGTTAGAGTTAAAATATTAACGGTAAATCCTGCATTCCAATGTTTACAAGCGGCTGATTTTAAACATTATAATGTAATTTAAAGAAACAATGATCACATGGCATTCAAAGTCAAATATAAGAAGTTTGTGCTTAAGAACTGAAGAAAAATAAAAAAATAAAAAATTGTATTGATACTAGTTAGACAAGTTTTTATGCAAAATTTAAATCCTTGAATTAATCTTCCCGCACATATGACTATATTTATGTATATACATGGTATGTATGTATATATTTAATTCCTGATTAATTTCTTTCTTTTCTCTTCTTAATAATTGAATTTCGAAAAAGCAGTAAAAAAAAATTTAATTCTCACGATTAATTGATGAGAATAGAAAAAATGGGATGAAGAAGTAATTTCTACCTTATACTAATCTCCCTACAGAAGAGGGAAGAATATAGAATCCTTCTCCATCTATCTATTTTGCAAAATTTGTTACAATAGAAAAACCAAAAAAAAATTTTCTTTTTCTCAATAGAAATTTAAATAAAATTTATCGATAATATAATAAAATTTTATGTTTCGAAAAAGAAATTACATGCTTGAACAGGATATTTTACAAATTCCAGGATAATTTAAAATTCCAAAAAAAAAGAATATGCGAAACTTTCTTTTTTTTTGCTAATTACATTGAAGTGGCATAGGGGATGTACCGCATAAGGAATTATCGCCAGAAGCACAAATGCATTTACAAAAGAAAATTTGACTTAAATTTGAAAATTAACTAACGCCATAATGGAATGTATTAGGACATGCCCTAGGATGGGTATACAACAAAATAAAGCATTTTTTAGAAGGCTGGAAATGAATTAGATTGTTGTGAAGCCAAGAACCACTTTGTAGACAAATAATATGTATTGGAAATAAAGCAATATACCAATTTTGTCATTTAAAACCAGTTATTGAAAAGCGTGCAATTGACCCACAATTTTGGAAAGTGTGAAAAAATGTGAACTTCAGCCAGGAAACATTTTTTTAAATGATTCCCCCTTTTTCTGGAACCACTTCATTAAAGTTGGAAGTCACTAAAACAAATTTCACAGTAAATTCATAGCTGCTTCCGGCTACAGTTCATTATGGCCAAAATTCCTATATCCCATTAAAGATATTTATTGATCAATTTGAATATATTTTTCTTGGATACATTTTCTTATTGAAAAAATTCCTAATTTATTTGGAAAAGAATTTAAAAGTTAAAAATACAAAAAAAAAAGAATTTTTCGATTAAAATTTAAAGAAAGTTAAAATATAAAATTTAATTTAATTTCATTACATTATTTTCTTATAGAAAATAAAAATTTATTTCAATTTATCAATTTCTTTAAATAAAAGTTTCAATAAAGAGTTAAAGGTAAAAAAAACTTTAATTAAAAAAATTACAAAAGCTACCAATTTTAAATTACGTGTAAGTTCTTAGAAAGTTATAATTTACATAAATTTTATATTAAATAAGTTTAATATTTCTGTTGGAACTTCTACTGAAAAAATCGCATACGCATCATTAGTATGGGTTTGAATTAAACAACTGAACCTTGAATGAAATTATAAAATCACTTTGGTAACCAAATATTATAAACAAAACAAATAATATTGCTTTACTTATGAATTAATAGTAAGTATATTGGCAATGTATAGTCGAACGAGTCAGAAGGCCTAGTCAAATGCTACCCCTATCCAAGAACCACAACAACAGAAATTCCTAATTGACTCGTAGTACTTGTAACACCTAAGTTTGTACCAAAGTTTAATGGTTCCAGATAACGAAAAGTTGGAGTAGCTAAGATTTTCCAGTTCCACTTCTACAATTCTTCAGATTGGACCACATATATAGATATTACAAGGATACTGTATTAGATATTTACATTTTATGATAAATTACTGTACCTACACTTATTAAATCTTGTTCTTACTTCAAAAATAGGGTTCTCGTATAAATTGAAACTCAAATTAAATTGCGGTTATTTTATGTTCACATATCACTGGAAACTTCGGTTCGTTATTTCCCGCCGTTTCAGATTCGTCATTTTTGTAAATTAACATTTTTTAAGGAGCAGCTGAAGATCATATTGACATTTTTAGTCAACTCGTAATAAATTTTACAACTGCCTTTTACTTAATTCCTTGTATATTTTCCAGCTTCAAGCTCCTTCTTATAGACGAAAAGATGTTGAGTATAAAATAGCTTTACTTATTTAAATCATTTTAAAATTTTATATTTTCTACTTTTTACATTAACATTTTTACTTTCTAACAACTTTTCAACAAATTATAATATATTTACAAAATAAAAACCAGCAAGTAGAAAAAACGCCATCGAAAAACTTAATCGACTAGACCAAATCGAATTTTCATGACGTATCAATATCTCCTGTAAAATTTAAACATTTATCACCTTTTCTTACATTATTTTTATTTTTAGTTTTTCTTATAAATTTTCTTACAATTTTCTTTTATTTTTCTCACACATGAATTCATAAATTAACAAGGAAAAATTTTTTTTTTTGCCTTTGTTTCTATGGGAACCTTACAAGAACCTTAGAAAAAACCAAATTGCAGTAAAATAAAAAAAAGCTTCAAAACCAACTACTATTTAGCATAAACACTAAACAGTGTGGGTGCAAATAAAAATATCCTATAAATATGTAAAAAATAAATAAAACAGATTTTTTTAATGTTTTATGTTTTTTAGCACCTAACATCACAACAACAACAACAACTACATTGAACAAAAAAATACAACATAACCAACATAACCAAAAAACAAAACGCTCGACTGTTGCATCATAAATACATAGAACTATACTAGCTGGGTATAAAATAATATTTTTTATAGTTTTTATAAATCCAGTTAAATATTTTTGAAGTGTTTGTCCGTCCAGAAATATTCAATTCGGCTTTAGTACAGTAATATGGGAATATTGTTAGGAAGGCATTGTCTTCAAATATTACAGGCAAGGTATTGGTCTTTAAATATTGCTATATTCGTATTCAAGTTCAATTTGATTCCCAATTCCAAATCCATGACTAGTGCGAGACACTTTAAAATACTGTAAATTAAATTTTTATTAAGTTTATATTAACTACCCAATGAAGATTTCTAAAGAGAACTTGAACTATTCTGACTGAATGAAAAGTTTGAGAACCGCAAGCTCTGAACTTGAAAAACTTTACGAAGAATTAAAGCAATATTGGCTAACCATAAGTATAAAACAACGCTCTCCACAACTTCCTTGTTCATTTATCCAATTTTTTATTTTGTCAGAGAATTGGAAATAATAGAAATATTTTGGGGAAATTTTTTGGAATCTGTATACCATCCAACTAATTTCCATTTTGGAACTTATTTTTCTGTAAGATCTGGAAATTTAAAGAAAATATACTAAGAATTTGAAATATCTTATCCAGCTGTAGTAAAAAATACTACTGTCTTAAACTAAGCACAGCTTAAAAATAATTAAATATGGATTAGAGGATCTAATAAACCATAGGCGAAGAATGCCTCAGGGAAAACTGGTGTAAATACATATCTAAGCATTTTAACTGGATTTCTATTCAATAACTCGATAAATAGAACTAAAAATACTTTAAATGATGGTCAGAATCTAAACTAACATAGATCTAAAATTAAAGTCCTTCATCATAACAACGATGTAAGCTCTAATATTTAAATATACTTATACTATTTTCATCAGCTAGCATCTTCAGTACAAGAAGCAGTGAAAAAAAAACGTTTTGTACATTTGAATGCAATTCACATAGAAAATGTTTCCATTTTTCTGCAGTATGTTTTGTTGCAAGTTGCTACAAATAATGCAACAAAATAAGAAAAACCTAACATTTTTTCTTAAACGCTAAGTTATGCATTTCGTATAAGTCAACAAAATTGAAATAACAGACAACAAATAGTTGGTTTTTCTTGTTTCTTGTGTCTTTCCCTTTTTTTTGCAAACTTTGCATAATTTTTTGGTTTTTTTGGATGAAATGAAAATGTTGTTGTGTTGCTGGAAGTCTGGAAAAGAAAGGAGTAGTCATGAAGGTTTACTGTTTTTTTTTTTGTTTCATTGACTAGACAGTGGATTTGTAATTTTACTATTCATTTGTTGTTTCTTTTATTGTTTTTCTGTCTCAATTTTTTAGTGTGTGTGTTTTTTGCATTTGAACTCGTTTGTTTGCTAATCTTGAACCTGGTAGGAAAGATTTGTTTCCTAATTTTATCTTTTACAATATCAAATTATCGCAATGTTGCGGTTATCTATGGATAATTTTGAATGCATAAATAGTGAATGAATAATTCAGTGTTTAACCATTGATTTGAAATTATTTATAGATTTTTTTATTGGAAACTATTAATAGTTAAGAGAAAAATTAGAATTTCTTCAACCAGTGTCCTAATAAATATATTGGAAACATTATTATATGATCTTCTTTTAGCATCCAACGAAATTCTATAGCCATAAGTGGATGACATTGCACGAATAGCAGGAATTTTGTTTTTTATAATATTTTAAGCTCGTATTTGTTGGTGATCTCAAACTCAAATGGGTAGACTTAGCTCATGAAAGTTTTTTAGACTCAGATCATTCAAAGGAATATTATATACAAGAGTTACAAGATAATTAATTTTATAATCTGAAAATACACAACCATCGCTAGAAGCAACTGGAACTGGTATTGTGTATCAAAATTTAATAATATCAAGTTCACAAAATTAAGTTTAATTTTATTAGATCTAGTTTCCTGAAGATTGATAGAAATGATTATGCCAGAAAAGTGGAGAAGTTATAGAAATATAAGGAATGCAGCTAAAACCTTTTAGTAGAGAAAACTGCTGCTAATGAAATATCAAATGTAGTACAGGATGATTCTCAGATCAGTACAGAAAGTTAAAAAAGTATGAAGAAGCGGCCCAAAAGGGTTATTTAAAATTAATATACAGAATTAAGTCACAAGGTGAAGAAAAACCTGTAGAAGAAAAGGAGTAAGAAAAATATGGTTTACCCTAAATGGTTTTCAAAACGTTTCTAAATTAACTATTGATGTATTAAAAAAAGAAGCCTGATGATTAAGAAGAAACTCCCTTAATCTTAAAGTTAATTTTACACAGAGAGGCTTCAAACACGCAGAAGCAAGTAATTCTTCTAAATCTTCTTCAACAGCTGTAAGATTCCGGATACGCAGAAAATACTGCGCTTACTTGTTGCTCTTTTATATGTCCACTTATATTAAAACCAACATGTTTGAACATTTTTCTACAAAATATATCACTCGCTGTCCGTGTTTCTTAGGTCTTAAAACTGTTGAAGAGGAATTCGAAGAACTATCTTATTTCTGATTTAGATATACTTATCCATCCTAAGCGAGTTTTATTTTTTATCCCTTTCTACTTCCTTTACATTTGTGTTCTATATATATGTTAATTTTATTTCCACACAATATATATATATACGTACATACATTTTATTATTCAATGTAAAATAGACATTTTTCATTCATAATCTCAACTTTAGTACCAGCAAAGTCAAGAAGAGTTTCGTGATGGTTATTCTTCTGTTGTTGAAAATCTTTTGTTTCTATTTTAAAAGAAACAAAGTTAAAAAAACAGTATCTGATAGTTTGAAAATGATTCTGTAGCATGCAAATAACCAAGTTGGAGTAAAAAAAATACTATTTACATCAAGTACAACACAAAAAGAACTAAGAATGGCAACAGAATGAACAGACATTAGTAGCATTGAAAGGTTTTTTTTTTTTGTTTAAGTAAAAAAATGTTGTTGAAAAAGTAACAAGCAGTTCTTCTTTTACTTTGCTTCCTTTGCTTACTTTTGTTTGTTGTTTTTTGTATTTAACTGCCACTGTATGTTGTTTATATGCTTGTTATTGTTTTTATGTAACAACTTAACACAAATATTATCTCGATATAATGGTAAATAGAATAGAATAAGAGTTAAAAAAAACTAACTAACAATATTATAGTAAAAGAATATAATTCAAATTATAAAGAAATTTTAAAGCAGAAGCAGAAAAAAAATTTGGTTTTTGTGTTTAAAGCGCCAAAAAGCTGATATTTTTTCATGTTTTACTATTGCAACAAATAAAACATAGAATTCAGAAAATAAAAAAGATGTACAAAAACTGTGTTGAACATTCTTTTTCTTTACACTATGAACCTTGATTTATGCTAATTTTAGTTGTTTTTTTTTTTTCTAAAACTTTTCTAAATTTCAGTCATCAAAAAATTAAATTAATATGTTTTACAGAGATACATGGAAGCGGCATAGGTAACCTAATTACGTTCTGATATGCCCCGGAAGCCAAATTGTAATATTGCTAGATTGGCCTGTAGACATAATCGCGTCATCTAAACTGTGTGATCTTTGCTAAAGGTACATATCGATATTTTAACACAATTATTGGCTCTAGGAATAACCTGACCCCGGACCATTTAAACCTGTAGATTATCGTAAATTATAACAAAATAGGACTTATAAGTTTCTGTGCTATCTCAAAATATTAATTTCTGCTTAATTCTGCGAAATTCTCTATGTATATAGATATTTAATATTTCCAAAGGAAATAGACCCATCTATATATTGTTCCATTCACATTCGATTACACAAACATTGATTATTACAAAAAAGCTTAATATTATTTAGTAATCACTAAAGCGTTGGTCAAGCAAGGCGAGAGGAAGATTTTTTTTAAATAGTACAAACATATTGGTTTTCAAACCAGTACAGCTCGGTGGTCATAAAGAAAAGCGAATATGGTGCAAACATTATATGGCCATTTACTCGCAAAAAATCACCCACCCGCATTCGGTGTGTCTAATGCCTTAGATAAAAGTCGATATTAATCTTCTCTTACGATCAAAGTTTTGATCATGTTCTTAAAAATTTCCCGAACATTTCGTAAGTCTTGTTTCTTAAAATGCCTATTGGTAATGGCTGTTGGTAGCACTGATTGATTATAGATATGTTTTTTTCGAGGAAATCTAAAAAGGGTTAAAAGTTAGGATGGATTTCGAAGAAAAGGATATGAAAGCACTTCGGGAAGTTGTTTTTAAGAGTTTTACGATCTTTGGGAATGGGAAAATGTTGTGTGGGATTAAATAAAAAATTTTATGTTCTTCTTTTTTGGTTTTGCAAATGTAACTGTTTTGCATGTGTAGGAATAGTTTAGAATTGCCCTTTAATTTGGAGGCCACATTTCTATTTGGTTTTTCTTACTCTACAAATCTACAGACGCTTTTCTGTAACTCACAATTGCATATTCATAAAAATAGCAACTATCATTTATATAAAGCAAATGCAATCGCAAATCCTTTATAAACTCTATATACCTTTAAACACACGCCATTACCTACTTCTTTATTAATATAATGTACATACACATTTATCTGTTATCTTAACAATGACTAGTAAAATCAATTAATTTTAAAAATTAGGTCACCTAGTAAAAATAACAAACTGATAAAAACTTAAAAAAATTGAAAAACTATTTAATAAAGAAATACTTTTAAAAATTACCTTTCAACATTTTCATTTAACATCCATTTAAAACTTTAATAAAAATTACAAAAGATGTAAGTTGTAACCCGTTTAAAGTTTCTAACATAACAAAGTTTCAAAGTTGAAAGATTAATTTTCATTGAATACCTCTACCTACTCTATTAAATCTACTAAACAAAGGCGATATACATATAATAATTTTTAAATAAGTTTTATTAGTATCCAAAATAATAGTTAAAGTTATTTAAAAAAAAAAAAAGGTAATTTATTTTATATTAAACAAATAATTCTATCACAAAACAAAAGAAATTTTAAAAAAAAAAATTAAATATTTTAATACAAAAACAATAAAATACACTTTACATTAGATTTAAGTACTTGTAAATTTTAATTATAAATATTAGTATATATCAAAAGTGGATTGAGAAACTAAAAATTGTGTATGACTGCTAATACTAAGATATGCAGTATTAATCACATCACCTACCTTGTATATTAGTAATTATTAGCTATTGTAAGCATGTGAGTTAAGACAGCATGTACTAGACCTAATTGAAACTTCAATCCTGTCTAAGTACGGTGTTCTCTCCGGAATTTATATTAATTATTTGAGATGATTTTCTTAGTAGCAGTAGCTCCTAGTTTTACAGTTTTAGGAGCTTTAGGGTACAGTTATAAAAAATGTTGAAATTATAAATCTTCATCTCAAGCTCGACTTACAACAGCAATTTTCTGTTATATAAAAATGTAAAACTTTAGTATTTCCATAGAGTGGAATATTTCAGTGAATTTTAAAATAGCGTACAGACATTTTAAGTAATTTATATGTAAGCACAAGTATCCCTTAGAATTTCCTTTTAGTCAGATAGCATTTCAAGCCAGGTATTTTGATTATTTTTAGAAGTCACGTATCAATTACGGCTATCACAACATTATCGCTTTAATATGTTCAGGAGTCCATCAAGTGTTGCGTTTCTCCTTAAATTTTTTCTAGAAATACTCATAACAATTTGAAATGGAATATTTTAATCCTATAACAAATTTGTGACATTTTAAACGTCAATTCAAATTGATAATGTAAACACGCTTTAGTTTTTTTTTTGAAAGGTTTAAAAATTAAAAAAAAAATTAAAGATTAAAAAAGCTATAAATTGCATGCATTTGTCAGGGTAACAAGCACTATATAAAGTCGCTAACAGGTAAAGAATTTTAACTGTTTTATTTTTTTCTTTGTTTTCTTTCTCTTTCTATTCTATGTATCGCAACTGACTTATTGTTTACCTATTTTGAATATTTTTTTTATCATATAACGGTAGCAGAAATTACCTTTAAACATGCGAAAAGATTTATGAAAAATTTATTACAGTTTTGTAACGATTTTCATTCTCAGTTCAAACGTTTTTCCATTGCATGGGAGACAAAATTTTAAGGAAATAATATTCGAGGCTTTAATGTAAAAATGCAATATTAAATTTTTTCCTTTGATAAGAATTTGGTTAAAAAGAAATTAATTTTGTATTTTTAATCAATGCTTTAAAATTTAACCCAAATTGATTATTCTGAACAATAAAGTTGGTAAAAATAATAGAAAAATTTTTGATGATAAGAAAATTGAATAGGCAACAAAAATACAATTATAAAAAAACAAAATTTTATATTTTAAAAGGTTAAGAGAAGATATTTGGCTGTAATAGTAGGATAATAAAATATCTATGAAGTTATTTCATCATCTCCATTATTCTTTTTTAAAATTTCCAATTAGAATTGTAGATAGATTAAAAATTTACTTACGAGGCCTCGATTAGACTAAAAATTTGCAAAAAAAAAGGTCTAATCGATTTGAATTGAGCCTGGAAAAATCTTTAAAAATTGTGCCGCAATGGGTTAATGAAAATATGATAAATGTGTTAATAAATTAAAGTTCATTGTTATAGTCAACTCGACTGTCAAGGCAAAATGGATACACAAAATTTAACATCTGTTTTTAATTAAAAGCAGTAAAATCTAAAAGTTCTTTAAAATGCCATTTTGCTGCAATGAGTTAAAGGATGTGGCACATTTGTTTTATTAACTAAATCGTTTTGTACATGTTCAAAATTTGAAGTAAATCAGTTATTAAGCAAGGAAAATCTTCAGTGCTTTGACCGTAAATAGGTTTTCCGAAACGAACTTAATTCGCCTCATACACCTATTGTAAAATTATTTTAATAAAATATTATTTTATTCATTATTGTTATTAAATTATAATACATAACATCTGCATATTTGTTTATTTTATTATGTTATATTAAATAGAGTACCTACTTGAATCTGTATAACTTTATTCCATATTTAATTGATGAATATACAATTTGATCTTATCCATTATGATTTGAAATAATTAATTTTGATTGAACAGTTTTATTTTAATTTCATATTCATAAAAATATATATGGGTGATTATCAAAAAATGTATATATTTAATGTCCACCTTTAAATTTTTAAATATAATCACATAACTTATTCGTTTTTTCGTCATATTATAAATTAAAAAATCATTATTAATTTTGTTTATTAAAGAAAACGTTTAATTTGATAATATTTTTCATCAAATTTTACTTTAAACGTGTAAATTATCAGTCCCCTGGCATGTCTTTAAAACAAAATTTGACATGTCTAAAAATTTTTTAATTTTCAAGAAACATAAGAGAAATCAAAACGACGAAATTAAATGAGAATATGAATTATCTTTCATCCCCTATCTTGTGTTTCTCTTTCTCATACTTTTTTTTAGAAAAATTCATAATTTTCTTATGTCTCTGAAACAAACAACATTACCCTGTGCCTGTTCCGTTCTTACTTAAAATCTATGCAAAAATGAAAAAAGAGAAAAAAAAACAACCTACTGTACAAAAAAATGTCATTTTTACGGTCAGTGCATATTCACTTCTCTTGATGCGTCTATCAAGTGCTCTAGGTGTTTATAAAAAAATATTTTTATTTGGAACGGAAAATTAATCATTCCCCTGGCAAGTTTTAATTTTTTATTTTAATAAGAAAACATTTTAAATGTTTTCAAATATAATTCATAATGAAATTTTGTACAATCGCCCAAAAGTAAAGTACGCCATATTATAACTTTTATTTAAAAATATTATTAAAATTCCGCTGGAACATCATTCCCCTGTATACCATTAAAAACAACCATTCCCCTCTCAACAAATTATTCCCCTGTTTACAAAAAAAGTTGAAAAAGGCAAATAAAATAAGAAAACTATTACGTTCCACTTTTAGACATGCATAAAAAACTTACTAATTAAAAAATAAATTAATTTTATTTATTTTTAAAGATTTTAGTGACTTGTCCATTTTTTGACATATAAATATATAAATTTTTTGATAATCACCCATATATATATATATATAGAATCGTAAACTAAAAAGTTTATTAAAATTTTATGGAACTTTTCTTAAGAATTATTTAAAAGGAAATAATTTATTAATTAAAGAAAATATCTTATATAATATATGTGTGTAATATTACTCATGAATTTAATACTGCATAAATATAACTGTAAATACTACAATCATATGAAAATATATATATACATATATAATCAATATATAAATAATTTATTTCCCATTAAAATGATTCAAGAATCATAATCCAAAAATTCAGTTATTTAAAATATTCCATATAATAAGAGCCTAAAAATTTGTAGGATAGTAGGTACATATATACTCGTATGTTATATTATGCTTTCTTATGATTAATTTATCTTTTTGAATTGTAGGCACTCCAGCTGAGCTTTTTTATTTTTCATATTCATTTCCAAAAAATGAAACAAAAACTATAAGTACTAACTTTATGTCCTATATATTTATAATTTAAGAGTATAAATTGTACCACAAGTATGAGATTGTTATATATCAAAATATATGAAAATGAGATATTGATTTTATATTATATAAAATTTAGAGTAATCTAAGGGATAAACTCCTCTGCATCTATTCGAAATATTAATTTGGTGAAAAAGGATACAACGCATTAGTTATTGCTACGCCTTAAATCAATTGCAAATCCTTCCAAATTCTTATCCGGTAATTTACCTGTACATTGTAGCACTGTTGTTCCCTTCCTAAAATTTGGCGGAAAAAACGTTTGGGTATGGTTGTTAAAGTTTTACAATACCCAAAGAAATATACCGTACCGTTCCAATGTGTGGCTTTCGAAGCATTCCATTCTCTCGTAAAAAAGCGAGCGTTGGTATTTTTGACATTTGAAAGCGTCACAGAAACGTCGTCGCGGTGTAAATAAGGTAGTAATGAATCCATTCTTAAAATTTAGATTATTCTATATTTTGAGCAGCCTTACCACTAAATTCTATTTTACAATCAAAAAAATTTAATTTACTACAGCTTTGTTTTATCAATTATTCAATTTTTCCCAATTAACTCAAAACCCTAAATTTGGATATAAATCGATATTAGTCCAGAGGGTGCAATATATTATGTACATTTCATTTTTTTTTTATTACTTTTTTTCAACATGAAATGTAATAAAACATGACACCTACTTTATATACTTTCTAATATTAATAATTCTAATAATTTCATCATATATGCCTCGTCCTTGACAGATAACATATTATCATTTCATCATTTTCAAGAACATTTTTATTTATTCATAAATTAGATTAAATCGAAATGAAAATTTTATCCAATCAATCAGAAACAGAAAATATACAAAAAGAAATAAAAATAAAAATATCAAAAGAATAAAATAATATTATTAGGTAAAAAAAAAACCAAAAAAAAATTAGAATAATGAAAAATAGATGTCGTTAGTAGTTTTTATGTATATATATAGATGTCGTAACATTTATATTATATGAATAACATGAAATCAAAGTGACAATAATTTTGTGTTGTTCTGAAAACTCAGCATGAAAACCAGAATGTTGTGTTATTTATTGATAAAATATTGAATATGATTTTTCTTTGGTTAATGAAAAAAAGGAATAAGGAATCCAACAAGGAATAGTTATTTAGAGAATAAATTATTATATTTTAATAAAAATTAAATATTTTTGAATACCTAATATTTATGAAAAGAATTAAAAATTAAATTCATAATAGGAAACTTAAAAAAGGATTTAAGTTTTTTATTAAGAAACTAGAAACATTTTCAGAAGTCTAAGTGAAAGTCCAATGAACGCTTTGCATGCCTCGCTTGTTTCTAACACTTTGACGTCTGCAATAAAATACATTATTTCATATGTAACTAGCCCCAATAAATAAAGCGAGCAAACCGAATAATATCGGTAAAATTTTTAATTGAAATATTTTTAATTACTCGCTGCTTTTTACACTTTTGACATTAAATTTTGAGAATTACATTTTTAAAATTTAAAATTTGTTTACCTGGAGGACACAAACGATGTTGTTTTTTGTATATATAATATTTGTATACAATAATTGGAAATAAAAAATATTTTTTACAAAAAAATTAAAGGACGAATTTGATAAAAATATTTCGAATATAACGAAATATTTTATTTTAATTTTTGTAATATAATAGTACCAACTTGTAAACAACCATAAAAAAATTGAATTATGAAATATGTCAAAATGTCTTATTTGGTATTTTCATTGGATCATAGTTGCTTTGCTTGCTTTTCAGCTACTGCAAAAATAAACAAAGCGTTAATTTTCACCTTTGGTTTTCTTGATAGGATGTTGAAGGTTTTCGATTTTTTTGGAGTACTATAATAAAGTGACATACACAAAAATTTTGAAAAACCATTCTTAACCTCTTTCTCTTTTTGGCGAAAATCAATATCAACTGGATTCTGAATTGCAATTTTAATGTAAATGGGAAGTGTTTACTAAAAAAGCTGTCTATTGATTATTCCATCATATTTAGTAACTTACTAAAGATCAATAATTGCAAATATTGTTGAGAGCATACTTACAAATGAAAGACATATTGTAAGCAATAACATACAATCTTCAAATCTAATGTCATTTTCAATTGTAAAAAAATGCAATATACTGTTTACTTAAGGACCTTAAGGTAAAAAATTTCGCACTAAATTTAGTTCTGTATTCAATTGGCGCAATAATGTTGCTCTTTTTTAATTTTCGAATTTATTTTTCTTTTTACTATAATTTACTATAATGCATAATTTATCGAATTGACATTTGTCAAAATATTATGTTATATGATATAAAAATACAATAAAATTCTAATTGATGGATGGAATTGAATGGTGTTTACATACTATCCACTGTAACTATCGCTAATTTTAAATGTCAACTTACAGTTAAGGAAATTAACTAGAAAGGAAGGAAAGGCATTAGCGCTATCTAAAACTTGAAGATTTAGAAAAAAAATTAAATGGGTAACATTGATTAACTCATTTATAACTCGAAGAAGTACCTTTTATATTCAAACTAATCTTATAACAAAAAAAATTCTACTTTTAAAAAAACACTTCTACTTTTGTTTATTTTTTTGATTTATTTTTGACATTAAAAATATGGTTTTGAAGTTTCATTATCTAAACGCCGCTGTCAGATTTTTTGACATTATGTAAACTTTGGTGTTTTGGTGTTAGAATTGCAAAAAATATTATTCTCAAAATTATCAAATGTCATAGACTCTTAAACTTTTATATAATATACTCTTACATTTTTAAATTAGATATATTTACATAATAATAATTCTTATTAACTTAAGATTTTTTTTTCAATTTTCAATATTCAAATAATATTATATTCAAAATTAAAAAATAAATTAAGTAAATAAATAATAGATTCTACAATTTTGAAAGAAATAATAAATTATTCGATATTTTACATTAAAATTTTATTTATTATTCCTAATATTATATTTAATATATTCAAAAGATATTTTGAAAAAATATATTCAAAGTACTTTTTTTTATTTTTAATAAATATACAGATTTTCATAATTTTATAAAGTGTTTCTAAAGAATCTATAAATCCCTACGTTTTACTTGTGTACACATGTAGTACCTACAAAAAAAAAACTAAAACTATTAAATCTTATTGAAATAATAACTAAATTCCTATTTTTATTGAAATTTTATTGAATTTTAATGATATTTACAAAAAAACAAGATGTAGAAGTAAAAAATATTTACCGCAAATATTTTATCATGAAAATTGATTTTATTTTTTTTTTTATTTTTAAAAATTGAACATATGTATTTTCTTTGGAAAATCCTTGAAATATGGGTTTTAAGGGGATACCTGCAATAATACCCCAATAAATAGAAGCAAAATAGTTGAATTTGCTCTTAGATCGATTAAGTCAGAATTTTTTTCAAAATAACAAGGCTTATAGAAGTTGATTTGTCATGTGGGGCTCATCAAGTTTATGGAAACATATTCCTCCAAATGTGTTCTTCAAAGTTGATAATGTATAAATGTACGATTTAGCCAAATTTCAGAAGCACATGAACATCTATAATCTAAATATACCATCCAATTTTGCCTAGCTCCATAATTCAGAAATTCCTAATAACTGCCACCATAATCCCGAATCCTTCCATATCCCCATACCTGTTAACCAGATTGTGCATTTGTATCACAAGATCCCTTCTAAAGTTTGGTTCCAAAAATATGTTGTTTTAGTGTGTTAAAGTCACACATTACCCAAAGAAACATCACACAGTTTCAATAGGTGGCTTTCGAACTTTCAATTCCCTCATAAAAACAAAAAAAAACATTCGGCTTAATAACTGTTTAAATAGAAAATTTAAGTAGTTTTTCAGAAGTTGGTTTCCCAAATATACACGCCTGACGTCGGTTTAAGATTTTGTGAAGCGGTTAACTAGGACTAATTATGATTTTATTTCTAAATCTTGAAATTATATAAAACTTTTCTGCGAATTTCAAAAATCTTGTTCGAAAAGGAAATAAAGCATATTCGGGATTTTTTATTGTGGCGCTTAACATTATTTCCTTTTCCATCCCAACTTTTTTCAGCTCTATTTCTTGGGACATTTTTCCCAGATACTTATATATCTCTATATTATAGACATTATAGTTTCATTTTATTTTAAAACTATCATCTTAATAAAAAATTTTTCTTTGATTTTAAGTAATAATCTTCAAAGATAATATAAATATTTACTAATACATAAGTACATACATATTAAACTTTAGAAAATAATGTATTATGTGTATGTGATGTCATGGATTCAATTTGTTTACCTAAAAATATTGATGAACAAACATAAAATAAATTTTTTTTGCATATCAGCAAATAAATTTATGTTGTTTACAACTTTTATGTATCTTTAGAAAAAAAAGGACCTACAAGGATTTCTTTATAGTTGCTGTAGGATCTATAAACTCATATTTAAATTTTTCTTCTATTTACAAATTCAAATTTAACCTTTTCAAGGACGCGTATTTACTTATTTATTTTTTAGAATTAGAATACACGTTTTATAAATGGAGCTGTTCTAAACAGGGATTAGTATTTTAGAATTGTTTCCATTTTGTAGTTCGATATTCGAAGTTTTAAAGCTAAAACCTATGCCTCCACATGTCTTGCGTCGATTTTTTTTTAATTCAAAGCCTTTCTAACACTTTTTAGTTCATATATTACA
The DNA here is from genome assembly GCA_963082915.1 of Dolichopus griseipennis. Classification (NCBI taxonomy): domain Eukaryota; kingdom Metazoa; phylum Arthropoda; class Insecta; order Diptera; family Dolichopodidae; genus Dolichopus; species Dolichopus griseipennis. The sequence continues at coordinate 5,151,022 of OY720445.1, forward strand.
TGAGGAGCTCAATTTTCCCATGCTTAATCAAATTAATCGTGTAATCTAATAAGGAGACGTTGCAAGCATTTGATAAACCGAATTCGAACTTACTTCCTACAATTTCCACACTTTTCAATTTAACGAACTAATGTATGATTCTCCTTTTAATTTAAGCAACTAAGTAATAAATATTTCTAAACATATCTAAGGGTGCATTTATATTGGAGCAGCGATAAGTGATAAAAGCATCGATAAGAGCATAGTGTAGATTTCATTTAATTTTAAGTAAAATAATTTTAAAAAATTATAAATAGTTTAATTTATCAGATTAGGTGTTGGGACATATATTTTGAATATTTTTGTGGTCTGTTGTGCAATAAGATAAGAAAAAGTGAACATGTGTCCAAAAATACCTAAAAAATATTATAAATCAAATACTAAGCCTATTTTTAAAAAAGATGGTAACACTGAAATTTGTAATCTTAAAATATAAAGTTCTAGAACTGTTTTTAGGGAAATTTATTAAAAACTTATTAAAACCCATACTGACATTGTTGAGAGGCATTAGGATACTTTTATATAAAAATATGAAAAATATAATTGATATTAGGCTCAGTAATTAAACCTCCCTTAAAGTTTGAACTAAATTATCAAACACATTGCACTTAAAGCTCTTTATAGATTGAAATAAAAAATAATTTGTGTAATGCATCAAAAAAAAAAATGGAAACCTAAAGTAAATAAAAGAAAACTTAATTTTTTACTTTTTATTTATTTTGGCACATTTACGACATTTTAGCAAATATAAAGCAATTCGTGATTTGGAATTCGTATATAGAATATATTATTAACTATTCTTTATTTTATTTTTAAGACTTTCTGTACCAGCTGTAAGTACATACATACATAATAATTATGTATATTTGTGGTACTTCTTTCCAATAAAACAAAAAAAAAGGAAATCCCCTAATGCCAATCATTAATGCAACTGATGATGGTTCTTCTTCATCTTATTCGAAAAACTAAAGCAAAGCAAACTAAAAACGAAGAAACTTTTCTTTTTGATTCATTTTCTTAAATTTTTTTTTTTCAACTTAAACAAATAGTTGCAACATTTGCAACATTTGCAACATTGTTCTCACATCATTTTTACAAAAAAAAATAAAAATTTTAAAATTTCATCATTGTTTTCTAAACCTGAAATCAAACAATGTTGAGTTGAGGAAAATCCGTTATTTTGTTAAAAAATATGTCTTTCCGTTGTAAACGGTTATTTTAAACCGTTATCAGGCTAATTTTTTATTTTCAACCTAATTTTAGTTTGTTTTAGATTTCTTAGACAAGAGACGAAGTCCTAGGACACTCTAAAAATATTAAATAAGATTAGGAGAAAATGGGTAAAGAGCAACCTTAGGAATCTCTTACTAACGGTTTATTTAAATAATTAAAAATTACTAATCCAGGATCATAATTTTTTATTACACCATCTTTATCGTATTCAATTTCACGTTTTCACTTATTAAAAATAATAATTAAAAATACAAGAATATTCCCCTTCAATTAGAATATTCAAACCAGCCCCCACAAAATTTTCTTTTAATAAGTCGGGCCCATAATTAAAATAAAACTTATCAAAACAGATATGAAATTTAATAAATCTACAATTTATTCAAATCCTGCGGGAAACATTTTGCTTCCAATGAATAAAATGATGCATCCTACATTTAGTTTCAAATTCATCTAAAGCTACATATTGGCCTAGATGATTTCTCTTAGGAATGCAATTTTTTTTCATAATGCAACTGATGAACTTAAATTAAACTTTCATTTTGTCCTTTTTTTATCTTTTAATCTTATATACACACATTCACACACACATTTTTATTACTTCCTTGATATAGGAAAAACTTTTATGTGCATTGCAAAGTTACAAGTTAAAGAAAAATAAAAAAAATATGGAAAAAAAATGTTCTTAAAAAATTTGGGTTAGTGTATAAAAAAAAATACAAAACCATAAAAATTTTTAATCCAAGCCAATTTCAGAACACCAGATAGTGGTGATAGCAAGTACAATAGATATTATGTATTATCATTATCATTGGTATAAAGTGTGATTGTGTGTGGTAATAGTTAAAGTTATAATCAAATAAATTAAGTGCTGCAATTGATCAATTGATAAGAAAAGTTTTTCTTATACATTCAATAATAAGAAAAAATGGAAGGAATGGAAAAATTCTTCAAGATTAAGTTAAAATCTAGTGTTTTTTTTCTGCAAATTAAGGAAAAGTTTTTTTTTTTGGGGTTGCGGGTATTGAAAATCGATCATAATATTAATATAATGTTGATAATGAAAAGTTTTTCTTTTATTACTAAGTAAGTGGCTTAAAAATGATTATAATAGTTGAAAAAAAAAACTATTTAGATATTAGATTAAGTTTATATATACTTCGAAAATGTTTGAAAAGTTTTAAAATTGCTTTAGTTCTGTAAAAATCAATTATAGTGTAATCTTTGTTTTCTTTGAATTTCGTAAAAACTTTTACCCATTTTTTGAAGAGATACATTTAAAAAAATTGTTAAAAAAAAAGTTTTAAGAGTATTTGTTACTAGAAATAAACATTTTTTAATAACACAATTTTAAATTAATAAAAATATTATTAATATTCATTAAATGTAATATATAGAGCTCAAAGATTAACGAGACCTTTTCAAATTTTATTTAGTTGAAAGTCTTTGACATGTCCTATCACTCTTCTTTAACGGCTGAAGGGCACAGTAGTTAGAGTGTTGGCCTTTTATTTGAAAGGCTCGATAGTTCGACTACCAGTGTTCGAATCCCAGTAAAAGAATAAAACTTTAATTTGGTTTTCGACTAGACTAAGCTATCATTAGCCATTGAGTTCAAATTAATGGCATAATCAACAATTAATAGCTCTATATTTTTACTAAAAAATACATAAATTATTATTATTATTATTAATATATTTGTCTAGAATGAGGTGTAACAAACGCATTCAATTAAATGTGTTTAGTTGGATGTGTTCAATTATAAAAAAATAAAATATTAATGATTTGTTGAATTTATTTTAGAAAAAAAATATCCAAAATTATTATAAGCAGGCCAAAAAATATTTTATTTATTTTAATAAAAAAAAAAATTTTTTTAAGAAATAAAATTTATGTATTAGTTTATGAATTAATTCATTTCAGCTTTAAAAATCACAGATGATTTTCTGGAAATTTTAAATAAATAGTAAAACATTTTGTAAATAAAAATTAAGAAGACTATGCTTCATAGCAACATTCGTTTAGTAAGTCTGAACTATTTTTAGTGGAAATCTGAAATAAGGGCGAAGGCCCAATGTACGCATTGATGCATTGCTTGTTTTGCTTTAGCAAATAAACCAAACAATGTATCAAAGTAATTTCAAAATTTCCAGCATCTCGCCCTCAACTCTCCCACATCTAGCTCTTAATCAACTCTATCTCATCTATCCCATTATGTATCACACAATCATATCTCTAACTTTGTATAATAATTATTTCAAAATTTACTCTATGTATGTTAAATTATGCTACCCAAAAGTTCAAATGAAGTTATAACCTTTGTTTTTATTAAAGGGTTAAAAAGATTAATGTCTAAATCTCATGGGTTTGAATTTTTTATCAATTTCATTAAATAACTTGTCAATCAATATAAAAACTACTACTCAACACTTAAATGTTACAGGAGTAGTCATCAATTAAAATTAAAAATAGTTTTTCCACTTCAAAACTTCTCACCACTCTTTCAAATTAATTTGAAGCCTTTAATTTAATTAATTAATAAAAAGTAATCAAAAACTTAGAATTAAATAATACGAATAGAGTTTATTACTGGAAGAAGACTGTCAAAAAAATTAATTACTAAAATTCCTTTTTAAATCAATCAAATGATATTCAAAAATTGAGGATTCATTTATTTTCTAAAAAGAAAATATTATGTAACAAAATTTTGAAAAAACTTTAAAATACCTTGTAGTATTTTCAGAAAAAAAACTTTAATACAATGTCATATTATACAACAACAATATCAATAGAAAATTAAATCGAATCGAAGAACTCAGGAATCGTTCGTTAAATATCGAAAACAAAAAAAAAACAACAAAAAAAAAATAACGAAAGAATTCAATTTCATTCACGTTTTCCAATCAACTTATTTTCGATTAAACGCAATTCGATACGGTTGGTAATTTTTTTTTTTTTTTTATTCTATTTTATAAAATCACTGCCGACTTTTATTGTGTTCTCTATAATTAAAGGAATGCAATATTGATGATAATAATTGTCTTGAAAATGATTATTCTGATGTTGATGTAAACTATTTGAGATTTAAAGAAGGGAACGAAGATGGAACACATTTTTTAAAGTTTATAGTTCAAAGGCGATAGGAATTAATAAAATTTCACGAAAATGCTGATGTAAAAACCAAATCTAATCAACAAATTCCACTTTTAATTTTATTACAAATTAAAGGTGGTAGGTATATTTTGGAATTCTTAAGAATTTAATGCAAAGATGAGATGAGAAATTAAATATTTAAGAATTAATCAAATATCATTTTAGAGGAAAACTATATACAGTGGGATTGGAAAAAGATAATAAAACTTTGGTTTTCAGTTTTGCTTTGGAAGCTTTGCTAACCTCTTTGCTTGCTGGAATTTAACACAACCAAATTTTTAACAAATTTTTTAAGTTTTATTGGAACATGTATTTCAAACAGAGATATTGGAAATTATCTAAATGTCCAAAAAATTCGTTTTAAAATTCTTATAATACTCGCAGACTTTCCACACATTTTTTTTTGTCCGCCTTAAATACTTCCAACAAACAAGGAACTGCTTCTCTATTATACAATATTATCTTAACACCTTAAAAGTTTTACATATATTTTGATTTGTTATATTGACTTTCATACGATTTGAAAGACAGCGCATACACACGCCTACGTATGCACAGAAAATAAAATTCCTTAAAACCAATTACAAAATCCTATTTTATAGTAACATTAATTTCTTTTTCCAATGTTTCGATTAATACCACTCTATTGTCCTGGTTTCATTTTTTATTTTTCGAAAATAAAATATAAAAATAGAAAAAAAAATTTAGAATTTACACTTCGAAAAATTATAACAGAAATAAAGCGGTTAAAAGAACACCAAAAAAAAACTAGAGAAAATAAATCATTACTGAGAAAATTCTTTAAAATTTTTAGAACATATCAAATCATAAAACAAAAAAACAAAAACAAAATAAATTCTAGGATGTGGTAATAATAATTTTGATTATAATGTTACCAGAACTTTCTAATAACTTGCAACTTAAGAAAAACAGTATTTGGCTAAAAGTTAGTAATCTCATAAAGGACAGCATTACGCCAATACCTAGTTCACATTTCGGATTTTTAATAAGAAATAAACTAGTTTAAAAAAATTATTCAAATTGTACAACTAGTTTAATTTTGACAGCAAAAAAATAAAATAAAGTTTTATTTGTGTTTTTACTTTTTCTATCTCAATTTATTTTGCATTTTAAACTTTGTTTTTTAAATGCAAAAAAATTTATTTTTACACAATCGTGGAAAAAACTGATTTTAAAAATAAACTAGTTTAGAAATGCCAAATTTTCTTTTTTAAATTATCACTTGTTTAATAAGAATTTTATTATTATTACTTGTTAAACCAGAAAAATGATAAGTAACATATTAAAAAATTAGACAAAAACCTAAACGAAGCAATGATAAAAATTCAAAGTCAAAAGAGGGTTACATTGAATTAAGTTGGAAAAGTGAAAAATTATTCTAAAATATGTAGCAATTCTGTATTAATATACCGAATCTAGTAAGAATTTAAATATAATGTGAATGAACGAAATGAATGATTAACAAATAATTTGCTTCAATGCTTGAAGCTGGAACTAACCAATTAGTTCATGAAAATTACAAAATTTTAAGATACTTTTTTTCCAAAACTACTAATCAACTTGACAGCAAAAATCAAAAATAAACTTGTTGAAAATAATTTATCTTTGGAATTAAACTAATGTGGCAACACTGATAAAATATATATAAATGCTTATATTCTTTTTGAGTTTAGCAATTTAGAATTCAAACATAAGTTTAAAAAAAGTTTTGAAAGTATTTTAACTTTGGAATTAAACTAATCTGGTAACACTGAATTTAGTAATAAATAAATTGATGATGTGATGACTGGTGGTTTTCTTTCATTTGTTTTTTCTAATTTCAGCATTGTTTATTTTTTATAGGCTAGTGTGGCATCAGGATAAATTTTTTTTTTTTTAATTTTTTTTTTTTAATTTGTGGTTGATGGGGAATTTTGTTGTTATTTGCGCTTTTTTGTTTTTTTTCCTTTACAAGGACATTCGTTCTTTTTTATTCGATATGGTTTTTCTCCCTGTAACGTTTTGTTCGAATGGAATTCGAATTTCAATTAAAAGTTAAAAAACTTTTTTTTTTAAACAATTTTATCCTGATTCTTATTCGTTCGTTTTTTTTAACTGTGCATTTTATTCAAGGACCTAAATCTTACACTTTTTTGTTTTTTAGCACCAGTAATGGAAAAATGTACAACTTTAATATTAGTGAAAAGGAATGACAACAAAAAGAGTGTGCCGCAGTACTTGAAAGTCATTTGAGTCGTTCTTATATTGTAATGTGTAGTGTTTACACACGCTTTGAAAATTGATTTTGAAGGTAAAAAAAATGTAAGTGAAATAAAAAGTAGGTATGCGAGTTTTTTTTTTTTTTTGTTTAATTGTGTTTTAAAACTTGCAAAAGAAATATTGAAGTATTTTGATTGAAGAATTTTTTGGAAAAAAAACCCAATGAATTTGATTTTTTGACTTGATTTTTGTTTTTGTATAAAAGAATTTAAATTATTAAGAAAAAAAATTAGATTTAATGAAAGAATTAAAGCGTTAATAAAGGTTTTTCAATTTGAAGTTTAGGATTTTGATTGATTTTTTTTTAATTGCTATTTATGATTTGAATTTTGTCAATTAGTTGGGATTTTTTTACTTGAATTTCTAGATATAGTTTTAATTAATAATTGTTTTGTAATTATAAAAAATTTGAATGTCATTGTAAAAGTTAATAGAAGAGGAGGTGGATATTTTTTATAATTAATAATATGTTTGTTATTGCAAAAGTTTTAATTAAGGTTTAAAAAGTTCTTTAAATATCCCTATATGTATTTCATAAAAATAAATAAAAACTTTTTTTAAAATTTTTCAAAAAAAAATTTGTTTTCAAAAAATGCATTTCAAAAATATTTTTAAACATTTCAATCTAGATGGCTTTGTTTTGAATTTTTCTCATATAAAAATGCTCTCGTTAAAAAAAAATTAAACTTTCAAGTAGGACAATTAAACTTTCAAGTAGGACGTAGAATAAATATAGTAATTGTAGGACTGTCCTACCGAATGTAAGACGCGTGGCAACCCTAGCTCCCATACAACTTCTTTTTTTTTGTGAAAATAACTCTATCTAATATTTAAAAAGTTTGTGATTTGTAATTTTGTCAAAAAGATTTAACTTAATGGGCCATCACCTGCACTAAATATAGTAAGTGTATATAATGTACATGGGATATCCTAGAATTGACAAAGTATACTTTACAGTTATATTATTCAATTAAATTATTTGTTTATATTTTGCATTTGTTTATATCGTTATATTAATGTATTATATAATTATTAATTATTGTTAAGCCATTAACTTAACCCAATAGCGAATGGTGGTTGAGTCGAGTTGAAACCGTATAAAAGTTTTTCACTTTCACTGGAATTCGAACTCGAACCTTCCTCATAAAAGTTTAGCACTGTAACCACTGTACCACCCAACCGTTTTAATATTATTAAAAGAATAACCTCAGCCAAGAACTAAGACGACGGTCCAACATTCTTTGTGTACGATAACTGTCATTTCTTTAACGAATTAACACATCAAATGCCAATTGTAAAAATTTCCTCTGTTGATTTAATACCATTAGCTAACACGAATGTTGCCTCGGCATTATTTTTATATTGCCTAGGATTTGTCCACAATTTAAAAAAAAACTTAATAATTTTAGGCCCGCGTTTATTGGAATGTAATTTACTGTCATGTTTATATGTATATATTACTAATATTAATTAAATCGTTGTACTTTGTGTTTGTGTTTCAATTTACTTAATATCAAAGGAAACTGATTTGTCAAAAGAATCTATTCTTAAAGTGACTGGAATCTAAATCACAATTATAAGTTCTAAAAATTAGAATAAAAACAAAATTGAAGATCCAATTTGATTACTTAAAAATAAAACCCTTAAAGTTATTAAATCTAACCGTAGAAACCTTATATTTTTAATTAATGTAACTGATATTAAGCCTTAAAAAAAATCCATTTAAAAATTTACAATAAGTATCAATTAATTAAAAAATTCAAAATAATTCAAATTAATTTGATTATATTTTAATTAAAATAAGTATATATATTTCAATTTAAACTAATTAAATTTTAGTTTCTTTTGTTTAGAGATCAAGAGAATAAAAAAATTTGTAAAACACAAAAGCCAAAATAAGCTACAGTTTAAATTATTTTCCTTTTTTTTTTATCAATTTCTAAAGATTCAATGGAACTCCAAAAATAAATTTTAATACCTTTCAGTTTTTTTTTCTTATTTCGTTTTTTTATTAGTTGTTATTTAAAAGTCCAAATAATATCTCTTAGGTTTGGAACCTATATTTTTGTTTTTTGTTTTTATTTTCAAAAAAAATCCGCAGAATTTGAATCTCTTTTTAATTATTTCCTTTTTCATTAAAATGTAAGGTGAACATAAAACAAAGGGATTCAATACTTTGTTCCAGTGATTTAAATGGTTGTTCCAGTATTTTATAGGAGTTTTTTATTTTGCAAAATAAAGTAATTTATGAATTAGAAGTTCGATAAACAAGGGGAGCCTTAGACATCTAGCGTAATAATCAAAGACGTTTCCACATGTAATGAGACCTAGTATAATAGCATGTATGTGGGATTCATTAAAAGCAATTCTAATAATAAGAATATAATAATACCCCTAATGTAAGGATAGGCCTATTAGAATATAGGAAATCAAGGGTTTAAAGTTTCAAAATTATTTTTATGTATGGGAAACTTTAAATTCTACTTCTAACCGAGCTGCACTATTATAGTGAAAATGTTTCAATTTCATTTTAAAAAATTAATCTCAGCCAGGATGTGGGAATAATAAAGAAAGACTTCAGATCAGACCCTTATGAGGTAGAGCCATAATGTAATGATCTTGTTTGTTTTTAGATACACCTTAACATCTTCTGGACTTTAAGCATCATTAAGTCTAGTATCTTACAATCCTCCCAAAAATTTAATTGTGTAAATGCAAACCTAGTAACAAATTACTAATTCCTTTATTTTTCTTCCCTAAAATTAATTTAATTTTAATATTAGAAGATAATTAGAATTTAAGAACATAAAAAACGAAATAAAACGGAAGCCTTTCAATCTATACTCTAATTTATAATTTCCAAGAAAAGAACCGAATCACAATAAAAACAACGATATTTCGACCAAATATTTTTTGCTCTTTGCTTTTTGTTTAATTTTTTATTTCTCCAAATCCGTGACTACCTGTTTTAGATTCCACAGTCATTTTTTTATTGGTTAAAAAAAAAAAAACAGAAATACAAAAAAATAAAAAACGCAAAAGTTCAGATAATTTAAGGTCTGCAAATTTTTTCGTGTTTTTAAATAAAATCACGATTTTTGGTTTATACCAATTCAATTCCTCCACTCTTATATTCAATCCTCGCACCATTTCATTCATTACCCAAAAAAACAAAACAAAAAAATCCAAAAATCCAGTCATGAAATTTCAAACCCCAGGTTAAAGTTTTCTCATTAAAAAAAAAAATTGTTTTTTTTTTTTTAGGATTAGCAAAGGCTAATATTGAGAATCGGTATTTATTTTCAATAGATCCACAAAAATAATAATAATAATAAAAAAAAAAACCAAATAGAAAGAGAAAGAAGAGACAACAAAATTATTGTTGTGGTAGAAGGATTTATTGTTCGTCCTAATTAAGAATTTTTAACCCAATTAAAATTTTATACAAATACCCACGAAATCGTATTTTTTTTATCAATGTTTTTTTTCTAAGTAAGCTATTTTCCAAAAACTTATCATTAGTTTATATGTCCTTCTGTCTAATTGGATATTGTCTGTGAATGCTGTTGTCCAGGAACAAAGAAAATATTATGAACTCTTCTATTTTTTTATTACGAAAATAAGATCATAACCCATTTTTTCGTACAAGCCTCGCTGATGTAGTTTTGCGTTTTTGGAGACTTGAACTGCATGTTTGTAGTTTTATTCATATAAACTTATAAGTTATTTTATTGAACATAAATCGAACATAATCAATGCACAGCTGTAGCTAATTTTTATTATTAGTTCTAATTCATTTTTAGTATATGGATCTTCGTAATAGTTATTATATGGAAACAAATTTGTAGCTCATGGCCCTATAGCACCAACAACTTATCACTAATCAACTTATAATATTCTTGATAAAATTTAGCCTTAATCAAAACCATATTTAAGAACAATCCAATGTAGTTTGAGTAGTAAAAAACTCTCACTTATCAAGAAAATTCTTATTTGAAATCAATTAATTAAATTAATTTTTGTTTTATAAATTAATGCATCCGGAAAATTAGATGTCTTAGGAGAATCAAGAATTAAATGTACAAAATAGCGCATTGCCGTAATAAATATAAGGCCTCGATCTTCAATTAAGTTTTAGTTAAAAAAGTGTAATTAACGTAGATATAGTACAGTAATATCTCTTAGGACCGATTTTAAAAGTTTTCAACAAATAATAAAATATTTTGCTCAACTGTGAAATTCTTTCAGTTTTCTTGAATTTCCTAAAATGATTGTACCTCGTGAACTCCAAATAACTTTTTTATTTTAATTCCAATACCAATAAATTAATAAATTTTAAACAAAATTTTAAATAATGAAACAAAAAAATCAAGCTAAGAATCTGAGACAATATAAAATTCATTTAAAATGCGTTTCATTAGATAAAAATCTTAGACTAACTTATATTTTTTTAACGTTCAGTGGTTTTAAAGATTCTTTTGTAAGGTTGCAAAAGGTTGCAATGATTTGTTATCATATTATTGTTCTTTTAATTTCGGTTGAAGGTTATTTTTTTTTCATATTTAAAAAAAATCCGCCCATCAAGAATAATTTAGGCAATGCCATTTTTTTTTTTTCCCTTTATTAAATAATAAAATAATAATAGCAATATAACAATGATACAAACACAATCCCATCACGTTTCCTCCCCAAAAAAAAAACTTATTTAATTACAGTAACAATTGTGAGTATTTACCGTGACGGGTTAAAGTTAGGTTATGGTAGAATGTGTTTTTGTATTAATTCTTCAATTCCTTTTGGCAGGAGAATACAAAAAAAAAAAAGTGGGATTATTTAAAGCTCAAAAAAAATTTTACTTGAGTCATTTTTAATTATTACCAAATTAAAGATTAAAATCTGATTAATTTCCTGGACTAAATTTGTGTAGAATGTATTTAAAAGATTAAAGTGTGGTTTATATAGGCATTGTTTTGTCCCCGTGTACGTCTGGAGGTTAAAGGATTTATCATTCTTCGTTGTTGTTTTTTAAATTTTTGGATTAATGAATTAATAGATTAATATCAATTTAATTTTAATCTTAAGGCTATTGTTTTCGAATAAAAAAATTAAATGATTCGATTTATTTTTTAAAAAATTAAATTAAGAAAAAAACAGAATTTAATCGACTCGTATTGTTCTTAAGAATTTATGTCAAATTATTTTGTGTATTTTACCTTTGTTCTGTTCGGATCAATTTAAAAAAATGGTCCGTTATTGTCGTTGGTATCGAAAACTTCTTAATATATCTTTGATATAATTTTGGGGCCGCATAGGAAATTGTAATCTGAAAATTTAAGGCCACATCCAAAAAAATAAATTTTGGGTATAGTTAATTGTTAACTCTTTAATGATTACTTTCATTTGATAAAAAATTAAACAATTGATTTTTTTATTTATTAAAATAAGATACATTTTTCTTTAAATTAATTATTTTAAACCTTTATATATATATTATTATAACAATTTGAGATGAAGCTATATTGTACTTCAAATATTTTTAGTAAAAGAGAGGCAATACAGAGGCATTTTGAAATTTTGATTCCTCGCTTCAGTTGTTTCAAATTATGTACATTGTTTTACACTATAGGATATCTTCGGTATATGTAAATGTTGAATCTATATATTTTTTTGTAATTTACGAATTTATTATGATAATTTTCAATTACTACCCAAAATTTAAAATTGAATTAAAGTTCCAGGGCAAATTCTTTGATAATAATAATAATGAGAAAAAATAACTTAACTTTAAAACAAATAAAAATTTTTTTGACCATCCGTACGACCGACATGTGTTACCAAACACTAAACCTGTTAACAGACTCAACTCCATTTTCAAGGTGCTTCACGGTTACAAAATTTGGAGTCAACCGGTCAAACCGTTTCTAATTTAGAGTAAAGTAACGAAAAAGCCTATAAAAAGTTGTTGGGCCGCAATGGGTTACGGAGCTAAAGAAAAAATTTTTTAAGGTTTTCTGTTTAGCAAAGTAGTATTTCGCAAAATTTTACAATATTTTGCTTCCAAATTTTTTTTAGACCAAACGTTGGGCCGACATGGGTTAACAAATTCCAAAACTATTAATAGTGTTAACTCAATTCTCAAGGATCACGTATACAAAATTTGAAGAAAATCTGTCAAACCGTTTCTAATTTAGAGTAAAGTAAAGTAAACGGATCTCAACAAAATTTTTTTGAGGCTTTCTTTTTACTCAAAAAAGTAGTTCTTCCCAAAATTGGACTAAAAAAAAACCGTTTTCATTTTAGAATAAAATAGTTAAAGTACTTGCATCACAGCCCCGCCCCAACTTGGCGGTCCGTTAGAGCAATAACAAACAAACAAACTTTCGTTTTTATATATACAGATAACATGTGCGGTTACTATCTCATTTTAGATTTTGATTCAGTGAAAACAGGACGAATTGAAAGTATTAATTGTTGTTTCAGTGTAGCTATTTAAAAGTTTAAGTATTGACATCGTGAATCACTTCAGGAGTCTTTCCTTCCATCAAAAAATTAATGTTTAAATGAAATTTCATATCACTATTATCACATTAGGAAGTACCGTTATTTTAAAAATGAATACAAAACATGTGAGTACGCTAAAAATTTATCCGCCTTGGAAACTGGACCCAACCCAAAAAACCGATACAATCTTAGGATGTCGATAAAAAGTTTAAGCCGTAATAAAAGAAGAGGAAGTTATTCAATAGTATTTATTTGAAAATTGTATTTTATTTGTCAAAATATTTCATAATTTTGAATAAGGTTAAACAATCGGAAGTAAATTATAAGAATATGGTTTAAAAAACCTCACAACCCAAAATTAAAAATTGTATAAACGGAAATTATAAAAAAATTAACATATTTTAGAAATAAACCTATATACCAATATACATTTAACAATGTCCCCGTAACAAGTTTCAATTCCTTCTTAATAAACTTCATAAGAATTATTTGGTCAATTTAAAATTTTTGGTGTTAATCACAAACATGCTTGAAGGCTTTCATATTTAATTGAAGTTTATTTCAATACTAAATTTGGAATTTTGAATCCATTTAAAACTAAAGGCAAAAAAATGTTTTTTTTAAAACTTCAATGATTTTCTTCCAAGAATTTGGGAGGTTCCTATAATGATTGGTAGGATGATTCATAAAAAAATATATTTAAATTTTGTTTTTTTTCTTTGTAGGACAGTAGGAGGACAATAAAAATTAAAATATTTAAAAAAAATTCGAATTTTAAAATAAAAAGTATTATAAAATTCTAGCTAATGTTTATAATGTTGCTCTTGAACACGATTAGGATCAAATTTTACTACAATTTTTAACTTTATTTAGGGAAGGGAAACAGATATAAAATGTTATTTATTTCGGAAATTGGTTCAATTAGTAGAGATAACAGAAAATAATTGCCAGGATTTAAAAGCCTCTTTACCAGGATCTGAGAAACCTTATTACCGAAGCAAAAAAAGTTTTGAATTAGTTTTTAGTGTTTTTCAGTGTCTTTTTGCCAACCTGGACAACTTCGTTTGCAATTAAAGTTTCTTTTAATAGCGAAGATCTATTCCTGAAGTCTATCTGCATTTGAACTGTGAAAATTGCATTACAAATTACTTTATGTCTGAAAAGAATTTTGTTTAGAATTTCTTCAACTATTTCAATTTACATTAACCCATTACAACCTTTGAGTTTAATAACGTAACCTGGAAGACATTTTTGAGAGTATCAGGGGTGAATTCTGGTTTCAAATAACATCAACTTTTAAACAACAGTTGAGACCAGGATCCTGTGTATCTCAAGTTCAACGTTTTCATCACACAACAAATATCCTTTCAATATTGAATCACTCCATAACACCAAGAATAAACTTTTTAGCCTTTAGCTTAATCTGTTTTTTTTTTTCTTGCTCACAATTCGGTTTTGAAGATTCAAAAAACCAAAAAACAGAAAAAAAAAATTTAAAAGAGTGGAAATAATAAAATGTATCTTTTCTATTTCATTTCGATTTTAAGTCATAAATTTTTTTCCTTTTATTTTAATTCTTTTTGTTCTTTTTCTGTTGGTTGGTTTCTTTTAAGGAAAAAAAACCCAACCTTGCACGCCTTTTAATTTATTATTCAAGATATTATTTTCTTATTCTATATTTTTATTATTTTTCAAACGCAACATTTCGAACTTCCGAAATATTCCATATTTCTTTTATTTACAAAAAAAAATAAAAACTTGTTATCCACCTCTATGTCTGCCTGTCAATTTGCAATTCTGTTGACCACCCACTTTTTTATACCAAAAGATTCATAAAACAAAAAATAAGTTTTAAAAATTTTTAGATAAAAGTAAGGTTGGCAATAAATTCAAAGTTGAGTTGCATTAAAAAGTGAAAGGACACCTACAAACTGAAAAGGGGAATAACCGTTATCTTACCAAAAATTAAGTATAAGTTTGCATTTTTGTTTAAAATCAAATAATTTTATAACATTGCTATATAGGAGTTGATGAGTCATCATATGAGTTAATATATTTCGTTGGGATTTATTTTACGTTGCAAGGATTTTAGCTGAAAAGTGTATAAGAACAGAATAGCACCTGTCTAACTAAAAAACATTGATGTTTATTCATTCAAAATGGTATCGAGGCCCCATTTTTATGGTAAATGAGAACTTTCACTACATATGGTGCTGCATATCTTTAAATTGAAGTTGTTCAAATGTTTTTGAAATGCTTTTCAAAGTGGTTTCTTAGAAAACAGTTTTTGATAGGTTCAGCCGCATTATTGGTTTTGGAAATTTTAAAGCTTCACTTGAATATTAGTCAAAATAATTAGAACATGCTTAGGAAATTGTGTGGAATACCTTCATCCAAAATATCCTAAGATCTAAGTTAAAAATAGTTCGGAATGCTTTGTTAGGAAAAACCCCGAAATTTAAGATGATATAAGATGTTGGAAACATTAAATCTGTAGGAGAATATTAAAGTTCCAATAAGGGAAAAAAAATCGTGGCCTCGACGAGACAACAAACTGTATATTTAAATGCAAAATATTTTAATCAAAGTACGTAGAACAAATTGAAGATGTAGAAAGTTTGAAATATCTGAGCAGCATAGGTACAGATAGAGGAACCATTAAAGATATTGATATCAGGCTAGACAGAGCAAGAACGGTATTTGAAATATTGAGAAATATCTGATAATCGTCTCAAATCTCAACAAATACAAAGCTGAGGGTTTCCAACGCCTGTGTTAAATCAGTTCTCTTATATGAAAGTAAAACCTGGCTAACCACCAACAGGCTTACTAATAATTTAGAGGTTTTCATAAATAAATGCCTTCTAGTATAATGTCAAATACTCTGGCCAAATAGAATATCCAAAATTTAACTCTGGTGTTTGTTCCCGGAAGATCCTATCAAAATACAAATTTGAAGGAAAAAATACAGGTGAATTGGGCAAATAATCAGGCGACCAGAATATATGATTGCCAGACAAGCTAAGAAATTGAGTGCTAAGAAATCTTGTAAGGAAAAAAAAATTGAAAAATAGTATTAATGTAGAGATGTAATTCTTATTATGTAGTATGACTCCTCCGCATCATTTGTAGCTTGAAGTCTCTTATCATTACAAGGCTATTTTTGATGTTCTGTGTCAACTCGAGTAACCTCTGGATTCTCTAACTTTTGCTGGAACATTTTTGTCAATCAATTTTACGATAAATTTTATTTCGATTAAAGGTTTTTTTCTAGAAAAGTATCTTTTATTCTATTTTTACATATTTGAAGAATTAAAATATTTTCAAGATACAGGATCTATTCTATATTTGTTTTTTTATTATTCCTGTTTTTTTGATTATTTGATGTATTTTAATAGGTTGTGTCTAGATACTGTTAACAGTATCTACGGGAAAATAATAATAGTAACAGTAAAAAAAAATAAAAATAATCTAGTAGGGAAAAAAACAAGAATAAAAAGTATGAAAATAGGAAAATACCCTCAAGATGGATGAATAATAAATAGATTTGTTTTAACTTTTTTTTTTTTATTATTTCTTCTGATTATAAAATCTAGATTTTGAAAAAAAAAAAAATTATACAACAAAAGAATCATCAATGATACTAATGTTATATCTGTTTATATTTACAGCAATATACAAAAAGCGGATATTAAAGAATATATAAGATACATTTTTTTTTTTCTGAAATAAAAGTTGGCGAAATAAAATTCCTTTTCTACATTTATTGTATATTTGCCTCAAAGATATTATTAGATGTGAGGAGGGTCCTAGTATTTCATATTATAAATAAATTTACAATATATGTTTAAAAAATCTTCTTCATGGGATAAGCAAAAGGATGACTATAGCATTTAAAGGAATCGTGCTTAGAAATAGAATATACAAGAAGATAAATCAGTCTAAATTTTCTTTTTTTTTATATTTTGCCAAGTCTTAGTCTATCTTAAGGGCATGTAATATTTTTTTTTATTTCTTCTCTCACTTGGTTCTTCGTTAGAGTTGAAAATCTTTGATGATTTTTTCATATTTTTTGTGTTACCTCAAATTTGCATCAAAGTATGGTTTTGTGTGGGGGTAAGTTTTGGGTAAAACATATTTGGTTTTTTAGAGTTTTTTTGCATAGATTTTGAAATTAATCAAAGACATTATTAATGGTAATTGTTGTTTCTTTTGTATAAATATTGTTTGAGGAAATTGTTGTAGTGTTGTAATATAAGGATTAAAAAAAATGATGATGATGAGTGTTTAATAATGAGCATTGATTCGTATTAAGGGTGGGGAGCAAGGGATATTATTTTATTGTATTTGTATTTTTTTTACAAATCTTTATCAAAAGAAAAAAAATGAAGTTTTAGATAATGTTAAAAATAATGTTACAATTATTTATAGATGAATTATTTTATATTTAAAGTATTTTATTGGGAAATATATTTCTTTAGATACTTTTTGAATGCATTGGTGCAAATAAATTTTATTTAATGTTTAAAAAGTTTCAAATCGTTAAAGTACAAGGGTATAAATATAAAAGTAAATTGCTGGATTAAGGTTAATTGAAAAAGAAAATTTTCTAAATTCAGCAATTTAATTTTATGTAATGGCATTCCTAAATGCAAAAGATCTACATACCACAAATGTCATGTTAATGCTAAGAGTATGTGTAGGGTTTAATAGAAATTTGAACGGATTTGATCATGTATTAACCCTCTGCTACTTCTTATTTATAGACCGGTTCAGATATTAAATCTTTTGGGGATAGACATTATAAGAATATATAAGATAAAAGACATAATTTCAATAATGAACTAAGGTTAGGCTGAAAATTGATACTTTGTACGTAAATGTTAGAAAAAGTCCTAAAGCCTACTAGAAATCTCAAACGACAATGTCGTGACCAATGCATATAGGGTTTCAGGCTTTCAGCAGAGAATTTAATGTTATCTGTAATAAGGTACAAACATTTTGTGTTATAAATTTCATTTCAAAACTCAAAAAATCTAAAAACAATATGTTACATAATTATTCCAGGGAACTTTTCGATTAAAAATACATGTAGTTAGAAATAAACTATTAATTTAAAGTTTTCAAATGAAATCTAATTGCTGTTCATCTATTTCTTATGTAATTTCTAAAATAAAAGTTTAATGACACAAATGAAATGAATTAAAAAATTTTCAATCAATTTAAATGACATAAAAATCCAATTCTAATAGAGTCCTTTCAAAAAGGACTCATTTTCTTCCAACATCCTTAAAAAACTAAATTTACAAAAAACCAAATCACTCCTGATAGTCATTTTTAAAAAAAACATAAAAAAATAATTTGAAAGAACAACATAATTTTCAGAATGACCCTTACATAATTTTTAAAAGCCCACTCAACAGGACAATCATTGTAAATGTACAAATACAATATACACACACATTTAGAATCATTTCATTGAGTAGACACATTAAAACTGTTGAAACCCTATTTAAATTCATAATTCCCAAATGTGTTACTAATACAAAAAATATGCATATACTCAAGTATAAGTTGTCATATGTGTAAATAAAAAAATAAAAAAAAAAAATTAGAACAGAAAAAAAACAAAACAAATAACAGAATTAAACAAGGACTATAGAAGGACTAAACAGTAGTAGTTTTTTCTTTAAAATGCGTACAAAATTTACTGTCCTCTGTCTCCCTAATAATATTTACTTTTGTTTTTTAAACATATTTTGTGCGTCAAAAAATTTTCAAAGAAAAACAATAAAAAAAATAAAACAAAAAAACACCAATATCCTTTATATCCTTGTTTTTAATCTGGATTTCTCAAATAATAATATATTCAAGGACCTTTCAATCACTTAATAATAAAGACGTAAAAACCAAAAAAAAATTTTAATTCAAGTTGTTATATTTTTTTTTTTTGAGAACATCATCCTAACAAAGAGCTGTGCAAATATTAGTGTTATACAAACACTTATCAATATATACGAATTTCTTTTTTTTAAGTATTATATACGATTATATTATAGCAATATAATGTATATTATATCTATGACAGGGTTAGAAAATTTTAATTGGCGGGCCGGACCATATTATTTATTATTTTATCTGTGACATAAAAATGCATTTAGTTTCGCTTATGCTTTTTTACATGCAGTTAGCTTTTTTACCTAGGAATGTCATTCTGCGGGTTTTGTCTTTCACTCACTTTTTTGATCCCTTAATCCTTTTTAGCACAATAACTTCTATAAAGTTCTTCTAGTCAGGAAGATTCAAGGCGATTCAGTTGTATTGCCTTCAACTCTACGTTCCTATTCTAGGCTAAGGATTTTTTTTTCTGCGAGGGTTGATGGAAAGCATTGAAAGCCGCCCAGAATCACTGTATCTGGGGAGTGTTGGACTTGAACCAATTAAAACCGCCTCCTTTTTTTAAAACCAAACTTGATATGGACCTTAAATACATATGTTTTATTTGATTTTTAGGATCGGGATTAGGAAGTAGTTGGGGATTAGGATTAAGGAGTTGGGATTATGATGGATAAAGGGACAATAAATTTAGAGTTGGAACATGGTTTTTTTAATTCTTTAACTTTTTCCGGGACTATATCTTTTTAAAGATTTCTTCACTATTTCCTTTCTAAATCAAAAACGGATTGGCCTTTTAACAAGATTGGCGTTGATTAAGACTTTACAACCTTATAATCTATTCTGGTCCGATAATTTCTAGGATTTTTTTAATTAATGAATTATGTCTAATTTCAATGAAGACTATTTTTAACTCCTAGATGTTCAAATATAGTGTCCTATAAATCTCCAAATCCAAACGTAAGCAATTTTTTCCTCTTTGTGTTCTTCAATATCTAATTGAAATGACCTGGAGTTAAAAAACTTAAAAAAAATATTCGCGGGCCAATACATACCTCATGGTTTGTAATTCACTTACGTATGATCTCACTCATGTGTTAATCCTGATATATATTCTGCACCCTTCAAATATTCAAATATTTTTTTCATATTGTCCTCAAAAAAAAAAAATCAAAAATTTAATTTTTACCAAATAGAAAGAGATAGCAATAATTATTTAAATAAAACATATAAGCATTTTTTTTTTCATTTATTCAATCGTGTTTTATTCAAAAAAAATGGTTTCATTTTAAAAGAAATAAAAGTTTAAAATAAATAAATGTAGAATATTGATGACGTGTGTCTTTATGCTAACAACAAAATGCATTTCAATTTGATTTCAAATAAAATAAATAAGAGATAGATTGAGAAGGAGAGCAAGAAAGAGAGAGAAATATATAAATATTGATAATAATATAAAGAAAAGGACAGAAATTTTATAAGAAATAACGCATTTCCATTCCCTTTTTTGTTATTAAATGCAAAAGTAAATAAAATTTCATCAAAATCTCGGGAATACTCTAAGGAATCTGGAATTGTTAGAGAATGCATTTAATACTTTTATACGGTATCATTGATATGATTCAAAAATAACTGGGATTTGAATTTTTTGAATATCTTTTCTTGAAGTGTTTACACAGCTTGTTTTTTTGTTGTTTTTTATATTTTTTTTATTTTTGATTGAAAAATTTTCTAAAATTTTCATATTTTCATTCCAGTTATAAAAAAAACAGGGAATATAACAATTATTTTTTGTATTTTATATTATTTTTATAAACAAATAACTGTAAACAAACAAAAGTGTATATTAATCTATGTTGGTGTGCAAACAATTATTAAGTATGTGTATATATGATATACAAAATATGTATAGGTAAGGCATAATGCAATAAAGATGTTTTCGAATTTCACTTTTTAAATTAAAATTCAGAGGTATAATAATAATTATATTAAAAATCATGGAGTAGTTTGATTTTGTTTGTACCTTACAACTATGAGGTGTTCTTAAAGAAATTGTTAGTCAATATATGTTTTTTTATTTTTCAAAGTTTTCAAAAGTTTTTCAACAATCAAAGGAAGTTTCAATTGATTTAATGATCAGAATTTCAGTATTGAACCGTTATTGAAACAACTTTTTGTATTATATATGATACTATTGTGGTTCGAACCCGGTACCTTTCGATTGAAAGGACGTACTGGTTAAACCCTTTGTCCTAAGAACTAAGCAACCGATCGGATGCCTGAAATATAAATTTAAATTCTTTTGGTTAATTCGTAAAATTTTTTCATAAAAGATATTTTATATTTTTTTATAATTTAAAGACAGTCCTTCAAGTTCAACACTACTCGTATTACAGTACTGAACTTACTTGTAACACTTATTATTGATATTTAAAAAATATTTGTTTTATACTTCAGTTGTCCAAAAGTGTTTTAATACCAATCTACAATTACTATTGCTAGTGATTTCAAAAAAACAGTTGTAAAAAAGGCATTAAAAAGTTAAAAATTTTCATTCATTTTTATATCTCACATATGAAGTTTACAAAAATTTATATAAGCAATATGGGAATTAAAGAATTACAAGTTTCAATACTACAATGCCCACTGAAGTATATTGAAAAGATAAAACTGTTTGTTTTAAGAAGAGCCTTAATTTCAGTTTGGACTAAGCGACTTATAGTTTGAAGATGAGTAAGCCTTAAATGAACCACTCTAAAAATAGGAAAACTAATTAAAAGAGTTCTTAAAATTTGGAAAGTTTAAATTTAAAAATACCGCCCTACTACTTTTGTATAAGAGGTAAGGCGGGATAATATTTAAATTTTTTATATGTCTATATATTTCTTAGTGTCATTACAAACGGATTACATAATTTTTAATGCCCATTTAAAATTTTATAAACAGATGCACAAATAAAAATGATTGGATTGTATACCAATGCTTTTAGAGAATGCGTTAAACAAAAGATGTTGTAAAAAATTGTATAGATACATATTATAATTTTTAGAGGATTTGATTTCACTACTCCATAATAATAATAATAATATGAATAATAATATGAATTTTTGAAATTTTAATTTTAATGTTATTAATTTTAATCTGGGAGTTATTTTATTTAATATGGGTTGTTGTCGCCGTCGTTTTTTTTATGAAAATGAAAATATTTAATCAGAATTTAAGTATTTTTAAGTGTTAGGATTATAATTTAATTTTGTACGTGAATTCTTGAGTATATTTTGAAAAATGTTTGGATTGCAGTTAATTATATTGTTATAATATAAAACGTGATATTATATAATACATTTTAAATTACTTTTAATCTTTTGTTAAGAATTTGTTTAATCAATTTACTTTTTAATTTTAAGAATTTCTGATCAATTCTGATATATCGGGAAACTGCAGTAGATAAAACTTATTTTAATTTTTTTAATATGTCAATCAATGACTTTACACAATGACAAAGGGCTTATTTTTCTTAATTAATAATTTGCTAGCGGTATTTAAGTGTCGTGTAACTATTTTATTAAATTTGCTTCAATTACTTCTGAAAAGTCTAGTTAAAGTTTATATGCCTTTTTCTACTGCTTACTTGAGGTTAACGACTGATTTCAATTAACTAAGATTTAGTTAAGCTGAGCTCTTCGAATAATAGTCTTAATTTTTTATATTAGACTGCCATAAGAATTTTACATAGATTAATTATTAAATATTATAATATTAATATATTTTTTTACGAGGGCCATGGAAAGCTACCCATTGGAGCTGTGCGCAATTCCTTAAGGTAGTGTGTTACTTCAATACACTAAAACCACACCTGTTTAAAACCAAATTTTAGAAAATGCCTTTGATACAAATGTACATTTAAGTGTAGGGGATGGGAATTAGGATAATGAAAATTTGAGGAGATGTTAAGGAGAAAGATGTCAATATTCTTCTTGAATTTAATTAAATTGTACACATATGAACAACAAACTTTAGGGAACACATGCGACGAAAGATGCTTCTATAATCTCAAAATTCGCAAAACAAACGAATTTCCATAAGCCATGTTACGCCATCTCAACAATTCCAGACAGTAGGAATAAGCACCCGTTGCCCTCATTGTTTCAAGTTGATAAACTTTAAGTGTAGGCATTGTTTTATTTTCCAAGAATGGGTTTTCGTCCCTACTAGGCATCTACAAAACAAAATAAGTGACCAGACAACGTGCCGATGGCTAGGTAGAGTGGGCGTTGAGGTAACACTGGGATCATTTATAAGATGAATAGCTCTATTTTGCACTTAATCGAGATATCCCAACGCCGATTGGGGAGCAACAACTCAAATAATTGCATTATACTCCAGTTTTGGTCTAATATATGTTTTATGGATACAGAAAACCTAATCATTAAAGCATTAAGTGTATCACTAATTGAGTATCCCCGGTTAAAAAATTTAATAAAAGAAAATTCTTTCTGTAAATTTTTTAAATTTTTAATATCTTACATCCTTCTACAAAATCAGATATTAATTTAATCAAATCTCTCTTCATTAGACACACGAAAAAAACTTAATGAAATAACTAATGACTAATAACTGATTTACTCATAATGACACAACCTTATATAAATTACAAGTCATATATATCTAGTGTTACTTTAATTAGAAAATGTCCTTAAGAATCTCAAATGTCCCATTTATTTATATGTAAAATATCTTTTACAATAACAATTTATAATATTTTCACCATCTTGTTAATTTTATTAATTATGGGACGCCACCACAAGCAAAATTCAAATTTATAAAAATTAATCTTTTAAGTTGAAAATTTTGAAATTTACCCGTCTCTTAAAAAGGATAACAGTAAAAAAAAAGAAAAAAATAACATCATTATTTTTAATTTAAAAATTATCCAAAGTTATTTGTTATCCTTGAGGACTATAAAACAGGACAAGGCGAATTCCAAAAGAAAATTAATTCCTTTTAATTCATTTTAATAATTTCGCAATTTTTTTTATCCCTAGCAATTTAATGAAAAGCATTTAAAACAGCTAATAGGAACATATGAGCTTCATAAAATTTTTTTATGTACAAATATCTACAAAGTGTAGTTTACTAATTGAACATATTAGTATCATAGACAAGATATTTCTATAATATTAATGTTTCAATATTTTAAATTAAATCTCCAACAGTTATCCTCCACTTCCCTGCTCTCACCATTTTCCCTGAATAATAAATTCCTTTCTATACTTAAGGTATTTTTCTGAGTTATTTTTCAAAAGAACTTCATGTATAGTACACACATGCATATATTGACTTTGGTATTAATATAAAGGATTTTAATATTTCTGTTCAATAAATATATTCTTTGAGAAAGTTAATAGTAAATATGTGTACTCGAATATATATATATACATATATTGCGTATATTCAAGTAAAATGTACATAAATAAAAATATTATGAAACAAAACGCATATATGATAAAAGTAAAACTGTGAATTATTGGAGAATAATCCCAAATGAATAAAGTTTTACCATATATTAATATATGTATATCCCATGTAAAGGCAAAGGAAAGTCTATTTTAGATAATCGTAGAAAAAAATAAAATTTAACTTTTGAAGAAAAAATTCTAAACTGTCCAGTTATTTGTTTATTTTCCTTTGTATTAATTTATAACGGTAAAAGCTCGAAGAAGCAAAAAATTAATTCAGATATTCTTATGGAATTTGCTATATAAACGACTTCAGTTAATTTAGAGATACTGAGAGCTTTAATAAATACTAAGAAAAACTTCTGAAATATTAGAAGAATAACCTTAGAAGATCTATTGCACCAGCTCTGCTCTGTTAACAAACAGTACGCACAACGCACTTGTGTTTTCCGAAATACTACAAATTTTTGGTACAAATAATACTATTATTTCCATAACCAAGGCACTGTAAGTGGAATATTTTTGAAAATAAGCGTAGGATTCGAAACAATTACAAAAAAGGAAGTGACCACAGTTAAATCTATAGCAGAAGTATAAGAAATTTCATCAAAAATAAGTGTTTTACGAAGAAGAACCATCATCTCCTATTGACAGCTGTGCAAGCAGAAACGTAAAAATTACATTACCATGTAGCTTAAGGCGAAAACTGAATTTGACTTGTAGGGAAAATAAACTGTAATTACCATAGAGTTAGAATAGTAATAAATCCCCATTAGTTTTTTTTTTTATGAGAAAAGGCTAGACTTAATGTGTGTATAAATATAGGATCAGAGAAATATAGAGAAAGATAGGAAGGAATTTGAAAGAATTTGAACAGGAAATTGTTCGAATAAAATAACAAAAATAAATACAAATAATACAACATAATAAAAAAAAAAAAAAAAAAAAAACTACACATATACAAACAAAATAAAAAAAAATATTAGAAAATATTTTGTACATATGAAATGCAAACATCCAGAAATAAAATCACATTTATCAAATTAATGTTGTGTACAATAAAGGATAATGCGTTTCTATTATACAATAATACATTCTATTATATCATCTACTCCTACACAAAATATCCTCTATATATATACATAATACATATACATATGTAATATATAAAAATTTATGTACACACTTTATTTAGAATTTGTATTTCGGATGGCATTTCCTGTATATATACATAAATTTTATAATATCCTCCCTTTTGTGAATTTAATGTGTGTGCGTTGTGGAGTATATGAAATATTTTATCATGTTTTTGTTAGTTGTAATATGATGATGCCTTTGGGGGTCAGTCAAAAAATATATTTTTCTAATATTTTGTTGTTGTTTTTTTTTTTGGGGAAATTTTTTTTTTTTAGAAGACAGAAACTA
Organism: Dolichopus griseipennis; assembly: GCA_963082915.1. Classification (NCBI taxonomy): domain Eukaryota; kingdom Metazoa; phylum Arthropoda; class Insecta; order Diptera; family Dolichopodidae; genus Dolichopus; species Dolichopus griseipennis. Next base: position 5,177,004 of record OY720445.1, read on the forward strand.
AGCAAATATACAGAAAAAAGTAAAGAAAAACCGGAATTTTTTATATACTTTTCCTGGCTTGTTTGTTTTAAAAGGACATTACAAAAGAAAAATAAGATTTTTAGCTTTTGTGTATTCAACTAAACTTCCTTTATTTTATCTTTAGAACTTTTTACTAATTTTTTTTTTTTTTTTTTTTTTTGGTGTTTTGAAAATTTTGTTTCCTTGTGGAGTTTTTTTTTTAAACTTAAAAATAAATTAAATGCGTATTTGATTAAAGTATTTATTATATTGTAGATTCCTTTTGGTTGAGATTCGACTAGACCTTCGAAAGCCGGATATAACAAAATTTATCATATAAAAATTAAATATTTAGAAAATAATATTAATTAAAAATTATTCAATGCATTTTAAATTCTTTAACAGGTTTATAAAGGTATCTCAGAGTTGACACCTAGTGAATCTGTAGAATCTCCAGAATTTAGATCGATCATCGCGTTTATCGAATAAATACAATATCGATCGTTTTATTCTGAATTAAATTTTGAAATTTTACTAAAGTTATTATAAGCAAGATATTTTTGACTTTTATATTTAAATTTTCAATTATAACTAAAATAAAATAAAAAAATTAACTTTTAAGTCATAAACAAATTTTGAGAAAAATTAATCGATAAAATAAAAAGCATAAGTATTTTCTTACACTATGCGTATTTTGCGAAAAAAAAAACACATATTTTCTTAATACGTTTTTTACTTCAATTTTCCTTTTTTTACAGTAAATGTACAATAGTTAAAACTTATTACAAACAAATTGGGGTTGACCTTAATATTGGTTAAAATTATAGTATTAGTATCACACAATCGTTAAATTCAATGGATCCAAGACTAAAATTTAAAAATAATAGAATTGAGACCACTATTCGCAGACATCACATATTAAGAACAGTGGACTGATTGTTATTCAAGAGAAGACTAAAATGAATGAAATTAAATCAAGTCGAAATTAATACTTAGCTAATAATATTTTTTTAAGCACCTTTTTGATACATCCCAACTGTTCAAAATCTTCAAACGTTTGTAACTTCTTATAAACGCATTCTGTATTCAAACTTTATGCAGTAGTTACTGACTGTAGTACAGTAGCTCGGTGGACATTTAGAATATGTTAATGCCGTTTTGAAAAACACCTTAATATTAATGGCTTAGTGCTTCTCCTCAAAACAGGACTTAGAAAACTCTATCCAGTTATACTTATTTCAAATTAGGAATTGATATAAGGTTTCGATATTTTTGAAATTGATAATATATATAATCGATTATTATTTCACGGTTCATTATATTGAGTTAATTACTGTAAACCCTACATTTTTTTTATTTGAATCTACGAATTCATGCAAGGATGTAATACAGCTTAAGGGTGCAATATAAAGTTCAAGAAAATAAGCATTAAATAAAAAAAAAAACACATTTTTTACTCCATGCTTCCGGTATAAGTAAAAATATATTATATTGTTTGCATAACTGTAGGATGAAGGAATTAAATTTTTTCTTCTTTTTCTTCTTCTTCTTCTTTGTATATTTAAGGATATAATAAAATGAAATTTTTCTTAAAAATGTTTTTTTTTATAATTTTTTTTTTTTATATGAATTCGCATTATTATCCAAAAAAAAAGTTGTTTCTTAGATGTATTTTTATTGGGTATAGAGCAGTTGACCTAAAGTTATATTGTTAAAAATCCAGTTTACCTAATATATTTTAATAGAAAACTCATTTTTCAATCTTTTAGAAAAATATATAAACTCAAAAATTAAGCTTCAAAATCTTACTTCAATGTATCTGTAATGCAAATTTCATTTACGTACATTGCATTTATACTCGTAAGCAATCCGGAAAACGGTTAAACCTATTGTTTAACACCAATATGTAAAACCCTGCTTTGTTGTGTTTTTCTATATCCTTCCTAGTATGTGCAAATAGTTAGAAAGCTTCCCTTCCAAATATTTTAAAAGCAATACAATAACTATTACAAAACCTTATGTAAACCGTATTTTGGTATTTAACGGTAAATCCTGCTCCTCATCACGCAAATAGTAGAGGCAGGAGTATATTTTAAGTATTGGGAATGAATTTCCCGAATTGCATGTGTGTTAAGTGAGAAAATTCCCAAATCAATTTTTGCAAGCTTCTTGATGAGTGAACTTTGCCGGAGTAGTAATTAGGAATCTGACTTCTGTCAAACCCATTTCTGTGTTGCGAACCCATTTTTCGTAATGTAATGAGAAACACAAATAAAAAAAAAACTAAATAAGAGAAAGTCCTTTTGTGCAATGAACCTGTTTATTTGTACAACTTTATTGGAATTTTTTTCTGTAAATATACACATACAAAAAAAAAAAAAAAAAAGAACACAAGAAAAACAAAAAAAGAAAAGAATTTGATTTTCTATTTATTAAAGGGGATTTTCTTTTGTGTCTGATGCATTTTCTACAAATTTTTTCATTGCGTCTTTTTTTCTTCATATATTTTTTTTTTTTTGTTATTGTGGAGTCCTCTAGGGAAATTTTAGTAATGCGTCCACCAGACATTTATTGTCATATTATTGGTTTCATGATGTTGTAATAATATGTGTATATGAAGGATTGATAATAATGTCTTGAAAAAAATACAACTTTATTTGCTTTTTTTTTTCATATTTATATTTTGTTCCTTGAAAAGAAAAACAAGGAAAAGGGATTTGAATTTAATTATGTCCGAAAAAATAAAAGAAAATTTTTCTAATAATATATATATACAAATATTTATGTATTAAGTAATTTTCTTTTTTTTAATATTATTTTTTAATGATGCTATTTTGTAATTATACGGATAATAAATAAAATTGAATAAAAGGACAAAATTAGAAATGGGAGATACCTTTATTTGATTGGGGATGTAGAAATATAACAATAACTGCTATGGGGACAGTTTTTGTAACAGTGGTGGGTTTTTTTTATTTTTTAATATAAAAGAAATTGTTATAAATAAAATAAAACACTAAGTATTTGTTTAAACCACAGAATGGATTATTTGCTTTATTTGAATTTAACAAATTAATTAATATCAGCAAAGATAGTTTAGATTAAACTTCAATAACCTGTGGACTGCTAGGCTCTATTATCTTCAAAGTTATATTAGATTAAGCTTCGATAATCTGTTGACTGTTACTCTGAAGCTATTGTATAAGATGAAGAAATCCGAATACATAATATAATAATGCGCCATCTGTTATCTAACATTTAAAATAGAACCTATGGTTTAAAATATCTAAAGCTGCATTGTGAAACTGAAAGAAGATTCTCTAGGCAGTTGTGCACTTTGAATCAATAATATCAATATCTTAAGGAAAAGTGAGGGATAGGGTTAGATTTTTTCAAAATCAAAATGTAAAACCAATAGAAATAAAAATTAAAAGATTGGTTTTGGAATAGGATTTATAGGAGCGTCCAGGAAATGTTTATTTGAAAAATTTATCATTTACCATTCAAATCTACAATCAATCAAATCTACCAAAAAAATTTGAAATTTGGTTATCGAGAATGGAAAAAAGTATTTTGAGATAAGGGTCCAAAGTGCAAGTTTGGGGAAATATATATGGTTTACTCTATAAACTAATGTTCCATAAACTAAAGCTATGAGATATGATCTGACTTATTTCTAGATCTGAACCTCCGATATTAAGATATAGAACACTTGTACGATTAGCTATTGGTTTATTCTATTGATCAACAATGTAGATGATATACAATTATCGATTTTGTTAATATTCTAGGTAAATCTGAAAATACTTCCTTATATAGAAAAGTTAAATTGAAATGCTAAAACAAGACTTTAACTTTAAAACTTAACTTTGACGCAGGAGGAAATTAAAGTAAGAAACAATTTTTTAATTAAGAATACATTAAAATACCAAAGACCAGCTATGTTAAAAATTTTTAATTAGTAGATTCTTTAATATATTTTAAAAATTCTAGTACGAAATAAATTATTAGTTATTATATCCATTTTTGTTTTTTTCTGCAAAATTTCTGTTTTTCTAATTAATAATCGTAGTTAAATTTTTCCTAATATATGTAATAAATAAGTAATAATTTAAAATAAAAGAAATAAGTAATAATTAAAAAAAAACATATTTTTATCTTAATTACTCCACAAATTATCATTTAGATTCTAATCTATTTAGTTGCATCATTTTTAATTAAAAAATCTTATCTTTTAAACTAACTACGACAAAATTTAATCGAACATAATTTAATTAAATCATAAAACGTCCACTCTGAATTAGAATTTTTTTTAACCTAGAATTACTTGCGAAGAACTGATATTTTGCTAGACGTACGATTGTACATCTATTTCTATAATTTATATCTCAAAAGCAACAAAATATATAAATTAAAATATAAATTAAATCTACTAAAATTTAATTTTAAAAAATAAATTATTGCCTTCATAATATTAGTTAATCGATTTTAAAAAAAGATTAGCTACTGATTAAATCGCATTTAATATTTTTCTAAGCGTATTTTGGCAAAATCTAAAAAAATAGTATTATATGTTAGTTTTGCACTCAATCTGTCTGTCCTGAAATTTCTCAAAAATTTTTAAAGATGAAGCAAAGCTCTGAAATTCTAGCCCGTAAAATGCCGCTCTAACACTTTTAGTTCGTGAAATTGCTCAAGTTTTCAAAACTGCAATTTACGTTTCCAAAGTTCTTCAGTTATGGCTCTCAAGCTAAGATTAAGTATTATCGGAGAATGTATAATTAGTTTTGTCGTAGTTTGAAACTTCATTAAAAAGCTCAATTTCTTCAAAGTGAAGCAATTATAACTGAAGATAAACGTGTTACTATAAAATAACTGTAATTGCTCTAAATAAAAATTGAAAATTTATTATCATAGTTACTGTAACTCTAAATTAGATTTTTAAATAATCTTTTTGAAAATTATAAATTTTGTGGGACCTTAAAACAAAGCTTATATGTTGTGTTCCCAAATTCTTTGCAGAAACTTTTTTATTACCTATCTCCAAACCCAGTAAAAGTGCTTTTCTAGAAAGCGTCGCCTTTATATACCAGCTTATTTTTAACCTTTTAAAAAATATTTATTATTATAGCAACCACTTAAAAAATAGTTTCTCCAAAATCGAAAGAGAAGAAGAATACAGTTTTTAACAAACCAACGTATGTATATAACAATAATAGTTGCAACTTCTTTGAAAATCCCAACTTCTAACAAAAAACCAATCGCATTGAAAATAGAAGAGATTTTGTTGCAGCGATGAAGATGAAAAAGAAAATGTCATTAAATAACTTACAATTAAAGTAACCTTTATTAATAAAATACTATCAATTTAAACTATTTATTTTTAATTTATATAGACACACATAATATACATAAATAAATATGTATGTATGAATGTATATCTATTTTATTTTCTAAAACTTCAATACGTCGTTAATATATGGAGGAAGAAATTGTTTTTTATTGCATAATTAATTTAGCTACTATTGCGCCGTGAGTTCAAGTTTTTATTGTTGTTATTGTACTTTTTCAATCGTCAGGTGTATGTTCATTTTCAATCTCTATTCAATTTTGTTTTGTTTTTTTTTTGTTTCTATAGTGATTTCAATCATGACGATCAAAATGTCAATCTTAAAAAGTCAACGAACAAATTTATAGTAAAATGTTTTTTTTTTTAATTTTTCAACTAACGATTTCTATTCATTGCTTTATGACTATATATTTATATATATATATATATATATATAAAATTATATTTATATATACTTATATGTAGACTTATTTGTATATGGGTATAATGATACTTTGATCAGATCAACAGATTAAAAAAGAAAGAAGCTGTTTACCTTTTTTTAACGAATTTTACTTTATAACCTTATCATCATTCAAAAAAATTTAATAATTGAATTGAGAATTTGGAAAAATAATATGAGATTCTTCTCACCTACGTAAATTTTTTTGTGATTCTTCAAAAAAAAAAAAACGATAATAATATAATAATAGTTACTTTGTAATAATCTGTAAAATAATTTATAACTGTTTATAAAAAAATTTTGTATACAAGATTAAAATAAGACAAACTTGAAATTAAAGATGCGTAAATAAATTCAATTTTAATTCCGCCCTCCGATATTCTTTTAAAAAAATTTTTAAATTGAAATTTACATGGACTTTTAATTGGATATATTTAAATTTTGTAAAATTTTAAAAATAAATAAGATCAGACTGATCGGTTTGTCTGTCTGTTGTATTAGATATTTAAAAGTTAATTTAATCATAGAAAACTATAAGTATTACATAGTAGTGTACTTTTAATTCGCTTCATAGGGTCTAGATCAGTGTTTTAACATGTAAAAGAATCATTGACTCAAAGCCTTAATAGTTATTTATTGTTGTACTCCATTGTTTAAACACCGTTTTAGAACCGGAAAATTCAAAAGAATATCAGTAGGAAAACCTAGAGTCAACCGGACAATATTACTTCAAATCATTCAGCGACTTTATAACTTCAAGTCTATATCGAGCTTATAACTTCAAGTCTATTTTGTAAAAATTTAATATCTACCTTTTTAGATATAATTTGAAACGAACAGGTGGAACGAACTGTACTCCAGTTCGGGAATTAAAGAAAACTTAATAAAGCTCTGAATTGAGTCTATTTTAAATCCATCTCAATCGTTCCATATTACCTAGAACTCGCTTGAACTCTTAGATATTGTTTAAAATTACCCATTTGGTCAAACAATTTAATTGGAGCTGCATTACCAAAGATTTTTTTCGTCAATACACAGGGAAAAGTTATTTGGACTTTTGGATCCACTGTGAGAGAAACCTTAAAAACTGATTTTGTCTTTTTTCAATTTAATGAAGCAATATGGTCTGCCTCCTTGTTTTGTTGTGGCAAAAATCGAATTAGACTAATTCTAATCTAATTCTAACAGAGTAAGATCAATTTAAGGTATTAGACAACCATTTTATGGAAAGCATCGAGGGTTGATGGAAAGCATCGAGGGTTGATGGAAAGCATCGAAAGCCACTCATAATCACTGAGAGGGGTTTTTCTGAGTAGTCTGCAACGAACTTAAACTATACCCCTTTTTTAAAAACTAAACTTGGAATGTACTTTACGTATGGTTTGGGTTTTAGGATCGGGATTGGGAAAGGAAACTGAGGATAGGATTTGGAAATTAGGATTAAGTAGGCAAAAATTAGATTAGATTTACGCTTTAAGACTTACAAATAACGGCAATTGCTGCAATGTACAATATTGAAAATTCATGACACTGCAATTGAATTAAAACAAACTTTAAAATCAAAATTCAATTTTCATCATTAATGAGACAACTATGATTACTTATTTTTATGACTTAAAGAAAAATTGTTTTATTATTATTATTTTATTTTTTTTTATTGTCATATGAATTGACTGTTAATGGATATTGAGATACAAAATAGTTTTTAAAGATGAAAATCTTCTTAAGATTGTTTTTTTATTACCAAGTTTTCAACTTATGATTATCATTTGTATTGTCATTCAAATTAAGTTTTAATTAAAAAAAAAAAAAAATTGTTTTTAAAGTATTTAAAAATTTACTATGAAAATGTTTTTTAGCTTCTTTATCAGAAGCTTTAAACGGGACAAAAATTAGTGGGGACTTTTCAAAAAAAGAAAGAGTGGTAGCAAAAGCGTTTTATATTATTTTGTACTGGCATATTTTGAGTGGGAAGTGAATTTGGTTTAAATCTTCAAAATAAAAAAACCTTATGATATAATGTTACTATAGATTGTGATGATCATGTTGATCATCAACAGCAACAGTAACAATTGTTGATGATGATAATTATTGAAAATATTTTGAAAAAGATGATAATGAAATTAAAGTTTTTTAATTTTGAAAAAAAATTACAATTTTAGGTTTTTTTAAGTGTTAATAAAATAACAAAAACTTTTTGAATTTTATGACATTTGATAAGTATTTCCACTGAATTAAATCAAAATGTATAAGATGAAACTTTTATAAATTTAAAAATAAAAGTATTATTTAATTATGAGCTGCAATTTTTAAATTATGCCATAATTAATTTATGAGCGTTTTTTTTTATAATTTTGAGTGAATTAAGCGGATTATAATTTTAATAAATTAAAAATAAATTTAAAAAAAAACTCTTTTAAACAAATTGGTTACTATTATTATTTAAAAAGAAATTAAAAAGTTTTAAATTGGGAAAATACAAATCAGTATAACAATAGTTTATTTTTTTGAAAGTAATCCTACAGATTTTGATTAAAATTTTTAAAAGTTTTTAAAGAAATTTAATCGATTTTCAATTGAAAGCCGTAGGATATTTCCATCATTTCCATCTGACTCTAATCGAAGCAGCTATTTTTGCTTCCTACAATGTTTTTCCAGTTGAGATCCGTTTTTCTAATACCGTTCGCCTCCTCGTGTTATTAGGATGACCGCGTCTTCGAGTTTCTTATGTAGTTCATTCCCGTTATTCCTTTACTATGCATTCTTGCGGCTTTCTAAGTGTGTGCCATATTCATATTCACTTATTTTTTTTTATCTTTTCCTCAATTGGGATTACTTTGTCAAGCTTCTATAGGTCATTTTTACTTATTGTGGCTGACCAGTATATTCTGCATATGATTTTTAAACATTTATTGATGAAAATCTGTAGTTGCAGTTTGAAGTTGTTCGTAACTAACCTGGTTTCACTTTCATACGTTAAGGTGGTCTTTATGCAGATTCCGAATATTCTCAATTTTGTACCTCTGGACATTTGTGTGTTTTTCCATATTGGCTGTAAGCGACCGAAAATTTTGCTAGCATTCGTGTAAAGTGAAATAGAAATGCACAAAATCTGTTTGATGTTGGGATTGATTAATGAAACCTCTGTTTTGTGCTATGATATTGGTTTGTTTAATTTAGTTGTCTTACGATTCTTGATCGGTAGCTTCCCAAAGATTTTCATTGAAGTCTTCTTTACCTGTAAATTCTTTCTAAAATTCGAAGGCACTTTACGAGAATTTAAAGTTTTGGCCGCTTTTAGTCGAAGATCAACATCTTCAAGCATTGACCACATTAATTGCCGTATGATCTAGGTACCAATAATTAAATGTTATTTAGTTTCTCTGACATCATCCGAGGATCTAAAAAAATTTAACAGAAATTTAATATGACAGTATAAATGTAAAAGTTAAGCATCTGTTCTCAAGAAACTTATTAAATTCCAAAATAGTTACTTGCAAAATTATATTAATTTTTCACTCTCTTAGGGACACTTTTTCACTCACAGGTCTCCAAGAGGCACTAACCCTTTATTTTAGTACTGATATTCCACATATTTATCCAAACACATTAATATAAGTTCTAAAAAGTAACGGTATAAGATGACAATAACTGCCCGTCCTAAAAAAATTAGAAAAATTATTATTATATTGGTATTCAACTATTAACTAATCAATATCGTAAAATCTCTTAAATTCAGCATATAAGAGCATTATTTTTAAGTAATTAATTATTATAAAATTTTATTATCCAAAATCAAAATTTAATTATTTTTTTCAAAATTAAGTACTATCATTTAAATCTAAAGAAATTATATTAATTATTTAATAGTTTCACAGCTTGTTGCAATTTCCTATCAATAAAATTGTTCAACATTTAATCTGCCACTTAATTAAAATAAAAACCTATAATCATAACTGTTTTTTAAATTTTTGTATTTAAAAAAAAAACAACTATTTTAACTATAGGTTTATTATCTAAAGATCATTGAAATATTTTAATATCTTAAGATTTCCTATCTCGCGCTGTTTAAAAAATCACCTCTTAATAATATTAATAATAAAAAAAAAATTTCACTAATTCCAGTTTTTTGTTTTTTTTTTTTTATTTTAACTGATAATTATCGAACATATCAGTTAAAAAAAAAACCATTCAAATCAATTTTTTCTATTTATTTATGTATTTCATTAAAAAAAAAAAAAAGCAAAAAAAGTTTTTTTTTAAAGAATTCCAAAACTTCAATTTAATTTAATTATAAGGCATTCAAAAAAAAAAAAACAAAAACATAAGATATTCAAAAAAAACTTATATTTTCTAAACAAGATTTTCATTTTGTTTATTGAAAAATATTTTTATAACATCAATATTCATTAGATTCTTTTCTTAAAGTTATTTTCTTTTTTTTTTTCTTCAATGTTTTTAAATTGCCCCCTAATTAATTCAAATGAAGACCTCTTTTGGGAAAATTGAAAAACTGAATTAATTAAAATATGTGAAAAGTTGTTATGGTTTTACCGACTTCTTAAAAGTATTTTTAGAGAATGAAGAAATGATTATTGATTAATCAATTGTCAATAACGGTTTACTGAATTAAGGTAATTTTTTTTACTATCAATGAATGTATCTAAAGATATTGATACTATTGTTAATAATTGAAGACTTTGTATTTTTGTAACTTGGGTATAGAAAATACTTTAAATCTTGAAACTAAAGGTAGAAACTGTATCCCTTTTCTGAGCGTCAGCGCCTAGTATCAAATATCAGATTAATAAATCCCTAATTTCACGATTTTAAAATTGTCTAGAGTAGTTTTAATCTTTCTGAGGCACTTCGAAGCTACTGTTTTAATAATTCGCAAAAACGCTTATAAAATCGCTTTTAAATTTTTTTTTAGAATCGCCGTGCCGAAATAGGTTATCAAATTCTAAATCTGTCCAAAAATAACACATATACAAAATTTGAAGCCAATGTGTCAACCGTCTCTAATTAAGAGCAAAGTTACGAAAAAATCTTTAAAAAGGTGTTGTGCACGAATAGGTTAATGGAACGCTATAAAAATATTTTTTGAAACTTTCTTTTGGTCAAAGTGGTACTCCGCAAATTTTTAATACAGTTCCCTTCTCTTTAATCTAAATTTTAGATTAATCGTTGTGCATATATGGGTTAACAAACTCTAAGTTAGTTAAAAGAGTTAATTCCAAATGTCAAAGAGCAATACTTATACAAAGTTTGAATTCAAATTTTTCAAACCGTTTTTTTTTAGAACAAAAAAGTTTAAAAACTTATACAAACTTATACACAGTCCCAACTTCACAGCTCGTTAGAGTAAAATTGCTAACCTAGAAACACTTTTCGTACTAAAAAATCATTTTAAAAAATTTCTTGAAATTTGGCTGAGCAGTTTGTAAGTCTACGCTTTACGCTTTTACATATAGAAGATGTAGAAGATAGCTATAGATTATGTCAAATCAATGTTGCCAGACATTATTCTAAATCAATATTGCAAAACATTATGTCAAATCAATGTTGCCAGATATCTGATATTCTTTAAATATCTGTCCAAAATTTATCTGATACTAAAGATTCACAAATAAAAAAAACTTTTTATAATTAATGTTTTACAGTTTATATTTTTTCTTATTTTCTTGTTTTTTTTTTGTGATTTTGAGACAATTTTATTACCTACAAATTCTAATGAACTCCGAAAACAAAATTAAAATTGATTTTTTTTCTTCTTCTTCTTCTTTTTTTCTCAAATCAACTTTGATTTAAAATTGTACCAAAGAGCTGTGCATTTAAATACAGTTCTTTTTATTTTAAATAGAATGCTTAAAAGTTAAACACCTGATAACGGTTTTTTTAAATAAAACAAAAAAAAACCCATTCAACCTGTAAAATATCAAAACTTTAAAAAAAATCCCACAAAAAACACCAAAACAAAATTTAAACCAGGAAGAAGTTACCGCTTGATAGTGCTAAACGTGCTCAAACACTTTTCAATCTATCGAATATCGATCTTAATAATTTTGAAGCTAGGTTTTTTTTTTTGGTTTCTCCTCTTATTAAAAAATATTTTATTCAATAGTCACGTGTTGCATACAGTTCAGTTTTTTTGAAGGCTTGGAACAGTCTATTAAAAAGTTTTTTTTAATACTTTGTTTTTTTTTTATCTATAAGATACTTTTAATACAAAGTAGTAAATCGTTCTAATAATCGACATCTAAAATCGTTTATTAAACGTTTAAATAATTTTTGATGTTGTTTTAAAGTTTTTTGTTTTTTTTTTAATTTTATCTGGTATTCATTAGATTTTAATTTACGATCAGTAATAAATGCCATCTATAGTCAAACTAACAGTAATAAAATATTAAAAAAACAAACAAAAAAATAAAAAATTAAATTCTTTTTTTTTTTTTGATTATAATATCTTAAGATCTTAAAAATTTGGATATATATGTATATAATGTATATATATATTAATTGGAAGATAGGTGGTATCTAAAAAACAAAACCTACTAGCTAGATTGTATACTAAAATAGTACGTATTCGTAAAATATGTTTTTGTGAACTAAATTTATACATAAGATAAAAAGTATCTATTGAATTTTTTTGTAAGTTTAGTTTATTATCATAACATCAACATACACACAGCCCAGGACCTATACATTATCAAAGAAAACCAATTTTACTATCAAATTTTAAAAATTATTGAAAAGCAAAAAAAAATAAACGTGTCTTAAGTTTTTTGTAAATAAATTCGATAAAAAACAAATTTTTTAAATAGATGAGAGAACGGATGAAAAACCAATAAATGAAAAATGAAAGAAAAACTTGAACTTTATATACAGGAAGAAAAAAGAACGGTATAATCTGTTTGAAAAAAAAACGAAACTTCAATTTTATTAATTTTGATGTACAAAGTAATTGCTGCAGAATGCACCTATTTTTTGCCTCTGCGTTTTGGTGCATGTTTCTACTACATTGTAATGTTGATGGCTGTCTAGCTAATTCTTTTAAGTTTTAATTCTGTTGCTTAGCACGATTGTAAGTGTTAGGTTACAACAGTATTTGTATTGGAGCTTATTAGTTCAGTATTAGAGTTTGAAGACTTCGTAATCTTCAGTGAAGGGGAATAACTGTTTTTGCATTTTCATTTAGTAAAAAGTAATCAATCGTTATATTTATTTGGTGAGAATCTATTGAGGAGTACAAACCCATAAACTACTCGAAATGAATCGGGAAAAATTATGACAGCGTAGTATGCAGAGCTTTGGTGAGGGATGAAAATTCCTACAAAATTCAATACCACATAACGGAGACTAATAGAAAACATTTAACTCGTCCTGAGCACGATTTTAGAAAAGTTCGAATTGAAGCTGCAGTATTTTAGAACAGCTTTAATGTTAACTGCAATTGGTCTGTAAAAACTTGTAATGGGGTCATAAAGCCTGATTCTCGACTTTACCATTATTGTAGAAGCTAAGCGGCCTGTTTGATAATTTAAGGATTTAAAGCAATATTTAGACCTTTAGTGCAAGCCTCTTTCTTCTAAGATGATTCAAAGAAAAATATTGGGGACTGGTTAAAATATTTGGGTCTGATCCTCGAATGATAGCTTGGCCTTGCGGTGAATAATGAAAAGCCAACAATAATCTCCAATTAATTAGCCAAACTAATTTTCCCCATATTATAATGGTGGCAGATATTTCGTTTTTTTTACAATTATTTTCATTAAGAATCTGTAATGTCAAATTTAAAAAAAAATTTTTTCTGCTTTATCTATGTTTTCTTACGATTTGAAAACTTATTGACCCTAAGACCTTGCACGATTAATGTTTTTTTTCTTTTCTTCTCATTACTAGATTTGCGTTTCTTTTCTTTTTTTTGTATTCAGAAACTTTTCTATCTCTTTTTCTTTGTTTAAAAAAAATTTATAATATTCAGTTTTTCCTCATATTCATTCAAATCCAATTTATCTTCATTTTATTTTTCGTATTTTGTTTTTATTTTTTTATCTTCCAATTTTTTTTGTAAATTACCTACTTTTTTCTTCATCAGTTTTGTATTTTTTAAGGTAGACCTTTTGTTTGGAGGGAAATTAAAGGAAGTGATAGAGGTCAGAGGAGAAACAATAAATGGTATCCACATATGCACGTTTTAGAAAGGCATCATCAGGATTGAAAGTTGGAATGAAAATTTTCAAAAAAAAAAAAAACATTTTTAAAAAAATATACCTAACCATTTTTGTATTTGTACTTTAAATTTATGCATATGGTGCAAATGTAGTTTTTTGTTTAATTGAGAATTTATGACTTACTTGTGGGGCAGTTTTTATACTGAACTTTAGTTGACTGAGCTTATTTTTGGTAAACAATTGAAGTCAATATAAATAACAAATAGAAGTAGTTACTATTAACATTTGACAGGTCATGACAATTTTTTAAGGAAAAGAAACATCATCTATGGCTTATATTTTAAAATCGTTGCCATGAAAATGCTCAAAACTTCACCAAAATACCTCTATTAAACTAAAAAATACATTGATACTTCCAACTAAGAGTGAATGTTCTTGAACAGAACCTCCTTAATTCTCTTGCGTCATTATTTGTAATTATTCACTAAACTACACATAAAAGTTTCTTCTAAAATATCATCATTAGTCGAAAACTAAAATCCAATAAATTATCCAAATAAAGAATCTAATTTGATCCAAATACAAATACTATATTTCTATATGATTTTATATTAGAATGTAACCAATTCCTACCGTCTGAAAGAAATAATTTCAATATTTTTTTTTCTACATATATATATATATATACTTTAGGGAATCTGTTGCCCAAATGCAGTACAAATTTTACTATATTACAATTTATTTCAATAACTGCACTATAACATTAAACAGATACAATATATACATATAAATTTATTAGAGTTGCATAAATTGCAATGAGACTTAAATAATATTGGACATTTTATTTTTGTTTTTTTGTTACAGTTGCAATTGTATTATTAAAAACCATTAACATTATTGAAACATATTCAGCCACAAAGTTCAGAACTGAATAGAAGAAAACCCAGAGAAGGAAGCAGAAGACTTATTATCATTTGTTGCTTCGTTTTTATTTTGCTTTTTTTATTGTCTTTTACAATTGTATGTACATAGATGGCAGACAACATTTTACAGCAAATATAGAAAAACTAAATAAAACGAGGAAGAGCAGAGTAGAGTAGACTATTCCGACTATAGGATACCCGCATGTGCGCGATATAGACGTTATATTATTTAGTTTTGGCAACATTTCAACTACACAACTTATTAGACTTTGGTAGGTACAAGAGAAAATATAAGTTATATAGCAGCTCTTCGAACTTCTTACATCAAACCAATTATATTTTGTCCAAATGTTGTACATTAAAGTTAACTACTTTTGGCAAAGTTTCAGATAATCAGTTTTGTTATATATTATGTTATTATCATATTAAAATAGAAGTTGTATAGCAACTCCTAGAACTTGCTACACTAGACAATTAAATTTCTCACAAACTTTGCCCATAATATTAAACTACTTTGGCATAATTTCAGACATCCAGCTTCATTAGGGACAGAGAAATGAATACAGATGAAACACGTTGCTCGAAAAGCCCGTTGATCAAACTAGTTGGATTTCAATAGCGACAACGGCTCTTCCAAAATAAACGAATTTGTGTATACCAGCTCCTGTAATTTCTTAAGCTATAGTACTGAAGATAGAACGGATATACATAGTTAGATCGATTTACTTTACGATTCTGATCCGATCCATACCTTTGAGTCAATATCTGCTGCCTTCCACTTCTTCGCGTCGCAAACGTAATGCCAAATTTAGTATCCTCTTTGCAATTGCATTCATACGGGTACCTATAAAAAAAAAAACTAAGAGGTGTATATAATATGCCTCCGGTATATTTATTAGGAATTTATTAGACATGAAATACATGATTTAGGGAAAGCACAAGCACAAATGTGCGTGAACTTTTTAGTTGATTTTTTTCTTTTTATTTGTTATTTTACAGATGTAAATAGCACATATGGTGCACGCTGCCATTAGTTTTATTTTTTTTTTTTTTTTATTTAAGTTAAGAGTTTTCTAATACTCGTATATAGGAATAATATAGAACAGCGAAAAATTAAACGGCAATAAATGGTGCCAAGCAATAAATTATCATAACAGTGGCATCATTGTCGTCATCACGAGTATCTAAAAAATAAAATGATCAAAAAATTATAAGCAATTATGCTTAGTTTTTTTTTTACTGTATTTTTGATTAGACATATTCAATAGAAGATGGGGAGGGGTGTGGGATGCAAAATTTTGCAATGTGTAATAAAATAAGCTTAAATGAAAAAAAAACAAAACTGAATCTGTACGAGACCTTAAGCCTTATTAGATTACAATTTAAAAATTAAATAGCATGATTTAAAAAAAAAACAGAAACTTAAATGGTTTAGAATTACTTTTACTGCACTTTTTTCTATTGGAAGTTTGGCTTAGTCACCATTACATGTAATTGCACAAAGGTTTACTACCAATACTTTGTATTATGTTGCATTTTTAAAACTGGTAATAGTTTTAATGCAACAAGTTACCTACTTTTATTATTTATTTTAAATTGAAATCTGTTGGTTTTTTTTTTTCATTTTGGATTATTTGTTAAATTAAAGAGATCGGTTATAGAAGATAATTAGATGTATCTGAAGTTGTTATTGTATTTATATATATATATTGCTAGTTATTTGCTTGTTGGTTTTTGCTTATGTCTTTTAATCTTGGAATCTTCCAGTCTATACTCGAATGAACTTTCTAGAAAGTTAATTTGAATGACCTAAATATTCAGTGTTTATTTTTAACATTTTGCCATTTTGTTTATATTTTATTTTTATCTGGAGAAGACTTTTGTTTCTTTTGTTCCAGAGGAGTTGATGAATGATGAAAGAAATTCCAATTTAGATCTAATTAAGGTGTAATAAAATAATAAAAGTTTATTGGGGAGTATCACAAAAAAAAGGTTTTTTAGAGTATTGGAAACTTTTTTTAATGCAATAAAAAATTATGATTAGATATTAATAGAATATGATGTGTATGTGTGTGTGTGTGATAAAATACATAAAGTGTTGTAGAAGAGGTGTGATGAAATGGTGAAAAAGTTCGGTGTGTTGATGTTCCTAAGGTATTTTTTGAATTTTTGATCTGGGCCTCAAAATGTATGGCTAGAGACCTTAAAAAATTTCTAGCCTATTGCGATTAGTGTACTCAAAAGATATTATTTTGAAATATGTTAGCTGGGGTAAAGTAAAATAACACCAACATAACTTATATATTTATGTGGATTAAGATCTGGGATCTGTTTAAAATAATTACATATATAATTGCAAAAGATGGCGCAGACGGTGGAGTTTCATAACTTCCATTTAGTAGGGCTTAAGTCCCTAAGGGACCTTTGACACACTTTAAAATATTTAAGTGGGACATAAGTCTTTTAAAAGGTGGCCAAAGGGAACTTACGACCGATTAAGTGAGTTTACCTCCCTGAATACCCCTGAAAATCGGAATTCAACTCCTAAATGTCTGCTTATTATTTTTGAGATTTAAGTTCAAGAAAGTCTGTATATATTTGTACACGTCACTAATGCGACCCAACATTCTGACTCAAAAATCCAAGGCTCATAAGACGCTTAGGGACTTACGTCATGAGTTATAAGTTCCTAAGGGAATTATGTATAAGATTTTAAATTCCCTGACCACTAACGGAACAAAAACTAAGGAAAAACTAGCACAGTTTATAATTACAAAAATTGATTCTTCTTAGTTTAAAGTGCAATACCTCTAGAGATACCAGCCTGTACTGACATGATATACTTTAAAATTCAGGCCATTGTTTATCTGTAAAATAAATAATCTGCTGGTGATTTTTTTAAACCTCATAAACCGTTTATAAGATATAATTATTTATTTAAATTAGACTAATTTAAAACTATACCAATCTTTTAATAATTCAACATGATTCCAAAGACGAAAATGCTACAGTGAAAAAAAAAGTTTTAAGAATTTCAATTAAGCATAATTATGTTGTAAATTAAGTGATATAAAAATATTAGGAAATATTTTAATCCAAAAATTATAATGGTGTAAAATTAAACAGTGAAAGTTTGGAATTTTTTTTATAAAACAAGTCAGATACATTAGCATTTTTATTGTTAGCAGCTATTTAGATATAGATTTATTGCACTTTTTTAATTTTTTGTTAATAATACGATACTTAATTTGATGGCTTAAAACATTCCAAAATTAGCTTAAATAATTTTTTATTAATATTGTAAGTAGTTAAGTGAAGATTTTTAAAATTTTATGATTATATTATACATTATTGTACTAATTGACTTAATAAAATGTAAATTATACATTTCTTTAAAATTTATATTATTTTTTTTCTTAAAAGCTTTGGAAAGTTTTTTTTTCAAATATTTAAATGATGATAGCTCGCTTTAATCTCTTAATTTCAATTTAATTAGTCATCATAGTCTAACACTCTCAAATTACCCTATAAATATATTATTTGTATAGGGCAATATTTAGTTGACTCAGTGTGTATAGGAAGCTCAACTCGTGTTTAGTTTACCTTATTAATACACTAATAAGGTATTATAATGTAATCAAACTCAATTTTTTTAGCTATATGAAAAAAATCCCCAAGGCAAAGCTCCCAATACCAAAGCCACAAGACTACTGATTGGATAACTCTAAAATCCTTTTTGTAGCATTGAATATAGTGAGGAGTGCCGTCATTAAACGCCCCCTGAACAATTTATTGCAGTTTATTGATTTTGTAACCAATTCTAAAATCCCTGCTAACTTTTTTCCAAAAATAATAAATTAACAAGATAACATTTAATAAAAATTGGAACTACTTAAACCGCTAAACAAAACTCCCGCCAAACAAAATATTCGAACTCTGATCTTGACTAAAACTCCAAAAATCTTCCTCACTTTTTTCATACTTAATGTCAGCAAAAAAATATTTAATTTAGAGGGTTTTACTTTTTTTCATTTTTGTTATAGGGACTTTTTTCATACAGCCAATTTTCTGGTATCTGAAAGTCCTTTCAAAATTCCGTACCTATTATCATGTATTTTGGAATTTTAATATATCGAATTAAAAATCTAACTTTCAAGGCTTGAAACATTCATTGGGGGCTCTACATAGAAAAAGTTGAAGAAACTTAAAGAGTCTACAAAATTATAATTAGCTTAAAAACGCGAAAATCACTATAAAATATGAAAATGCTATAAATTTAATATTGCAATTTGCGATATTAAGCTTTAAAACTCATTCCAAGAACTCTGAGTTAACAAATTACCGATACAATTACACTTAACAAATATTTTGATACTCACAAAACCCAGCATAAGTTGTTTTTAATCCTTTTTGTAATAAAATTTTTGAAAATATTCTTTTCATTTTTAACATATTATCATATACATATATTTACACCATATTATATATCCCTACGACATCAGATACTAATATTAAGATACTAATAATAATTCATTACAACACCTTTTACTGTTATAATGATTGTGTTTTTATGATGTTTCTGTTTTTCTTTGAAATTACAATGCGTTGTGTCTTTTTGAAAATTTTTAGATATATGTGATAAATCGTTTTCTATGAAATAATAAAATAAAAGAAGAAGATTCTAAGGATTCTTAAATAAAAACATATACGCAATGTTGTAGTGTTAGTGATTTCGTGGTACTGTTCAAAATGTAATCAGATAACATCTTTAAATTACTGCTAAACAGAACAGTTTCGTTTAAAAAAGTTGCCGTAATTAAATTCGGATCGAAGCCAAAGGACATAAGATTAGAAAGGAAATTGAAGCTAGGATTGTCTCAATTTAGCTCAAATAAAGCACATTGTATCATGAGTTCGTGTGGGCCAAAAAAAAATCCCACATGTGCATAAAAACTGATGAGGTCGTTTAACTATGGCAATACTTGACATCAATTTGGCATTTTTTAACCTGCGCATATAAATGATAAGGACTTCCTGCCAATTGGGACTTTCTACAGAACAACTTTTGGACAGATTTTAAAAGTACAGGTTAAAATTTTTTTTCCAAACCACTGCCTTGCTTTCCGCCATATCCGGTGAATCGCATTACCATAGAAACAATTTTCATAGAGTTGATTACTTCCGAGAGTAGATTACTTCCAGCAATCACAGATTTCTTTTCTGATTTGCATTTCAAATGATAGAAGAGAATCTTGGGAAAAAGTCAATAAGGGTACAATAATTTTATAACTAAAGCCTGCAATTTTATGTATGGCAACAATCTGAATAATTATTTTTTCACACTTTTTGTTTTTTTGAAGAACTTTTTCGCGTGCTTCAATAATTTAAATCCTATTTTGAAAAAGACTTAATTCTATATTTTTATTTTTTGTTTTTCATTCGCTTGTCATTTTATCAAGTTTTTGAACTCGTTTTTTTTCGTTTTAATATTTAAAAAGTTAGATATACACACAAACATATATGCATATTAATATGAAAAAATTATCTTAGGACTTAGAAAATGTTTAAAGCTTTGCATTTATACAAAACAAACAATAATGAAGTTTGATGTATTCATTACTTTTTAAAAAAAAAAAATATGATACAATATGGAGAAGAACTCATTCTTTAGGTGCGGTGTAAGTGTATAAACCGCTTAAGCTTATAGAAAAAAATTTGAAAGTATGTAAATTTATACACGTAAGGCAACAACAAAATTAAGAACTTAAATGAATTTTTACCTAAGAATGAGGAGGTTTTTCATATCACAAATATACAAATATATGTTATGTATACACGGTAAGACTTAAAAACAATGTGAATCAACATATAATATCTAAAATGAGGTGGATCTTACATTGAATTAAATCAGAGCAAGAAGATTGAAATTTAAAGACAGGATTGAACTGGTTCTTTCCAAAAAAAATTTGTTGTATAGCTAACTAATAACATTCAATACAGTTGTTTTCTAGGTTTTGAATCTCCTTTACTTATAAACCACCGTTATTTTATTAAATTTTCCTCTGTTAGGCGGAATTTTGTCTGTTAAGTTGTTCTTAATTTTAATTTGAAATCAGACAAACAATTTTTAAAACGTCTTCAAGGATTCCGCGTATTTTCAATTCAAAGAATCTAACGGTATTTCCCCATTACATTTTCTCAAGTATATAAAGAAGTATTTACCTCATTTAAATACCGCTTACCGCTTACATTTTTTTATCTTTTTTTTTTTTGTACATACTTTTAAAAATTAATTTAAGCCCTTGAAGAAAAATGAATCTGAATCAGGGGTTGTATAGAAATTTTTTATGATGACATAATAATAAAATATTGTGTGTGTTTTTTTTTTAATTCAACAACTCAAAATTTTCATACATTAATTCTATATGGTAACGGGATCAAATTGGCAATTAAAAATGATAAAAAATAAGAAGTAAAAAAAAAAAACACATAAAAAATTTTTTCAGAGATGACAATCTTTAGATGTTTAATTTCATGTGAATAAGTAATTCAAAATAATTATTTGCTTTTCGGTTTGTATCGCATAACATAACATAATTCTTTTGTTTGATTTTTAAAATTAAAAAAAAAAAAACGAAAAACGTACACAAACTTCTCAGTCACATCTTCACCCACTCCTAGAATTATAATAAAATATAATCTGTATATATAAGAAATGATATATAGAGCTAACATGAATGTATGTAGAGCTTGTTTAAAATTACAGAAGAATTTTAATTGTTAAGTCTAAGAAAGAAATTTTGAGTTTATTTTTTTTTTTTTTTTGGGTTTTTGGTTGCCTGTTTTTGAAAGATTTTTAATTTCCTTAAAATATATTTGTCTGTTTTTTTACTTTTTAGAACTTTTGAGACAAACGTTTAACTCAAGTGTTATAATTTTTGCTTTTCATTAAGTAGCTATTTACATAAAATAAACATATATCTATATACATATGCATATGCTTACACAATTTTGAATCTGTAAATTTATCCTTGAGGCGTTTTTTTTTTTTTGGAATTTTCAGGAGGAGTTAAGGAGTGTTTTTTTTTCAGAAGTGCTAATAAGTGATTTATTAAAGTGACATAAATTGGAAAATAGGAAAGAGTTGGTGTCATATGTGTAGTGTGAAGCCAATTAGAAATTTTTTAAAGAGACTAAAGGTAAATATTATTTTCAAAAAATATAAATTTTAATAAAGTTTAAATTTTAATTTAAAATATATGTTGTAGTTATAATTTGGAAAAACAAATTTAAATAATTCAAGGCCGGAATTAATAATAGGCAATGCGGTAGAAAGATAAATGCAAATATACAAAAAAAAATGCCTGTCACAATATTAATCAAATTTAACAGTGATCCTGCAAAAACTTCAATTCAAAATTTAAAAACTAAATGCGCATTTAAAAACGCCTTTTCAAAAATCATAAATTTTATAAACCCTTTTAAATTTTACATTAATTTTGAAAGATTATTTGTCATGTGATTGATAATTACACTGCTTTGCAGACTCATACTTCAATTAAGACTAAGTGAATACTTCGAGCACCAAGTTATTTTTCAAAAAGTTCAATTCGAAGTTTAAAAACCAAACAGCTTTTGCAAACGCGTTTTTAAAAATCATAAATTTTATGAAGCTTTTTAAAACTTTACACTGATTTTTTAATATAACTATTCTAGTAATTGATAAACACATTGCTTCGCAGAATCATAGTCAAATTCAGACTTAATGAATGCTTAGAGCTTCAAGTGCTTTTACAAAAACTTTAAATTAAAAATGAAAAACAGCTTTTGAAAACGCGTTTTTAAAAATCACAAATTTTATGAAGCCTTTGAAAACTTTACACAGATTTTTAAATATTACTAGTGTAAATGCTTCGAGCTCTAAGTGCTTTTGCAAAAACTTCAATTCGAAGTTTAAAAATTAAAAATAGGTTTAACAAACGCGTTTTTAAAAATCAAAAATTTTATCAAGCTTTTGAAAACTTTATACTGGGACTAAGAGATCACATAGACAAGCCGCCAGATATATTTGAGATTAGTTTTAAATATAATCCTCTTTAATAGCCCTCCAAACCTTTTATAGTGATTTTTGAATTATTCAAATTTTCAATATTCAAATTCTAATTCGAATCATCCGTCACACAAGTACAAATAATTTGATAAAATAATTCCAATCAAATTATACATTGCAATATTGTACTAAAATTTTCGAATTTTGATGGCACAAAATGCACTAATAAATTTTAATGTTACTCTATTACATTGTTTTTATGTTCTATGTTGTTATTTGTTTAAATATTTGTATTTTAATTGTTTTTTGTATTTATTTTTCAAAAACTTTTATTCTTTGTATGCTGTTCCGGAGTTACACTAGCATGTGAATAATTTGTGATAGAACAGAACAGAAACAGAAATGGGAAGCAAAATAAATTTCAAGTGAAATTTTTTTTCATTTAATGCAAGTTCAGAGTCTAGTTGGATTTTTTTTTATACATTATCAGAGATCGTATAATATTTTAGGCGTCATTATCATAAAAAAAAAATTAAGACATTTTTATGAGTTTTATGATTCATGTACTGATGGAATTTTTATAGATTTGAACTGCTGCTGAGGGTTACACTTTTTGCTGGTACTTTTTTGTAAATTGAAAAAAACAAATGGTTTACAATTTCAGAAAAACGTTTAGAATGACTATAATATGTTTTTTAAAACAAATTAATAATATAAAAGTTTGATAAAGACAACAGAATTACAGATCAATATGTTTGCTGCGTTGTTTTAATTACTCTTGTATTAGATTTAGATGGGATTTGAGAAAAGTAATGTCGATATTTTACAATACCTATTAATAATAATTTGTTACATTCAGATTTAGCCATTGTTATTCTCTTATAGAATCTCTTTAATCTACTCAATGGACTTGCTAGTAATATGAGCAATCAGTAAGGTTTCAACATTTTAATGCACGAGAATTACCTCCAAAAGAAAAATTCGAGCATAAGTCAGACAAGCAACAATAATACAATGGTTTTTGAATTCCTTATTCTTTATGATTTTAAAAAATTTTAGAAGCTTCTATTAGAGGCTCCAGTACTTTAATTTATTATGTCCAAACTTTCCTCCACCTTCACTCATGGTGTCTTGAGTCACTGTGCAACCCTAACTCTGAGTTGAAATGAACATCATGATTTTAAATACCTTATTTAAATTTCAACAATTATACGCAAGCGTGTAGGGTGCTTATCCCATTACTCTGATTAAGGGGCGAGGTTTTTTTAGGACTTAGTAAGAATCTTACTCTAACCAACGGGTTTAGTTTTCCAGGGGTCTTTTGAAGATTTTCCTTTCTTCAAAAGAAAAAATATTTTAAACCTCAATACCTTAAAATTAACTGGAACTACTGAATAAAGTTCACTTCAATATTAAAACAAAAAAATAAACAGAAAAAAGCAGAAGTTGTAAATGTCATTGTTGCCATTATAGAATTAATAACAACAATTTTTTTTTTGTTTTTTATTTCAAGAGAATTCAAATAATTTTGAAATTTTTGAAGTTTATGATCCTAAAATTGAAAATTGGAACTTGTAATGAGTTCTAAAACAAATTTTACATAATATTTATATTTTACTTGTTTTTATTTTTTTGCTCCTCAGCTTTATTTTATGATTTCCAACTTTACCTATTCTCGATATATAACTAATTATTAAACAAAGGTGCATAAAAATATTTTTTATTGAGGAAGTTCCTCTTGTTGCTCTGTTTGTTTTTTTAATTTTTAATTTTTTTATGTGAGCAATTGGAATCTAGCAACATATACAACATAAGTGTAGTTGAATCGATTAATTTGACTGCTCAGGTTGATACAAAATTTTAATATTCTTGTTATAGTGCATGTTTTTTTGTTATATGCAAAGTACTCTGATCTGCTTGTAATTTTATTTTTAATTGCATTTTTTTTCCATCAACAAAATTAAAAAAAATAAATTAAAAATGTTGTACAATTTTTTTGTTAATTATTATATTTTCAATTTTTTTTTTATTTTCTGACTTTGGGGTAATTTGTATTAATTTCTTTAAAGTTAATTTAAGTTGGTTTTTTTGATATTTGACGAATGGTTTTGACTGTTCGAGTGTATGTTACAAGTGGCCAATAAGGTTTTGTTTAAGCTTAATTGTACAATTTTTTTGATCAACTTCGGAATTCCAGTTCAATCTCTTCAATTATTCCATGCATTTGTTTGTAAATTGATGAAGACATTAAACTTCATACTGTATGGGGGATTGGAATCAATTTCTAATAAGTTAATCGAAATATTGAGGATATGGTACCTAATAATTAATACTAAAATGATATTATACTTCAACAGGCCTCGGCCTGCGTCGATTGGTAAAAGTTTTATGAATATTTTATCGATAGAAAATGAATTCCATCGCTTTATGCAAATGAAGAAATATTGCTTCCTCGTCGAGTCTTCGTTTTTTTTTTTATTGTTTCGGCTAGATTTCAAACTCCATTAGTTGTAAATAGTCTTTAATTCCCTAGAACTTAAAAAAAGAGCTGCCTAAAGTTCTCGTACAATCAAGTTTGAAATTTGTTAATAAAATTTAGTAATTTGGGAAATTGTTCTATTTGTAACACTCTTCTGATGGTAACGAAGGGAAACGATGATTTTAATAACGATATAATTAGTAACAATTTTTATTGTGTAATAGTACATAATTGGTAAAAATATATTTTATGACTTAGTTTTTTTTTTTAGTTTTATATTTTGTTTAAAAAAATTTTCATTTTTTTTTTATTATTTTCTCCAAACAAAATAAAAATTAAAAAAATAAATAACTTTGTTTTAAATTCTTATTTTTTAATTTTCTTCTATGTTCCTCACAACAACAATAAAAAACAAAAAAAAAAAACAGAAACTGATTGAAATTTTCTTTTTTTGAAAATTTTCTTGGAAATTAATATTTTACGATGGAAATTAATTTTCTGTTTTATTTTCTATGACGAAGTTTTTAAAGTTTTGTATTCAAATAATTTTCATTACTTTTTTACATTGTAAAATTAATGGTGCTTCTTATACTTAGTTGTTAGTCTATACAGAATATTAGTTGAGCATGATATTTAAATGAATTCACTTTATTTTTCCAAAGTCTTGATAAAATAGAAATAGAAAAATTTGTTTTTTTTTTTTTTTAATTAAAAAATAAATAAAAATCTTCAAATTAATTTCTAATTAAGATTTAGTGTTCAGAAAAATTGTAAATTTTCTAAACAATTAAAGAATCAAAAATATGGAACAGACAACACAAAATTTAATTTAGAAATTACAATATTTTGGGTGGTATTTTGAATAGTATTCAAAAATTTAAAAAAATCAATTAAAAAAAAAATTAAAAAATTAATTAGTTATAGTTTTTTTTAATAATAAAAATAAATTAATTAAATAATATTCATTTGATATATTACATCCAATATTATAGATGGGCATTTGATTCTTTTTTAGGGGCATTGCGATTTGTTTTTAAAATTTCTAAATAACCCAAGGGCTTAACTTATTTAAGAGCAATTCAAAGAATGCATTCATCACTTCTGTGGATTTTTTTGAAATTTTTAAAGAAAAAATTCATAATTTTAGGTACAGTGAGATTGAGGGCGTCTTTTCAATTTGATTTAGGATATTAAAAATTAGTTTTTTGATAGAGTCCGAGCTCAAAGTTCAAATATACAAAAAGAAATACAATCCCACAAGCAGAGTCAAGACAATCTCGTAGACAAAATTTTTTTCCAAAAATTCTAATGCATGAGTTTTGTATTTGTAGAATAGTAAGTCTCAATACAAAAATAGATTTTGCTTCCATGTAATAAAATTTTTTATTATTAAATTTTAAATTAATTATGAAATTTTTAGTATTTTGACTAATTATGAAAATTAAAACATTTTTTTGTTATTGAAATTTTAAATTTTTTATTTTAAATAACATAAAAATAATTTTAGAAAAAAATTTTTTTTAAACTAAGTTATTTAGTAACCTTTTAGAACCTGTAGGATTTCATATAAATCCTTTTCTAAATGCAGGGGTATAATGTAACATTATGTAACATTGAGAAAATTAATTCAACTCCTAAATTTTATTGGGGAACAACTTCATACCTTTAAAATAATCTTAATATGAAATCTGTAAATCCAAATAAATTGAGTAAATTTACCACGAGTCTGTTACCCGGGCTTCTTCTATTCCTATAAATTAATAAATTTTCCTAAAAGAATGCTTAGTAAAATGTTGTTCAACTCTAACTAAGATTGTGCAGGGTCGCTTATTATCCTAACAAATTTACTTATCACGTAATGAAACAATAACAACAAAAGTTAGACCCGAATAATCCCCTTAATATTATATTATCTGCAGCTGATACAGAAGTTCATTAGTACATGACACAAAATAAACTAAATCATTCAATACTCGTATATACGTTTAATAAAATGTTCCGCAAATATTTTACTTAATATAAATTTACTTAATATCAAGTAGATTTGGTATCCATAGTAACATAATTTTAATGCAAGAACAAGTGCTGTGCTGTAATACCTGGAAATTACAATTAATAGTCGGTTTGGTACCTATACCAGCAAAACGAATAAATAATAAAAAATAAAATTTTCAAAGAAAACTAATAAAAGATTAAAAAAACAAATAAATTAAAATTACTGGAATAGTTCCTGTGGCGTTAATAAATTTTTTACAGTAATATATTATGTTTTTATTTCATAAATAGGGGGAGGAATTAATGCACTATTTATTCTATACTATTTTTTTAAATATTCGAATATCTATTCTGTATATTACATTGTTGAAGTTCAATTTGTTTATTTTTATTTTTGGAATGACCATATTATGAATATTTAATTAAAATTTTTGAATTTAAAATGAGAGGAAAATGGAAAAACTATATTGTAAAAGAAAATTATTATATTTATTAATTAACAGAGTTTTCTTTATTAAAAATAAAACTTTTACAATATTTTAGTGGTGCAGTATCTAGGTTATGACCTCTTATGCAATATAGTTTAATTTTCCAATTAGAAATTTTTAATTAACCTCATGTGGTTTGTTTTTTGTTTTATTTTCTTAAAATATTTTTTTAAATGTATTTATATGTAATATGTATATAATATTATACATAAATTACATTTTATATATTTGGTCTACAGAAATATACTATTTTATAAAGATTTAATAAAATTATATAAAGAATTGATTTTGTTGATTATAATGATTCTGCTATTAAAGGAGGGACCGAAATAAAAACAGACTGGTTTTACAGCAGCAGATGCAGAACCAAAATAATCTAGTACAGCAAAAACGCGTAAAACTGGCATGTGGTAACACTGTCATGATTATGATGACTATGATAATAAATAATAGAAGGATATATGAACAAACACCTTTTACCGCAACAAGTGCAGAACCGAAATAATCTAGTGCAGTAAAAACGCGTAAAGCTTGCATGTGGTAACACTTTTAAATATATTTTACGACATTTGGAATCATCCAACTCTAATAAGAATTTAGAAGTATAAGTGGAACTATCGAGTCCATTATTATTTAAAATATTCATTACCCTCTACTCCCATTTACTCTATTCATTTTGACGTTTCCGTGCAGAAAAATAAAATATGGCTGCGGGAAAAGCAGTTATTGTAGCTGTCATTAATTTTTAATGACAGTAAACAAAAATTTTGTGAAAAAAATCTGCAAAATCGCGCTCTTGTGTTGGTATGATTCGTTGTCATAAGTCATCCGTTAAGTAATTAAAATTTAGGGGTTTCCGTTCACGGCTGCAGAAAAAATGCGTTCGTTTGCAGTAATTTTATAAAAACTTTAACTTTTTTTTGTATAAATTTAATTTTAAATATTTAGAATCTAATTGATTTCAAGTTATTTGATTTATGTCGGAGTGAAAAGAAGCTGTTGGTGGCAATGAATCATATCAAATATATTAAAATTAAAAAAAAATATATAACGAAAATTATAATATTTTTGGATTGTCAAAATCATTTCCCCGGAAAACTCTTTTTTTTTTTTTTATTTAAAACGAGGAAGAGTGTGGTAGAGTAGACTGTGTCAACTCTGGGATACCCGTATGACCGTAACATATACATTATATCATCTGGTTAATTACTTTTGGCAAAATTTAAAACATACAGCTTTATTAAGTGTAGGGTAATGCTAATATAAAAAAAGGGATTGTATGGCAGCTACTCGAACACTCTGCAGTAGACCATCCAAATTTTGCTGTAATTTTGGCCATTACACTAAACTATTTTTGCCAAAATTTCAGACACCCAGCATAATTAGGTGTAGTGTAATGCTCATATAAAAGAAGGAGTTGTATGGCAGCTACCCGAACCCTCTGCAGTAGACCAACAAAATTTTGCAGTAACTTTGGCCATTACACTAAACTATTTTTAGCAAAATTTCAGACACCCAGCTTCAATAGGTATAGAGTAATGCTCATATAAAATAAGAAGTTGTATGGCAGCTACTCGAACCCTCTGCAGTAGACCAACCAAATTTTGCAAAAACTTTGGCCATAAAACTAAACTACTTTTGGCAAAATTTCAGATACGTAGCTGTAATAGGTACTGAGTAATACTCATATAAAAAAAGAAGTTGTATGGCAGCTACCCGAACCCATGGACCAAAATGGCTGGATTTAAATAGCGATGACGGCTATTGCAAAAAAACGAATTTCCGAAAATTTCAAGACCCTAGCTCCTTTAGTTTTTGAGTTATCGTGCGGACGGACAGACGGACGGACAGACGGACGGACGGACGGACAGACGGACGGACAGACGGACGGACAGACGGACGGACATACACCGCTAAATCGATTTATTTTTCGATTCTGATCCGATCCATACACTTGAGTCTATATCTACCCCCCCTCCTTCTCTGCGTCACAAACGTAATGGCAAATTTATTATACCCTTTGACTATATAGTCATACGGGTATAAAAATGATTAATTTCTTCTTCTGAAAACACATAAATTATAAATTTTTTTATATGATAAAATTTTTCTTTGGCTTTTTTTTTCTATAGTGGTTTTTTTGATGAATGAAATTTTATTTTTAAATTAAAAAGAGTTTTTCCGAAAGTAAAATCTAATTTTTAACTCGATTGTATCTTAAACTATCAAATTTCATAGGAATTAAAAAAAAAAAATTGCTTTAAAAATGTAATTAAAAAAATACCAAATTTTAATTTTTTTGGAAAATAAGTCAAATGTGACTCCGGCTATAAATAAAAAATGAACTATTAAACTGACCTTTGAAGAATTAGATGTTTTAATTCCTCTGAGAAAAAATTTGAGCAGAGTGTTTTGAATGGAGCAGACCCCATTTTAATGAGACAATAATTAGGAGTTTATTTTTAGAAATTAGGTTTTTATTGACTGTTAAGATTCAATTGCTCCCATTTGGTTTTTCGTCTTTAATTAAAAACCTGGTTGCAATAGTAATTAATCCCAGCTTCATTATTAGTGTTTGTAATAAATTTTTCCTGAGAAAATTATTTGATTTATTTTCCAAGGTTTTCCAAAAAAAATAAATTTTTAATTTTCTTAAGAATTTTAACACACCTTTTGAATATTATTATAAACATTCTATACTTCCTTCTCTATCCACTAAAACTTCAAAAAGAAACATAAAAATATAATAAAAGGAAAATATTTTAATGATTTTTTGGCCTTTTTTTTTTTTTTTGTTATATGTGGAAAACACTTTTCTTTTTAATTTTTTTTACAAGAAAATTAACAAAAGAAAGTGAAAAAACAAAAAAAAAATTTTTTTAAAAATCATAAAAAAGTGTCATAAAATGAAAAATATAAAAGAAAAGTTGAAGAGATAAAAAAAAGACAATTTTTTATTTTAGTTTTTCTTTTTTCTTGTTTTGGGATGGTTAAATATTTTCCGAAAAAATTTTCAGAAGATTTCCATGGTTAATTTTCTTATTTTGGAAAAAGAAGAACAAAAAACACGAAATTTATATGGAATTTTTCTTTAACAAAATAATTTTTATAACAGTGACAGAGGAATTTTTTTTCAATTATTATATACCTTTAAATAATGGGAAGGCTTTTGTAAATAAGCCCAAATTAAATAAGGACCAGTAACAAAATAGAACCAACTAAATAAGTCGTATCACCTAACTTTAATAATAACAAGGAATATCATAATAATTTATAAAAATTATAAGGAGCAGTTTTTTAAAATTACCATTTTATAATCGGCTTTAGGTCCCCCTTAAATAATAGTTTAAAAATTTTTTGAAGAACTATTTTAAAGCTTCAATACTATTGTACGACGTGTGTTATTCTTGCAGACCTTGAACCGCATACCTTATCCATTCCAAACAAATCATCTCTTTAAATATTTTAAATATTAGGATCTTAAGTACAAATCTTACTGGAGGGAAGCCTATTAAACGTTATAAAAAAGATGTGGATACCTCCCTGTCAAGAATCTATAATTGACGAAAAATTATAATTTAACTTGCTTAGAATTTTTAAATATACTTCCCAAATATTGATTGGGAAACAAATTGATGTAATTTGTAATGATAATTTGAAAGCTAAAGACCTGTGCTGTTAAATGACAGTCGACAAAATACGTTATTATCAAATTCAACAATTTAGCTATTGCAACTCTGTTCTCACTCCTTGACTATAAGCAAAGCAAGCTGTTTATTTTCTTTAACTAATTTAAAATCCATTGATTTTAAAATATCTCCCGGCTGCTACTATCGTCGCCTATATGTACACTTAAATCATTTATCAATTATTACTTTAAATACCCTACTATCGCAAGATTCTTATAAGAATTGTCAACATAGTTCATATTTTCCTTTAAAGATATTTCAATAGTTTTTATTGCATACAAAAATCCCTCTAATCTCCGATACCACTCAGAATTAGTTGGAATCTTCAGATATAAAAAAAAAAAATATAAGAAAAATTTATTGGAATACCGGGTTGACATTGATGAACTTAAAGAATTTTTTTTATTAAGAAAATAAAAATTAATACACTTCTTTTAAAACTTTTTTTTAATCTGTTTAGAATTTTAAATATTTTCCATTGGAGTCGGAGTCCAGTGTTTCTACAAAAAAAAAACAATAAAAAACATAAAATACAGTGAAAAATGTTCCAAGATTTTCATTTTGTTTTACACATGTATATGCGATCGTATACAATCTATAAAGAAAAATGAAAAAAAAAGAAAAATTGTGGAAATTCTTAAAAGTTTTAAAAAATTTTTAAATGACATTTTTATAGAGTTTAAATAGAGTCTCAATGAAAATAAATTCCAGGTGCCTAAGAAATGAACACTATAATTTTTTTTTTTTTATTTATTTAAAATTGGGAGTGAACAGTTTTCTTTAAATGAAAGGATTTAAGATTTTATTAGTTCTCGGGCTGTAAAAGTTTTTCTTATACGAGTAATAGTGTTAAAGAAAGTTGAGGAAAATTTAATTTATATGGGAATATAAAAACAAAATAAAAGTATAATAAATAGGTATTAATAGATAGTGATGGAGGTTTTTCTTGAAATGAAAATTGCTTTGGTAATTTAAATCTGCTGGTGATTGTAAAATCTTGAAATAAACCTCCAAATATCAAAAAACTTTAAAATAAATTTAGAAAAAAGAATTAAAATAAAAGATCCCTATCAGACCGACAGAAAGAGAATATTAATAAGAAACCGAATAAACATATAGTTCAAAAGTTTGAGGAAAAATCCTGAACCAATTATTAGTTCCAAAGCATTCAAACGCCTTCATTTTAGCATAGTCTACTCTCTTAGCAATTACAACGCATGCTAAATAAAAGAACAACAACTAGATTAATAATTAAATTGGACAAAGCCTTCTTTTAACATATTTTCATATTAAAATTTTCAAAATATTTTGAGCAGACTGTTTATATGAACTATGAGTTTGTAAGACCTATAATCATAAAACCACAACAAAGTCTCTAACTATGTGTTGTTTAGCTGTTTTAGGTATAACATTTATAAATATATGTTTATTAGTAGGAAGCCTTCAACTGCACAGGTTTTTTTTGATGTGAAAGTACTTTAACTCTTTTAGCATTAGATACCTAATACTGTCATTTTGAAGTACTTTGTAATACCGAGTTACTTTAGAAAATTTTTTACTTCGACAAATATGTATTTAAATTACGTTTTGTATAAATATTGCTAAAAAAATAATAATTCAGTTTTTTAAAAATTATTTATTATTATAAAAATTTATCAAACACGTTACCAATTTGATTAGTGAGAAACTGAAAACTTATCTTTTTATTACTTTAAAGTGTTTCTGAATATCATCCTGCTTTCCTGTTACAATTTTAATACTGATTTGTCATTTTATAAAACGTCAAATTGGGAACTGCTCTATTTGTATGTATCTTAAAACATTCAAACAATCAAATAGGATTGCCATTGCAGTACCTTAATTTACCGTTAGGCAGAACTCAATTTTTACAAAGTTCTTAACTCCTTATGTTTAACATAGGAACATTCGAGGCAAGTTAGATGTAAGAAAACTTTTTAGTA
Source organism: Dolichopus griseipennis (assembly GCA_963082915.1). NCBI lineage: Eukaryota > Metazoa > Arthropoda > Insecta > Diptera > Dolichopodidae > Dolichopus > Dolichopus griseipennis. The sequence continues at coordinate 5,210,555 of OY720445.1, forward strand.
TGACCCTTCGTATAACGATTTAACTGAAAACTTGCAATTTTTAAACACCTCTTAATTTAATACTTTTTGAAAAAATATCCAGAAATTTTAGCTTTGGCATTATATTTTAACATCTACTGCAACAGTTTTTCTTAATTATAACGGGTTTTCATTTAAATTGAAGAAACGCATATCTGCTGCTATTTTAGAAGTTTTCTTATATAATATGAATATCTTAAAAAAAGTCTTAAAAAATGTTATAAACTATTTTGCAATATTTTTGGTATTTTACCCAAAACTTATTTTGAAACATTGTTTAATTTTGAGAATGTGCTTTTTTAAAAGCCCTCGATTTTTTTTATTACTTGTTTTCTCTGTAATTGTTCTTGAAATATATTCAAATCTAATTACAAATTCCAAATTATAACTGTAATAAAAAAAAATTGCAATTATATTAAAAATATCATAAGTAATTATTTTTTTTGACAAAAATAAAATAATAAACAAAATTTAATTAAAAATTAATTTATTCAATTTAATTCTGTATTGTTCTGTAAAAAAAAAAATTTAATTCTATTTATTATCCATTTGTTGGTTCAGTTTTTATTGTTCCAAATGACCCAATTTTAATCCGAGCATAGCAAAAAAATTTAAATTTTTACAATTCACTGAGTTTTTTAATATTAATATATTTTCAATTTTTTGTTATTGTAATTTTTGAAACCACATTTTAATGATTACTCCTAGCATATTAAAAACTCTTTTTATAATTATTTTTTTTATTTTATTGTTGAAATATTGAAATAACCCTCTAAAATGTATTTTAGTTGTGGCATTTACAATAGTGAACAATTGAACTCACTTTTACTCTTACCTCAAAATTACACTAAAATAATTTCCGCAAAAAAAAACAATTCACATAAAAAAAAAGTTACCAAATGATGAAAAAACAGATAATTTAAATTTTGTTAACCATTATTTACACCTTCAATACAACTTTTAACAATTTTTTGAATAAAAATGGAAATTAATTTATTTTTGAATAACAAAAATAAATGTTGCCAGAGTCCAGAACAATAGACAAATTGATGAAAAACAAATTCTATTTTTAATAGAAATCACTTTAAAAATTTCTATTGTAATGTAAATTGAAAGTGCAATTGTATAACAGTGCAAGTGTAAAACAATTATATATTAAAAGTTGCGCTCAAAAAATATTAAATCTGCAATAAAATATTAAATCCATGTCTTATTTAAGAACATGGGGTTTAGTCAAGTGTTTTTATTAATTTGATTCTTACTATTTGACATTAATGTAAAATTTGAATGTATAACAGCCGATCTACAATGAAGGCTCCCGTTTCGCTCTCTACAAGTAGCTATCTGCCATACTAAGTTAAATGTATTGAATTATATGAAAGTGTCTACAATAGACGCAGTCCTGATGCAGCCATTACGTTTCATTAACTTTTTCGCTTTCTCTACGCTTGTCAAAAAAATGTCAAATAATTTAACTTGGAAAAATATTTTTAAAAAAATATATTGTCAGAATAAAAAATTAGTAAAATTTTTAATTTTTTTTCTATCTAGGGTTAAATAATATCAAACCATTTTTCAAAATAGCTATACAATAAACTTTAAACCATTGAATATTTTTTAATTCATAAAATTTGTAAACAAAACAATGTCAAAAAACGCTGTCATGTACATTTGATTGTGGACACTCCTTTGTTGACTTGAGCGTCATTGTAGATAGGTTATAATAGAGTTCCCATCATATTTTACAAATAAATGTAAACGTCAAAATTTACACGTCTTACTTTAAAATCTATTAAATATAATTGCTACTTAGTTTTAATTTATAGGCATTTAAATTGCATTATTTAGATTAATTAAACCATCTTAATTCAACCTTGGTTTAAATTACTTAAATAAATAATGTAATTAAATTAAATATAAGTCAAAACTTTGGTTAATTTAAATTGAATTACAGTGAAACTTATTTTAATTTAATCTTTGATTAAATGTACAATTAACTTAATTATCTGGCAGGATTTAACTTAGCTTAAGTCATAACTAAGATCTTTTCAATGATGTAAGAATTTTAAAGTTATTTTATTTTAATAAATAATCAATCTGAAAATTACTATGTTAAGTCAAAGTTAATCAAAGTAACACTTAATTAAACTGCAAGTTACAAGATGCCTTGTTAAAAAGTCATAAATAGTTGCAAAATATTTAAAATTTTTCATTTTCTTGGTTTCAGCCTGAAAAAAAAATAAATTCTAAGCCTTGTCTGACTCAGAAACTTTATTTTTCTACCTACCTACTAAACAAATAATATTTTAAATAATTTTGTAAAATTTTGGCAAAAAATACATTTTAATTCTATTACAATTTACTTTAAAATTCATTAAATTTAGTTTTACAAAAATTTTCACCCCCTCTTTCGTATTTAGAGACACCTATAATTCAAAACAGAATAAAACTAAATTTTAGTTTGAATTTAAAAAGAGATGCAAATTCAAATTTGCATATTAGCATTGTATAAATTGCGGTTAACAAAAACGCATAATTACAGAGTGTTACACTCAAAATAATTCTTATAATCTTGTATTTTATCCCTTAATAACATTCAGTTTATATGATTGGTATATGAACTTAAATTTCGAACCTAATTTAAAATTTTTTGAACCAGTAGGAAGTAGTAGGAAGTAGTAGGAATTTGTAGGAGTTGGTAGGAATTGATAGGAACTGGTAGAAAACTGAACTCAAAAGAACATAAACTTAAATTAAATGTTTGAACCAGTAGGAAATAGTATAAATCGGTAGGAATTGGTAGAAATTAGTAGGAAGTAGTAGAAGCCGGTAGGAATTGGAAGAAATTAGTAGTGTTTGTTAGGAACTCGTAAAAAACTGAATTCAAAATATCATAAACGTAAACTTCTTTGAAAATGTTATCTAAAGCGAAAATTGTCTTGGATATATCTATAGACAATTTAACTACTTTTTTTGGCAGGTAAATGGGTAATATGTTTCTTCCAATTGATCTTTAGTCAAATTTTTAATTAAGAGTTTTATCAAATTTTGGATATAGTTAATTATTTTAAAACTAGAATGATAATTCTCTTTATATATTTGTTTTATTAGCTTACATTTATTTTAATGCAAACTATAATAATCGCTCAATAGATTTTAGGTCCGGATACCTACTTTTGATTGAAATTCGAAATTGAGCCTCGTTATGTGTTGAAATAGAAAGGATAATAATAAAATACTTAAAATCCTTTAAGCTTGCCTAAATGCTTAGAAAAATACCAATTTTTCTAAATGCCTATAATACTTTTAAATTAATTATTTAATATCCATCGAATTTACATATAAATAAACCACAAATTGTAATTGTTCAATTCTGTTTTTGTATAAATATTTCGTATTCAATTTATTTAATTCCAAATATGCTTCAATTCAAGTGGGTTGAAAACAAATTAATTTCGAGCATTTCTTTTTTTTTTTTGAAAAATCGAAAACTAATAAAAAACAATATGATGAAAGCATTTAAGAACTTTAGAGCCAACGCGGGATAATAAATCACCACACAAAAAGAACGAAAAAGAAGCCAACAATAACCATTTCTGACCACAATCACTGGTTATCATAACTGATCAATAGCGATTAATAGGTATACGCTTTTTTTTTTACTAATTTTAATTCATCACTACTGAATAATATTAAAATGTTGACCTCTTGACAGTTTTACATAAAAAAAATTAATGGTACATACAAACAAGGTGTTTTGGTGCTTTGGTGTTTTGAAATGATTTTTATGATTTACATTGATGAAACCATTTGGTGCTTCTTTATTATCGCGAAATCCAGAATTTACAAATGAACAAGAAGCTTCAAAATGAATGTATGAACTTATTTAAAAGAATAAAAATGGATTGTACTCGTACACCTTTAGGCAGTGAAAATCAATCAAAAGACTTTTAATTTTTGAACTCTTGGTTGTTGTTTTTGGTTGTTTTTCTTTTGTTTGGGACCAAAGAGAAAATGAAGAATCATTAAGATAAATTGAAACGCGTGGCCAAAATAAAGAAATTCTAGACATTTATTTTTGTTTTTGTAAAATCACCTAAGGCTTGCTTCCAAAAAAAATTTATTACCAAATTTAAATGATTAAATTGAAAAGACTCTTTTATTTTTTTTCTAAATAAGTTTTTTTGATTAAGAATTTTTTTTTTGAAAAGTTTTAGTAATTTTTTATTTTAAATTAACGTTCTTATTTTTTTTTTTTGTTTTTTTTTAACTTGGCAATTTTACAGACTATTTGATTTTGTGCAAAAATTTTTATAAATTTATAACCATCTTTACAATTTAATGCAAAAAAGGTGAAATCTGTGAAAATAAAATCAAAAAACAAGTTGAATAATTAAAGTCGATATTTCTGGCGGATTTTGAAATTGTATGTGTATAGTAATAAGTTAATACTAAAAACTTATTGATTAGATTCGGAGGGGAAAAAGTTACTTGAATTATTAATGAATTTTATTTTATGAATAATTAAAAGTATTAAAAAATTTTTGGAATATAATAAATTAAATAGGATTGTTGTATGGAATAAAAAATCACAATAAATGGATTATCAGAATGGGATCAAAGTGGATCAAAGATATAGATAATTCATATTTATTACAAAGACTTGCTGACTTTACTTATGATTCACTAAATTATCATACACAAATTCTATTTAAATTAATTGAATTCTATTCAGAGTACTTCAATTATCAATTACACTTTTGATAAGATCTTATACACTATAATTTTGTAAATTTATATCATTATCTCATTTAATTAATAATTAAGAGATCTATTGGAGAACTATTAAATTTTAGGAAAAATACACTTTTTTATCCTAAGTTTGTTGAAATAATAAAGGAGTAAATACCTTCAGTTATATTTGGCTAAAGTCACAATGGTAATATTTTAAGATAAACTGAATATTGAATTAAATACTAAAAGTGTAGAAAATTGAAGAACAAATTTGCCTCTGATATGTCAATAATAATTTAATTGAATTTTTCGCTTTTTGATAATATTTTTAATTGAGTTTTTCGATTTAGTCAACTTATCCTCCTTTAACTTTCTTTTCCTACGAGTTCCTACCAATTCCTATCAGTTCCTATTATTTCCTACAAGTTCCTACTAGCTCCAAAAATTTATAATTTAATCTATTGATTTAATAAATTGATTTTATACTGTGTGCAATTTTATTAATATTATAATTTTTTTAAGGCACGTTCCACCCCCCCCTCACTTTTTTACAAAGTAATTTTTTGTTTTCAAATTTTTATAGCTTGAAAATTATTTTAAATTTTGGAGTAAATTGTATTTATTTATATAAAAAATAAAACATTTACTCACCCCCTACCCATTTAGAATTTTATTTGTAAGAAAAAAAAAAATATCTTAAAAAAATTAAATTCAACTACGTGTTATAACTTTTATTATACGAGAGTATTAAGTATTTTTTTCCATATTTTTAACTCCATTTTGTAAAAAAAACACTCTTGTTTTGTTTTTTTTATAGATCATAAGAAAAATAGATATTACCGTTATATTAAATATTTAAACAAAAATCTTTTTTATTGTTTTATGTCATTACATCCAATATTATATTATTTTCTTCCTATGTATATGCTTTCCATTTTCTATTACTTACTTTAAATTTTTTTTTTTTGTAAATGGGTTGAAATAAAATTGCATAAACGTGTTAAAAATTATTGAAAAGTAGTCCTTGTTTTAACGTAAATGAATAATAAAATTTGTAACTTTATCAATAAAAACAAAATGGAAGGAGTACAAAAAAAACAAACGACATTTTATCACCATTTTTCCCCAAACACTATTATCAAAGGAATTTAAGAAGGGGAATTACCTGAAAGCCAAAGTAAATGAAATTACGTTATAAAAATCATCATAAAAAATATAATAATGATACCACAGAACGTATACATACACATATTCCAATTTTCAATTTTTTCAAAGAATATATTTTAAGTCTCTTAAATATAAAGTACTTTTACTGTAATTTTGTTTGAACGGTTATTCTATTTTTTATTTTTCAATTTTATTTCCATATTTCAAAAAAATGTCATTTAAGGCTGACATTTGAAACTGCATATTAAAGTCAGTTTCGCATCAAGTCAATTAACTGTTATTTGGGGGAGTCCAATCACTGAAACACCATTTTTTGAAGCTATAAGCTAAATCTAAGCATATTCGCAATGGCTTAATTAATTTTATGATGAGAAATGGTTTTACCCTAAATTAAATCCGGATTTTGAGTGGATCTGAGTGAAAATCTGAAGTATGTAATATAAAATATAAGAGTGATGTTCAATTACGTGAAAAAAATTGCAGTAGTGTGAGAAAGAAGAGTTAAGTTCAAAGGTTCAAAGGTCAGAGTGATTAAACATCAGTTATCAATATATCACCTTTATTAACCAATTAATATCGAAAACTGCAATTCAGTAAACGATATTTAGTTTTTCTCGATATTTTATTTTTTCATTATAAATTCACAAGAAGGATATATTAAAGGATAACTAAATAAACATATCCTTGCGTATTCATATATTTCCTATGTATATTGCTTGTCTTTCAAGGATGAGCTTTGTTTGATCCTTTCTAGAGAAAATGGAATTTTTTTTTTACTGTTTAAAAAATTATTTCGAAGAAAACTTTTGAATTCGAATTTCCAGAACTGGATCTACAGTAATGCAATGTTTAACTCAACTCATGATTTCAAAGGATTAGTTCTGGGTGCGTATTCGGAAAAAAAATCCTTTATAACAAAAAAGAAAAAAACAAAACATATAACATAGAATTTATAATATATTATAAAATTTATACAGATAAACCTCCAACTTAGTAGTGGGTTGGGGGCGGTTGAATAGAACTCGTATATTTTTTATTTAGTTTTATTTAGTCCTAAAATTGAAAGCAAGATATTTACATGTATCTATTTGCTTACTCAAAGATTACTTTTTTTCGTATTTATTTACTTACCTTGGAATTGATAGATATGGTAGTTGCTGGAAATTATTTAGAGGGCGAGGATGAGTGGATTATTTAAAGCTATATTAAAGAATAAACTAAAAAAATATTTCCCAGGGAAGTCAAGGAATTTTAATTTTTTTTCTTTTTTTTTATTTCAATTTATAGTAATATTAAAATATTAATGGAGTTTATGAATAAAGAAGATGAGTTCCTAATAGTCACTATATGTAAATGTTAACTTTTTGGATATATTTATTATTATTAAAGAAAAATATGGTTTTCAATTTTATTTTTTTTTTAAATTTTATATTTCGTTCTTTCAAAAAATTTTTAAACTTCCTTTTAAAATAATTGAATTGTAAAAACATGTACAACAGTCCGACTTAAATTTAAGAGGAATTGGCTTATTGTAAAAATATCAAAGTAGTTTAATTAGAAAGGTATGCATTATTATTTTCTGCCTTAGTCCTGCAACTTAGTTTATAAACACATCAATCTTCAAAATAGAAGTTTCTTTTAATTTTGCTTCAAAAGACATTAATGTAGATGTATATTATATTTAAGGGTTTCTAAAAAGATTTTAGAAATGGTTGATTGTTAAATGGTTGAAGAATTTGGATGTTTCGTGATAAAAATTGATCTTGGTTTATTGAATCTGAAAGTATTCCCTAATAAAAGCAATCTAAGTGAATGGTAAATTCACTATATTCTATATAAGATAGGAAATTATATGAAAATAGTTCATGTAAGCAAGAGCTGTAATTGTATAATATAAAAAGTCCCTGCTAGATCATGATCAAATTACATATTGTGCAATTAAAAAATATTCCCGGAAACCCTTCACAACTATTTATTTCGAAGTGTACCAGTTTCTGTGTCTGATTATGAATTAAGTATTTCGAATAAAATTCCTAATAATATTTGGATATGCTTTTAAATTAAAAAAGAGGTGGAGCCCAAATCATGGTTTATTAAAATCCGTTTTCAGAAAATCTCGTTTTTAAAAAATCTCGTTTCAGAAAATCTAGTTTTTTTATTTTTTTAAAAGGGGTTGGGGCTGAAATCTCGGTTTAGTAAATCTCGTTTTCGAAAAATCTCATGTAAGAAAATCCCGTTTAGAAAATCTCGTTTTTAGAAAATCTCGTTTTAGAAAATCTCGTTTTAGAAAATCCCTTATTTTATATTCTGGAAAAAGCTGATAATTCTGGCTTTGTATCCAACTCAAAAATCCTTAAATACCAGATTTTTCAATAAAATACGAAATTTTCTAAAACGAAATTTTCTGAAAACGAGATTTTCTAAAAACGAAATTTAAAATAAATGATTTACTAAACTGAGATTATGGAACGCTCCCCTGTAAAAGACTCATAATTCTGATTTACCAATTCTGAAATTTTTAAAATCGAGATTTTTAAAAAAAGCCGGATTTTTCAATAAAAAATCACGATTTTTTAAAAACAAAATTTTCTAAAATCAAGATTTACTAAACCGAGGTTATGGAACGCTCTAGTTAGTATCATTTTTTATTGCTTTTATTTCACTTCTTTTTTTTCATCTCAATAAAATTATATTTCCCTTTTTTATATTGATAATAAAAGGAAAGAGATGGAAAATAGATACAAAAAGAGAAAGGTATCTATGAAAAAAAAAAATGTAAATTCAAATAAATTCGTTTTTTTATTTTTAATTTCAAATTTTTATTTATTTATATTTACTTAAGTTACATGTCTTCAAATCAATTTTCCAATTTTTTCTTTCTTTCTCTTCCTGTTTCTTCCTTAAATTTTCATTTAATTTTCCTTTTTTTTTATGCTTAAGACGACATGGAAATAACAAGAGGAAAATCGAAAAAAAAAAAAACAAATAAATAGTCATAAAGAATTTTCAATTTCAAAATAACATCAATACTAGAAGATGATTACTTACCTTCTTTATATGGTTTCGATCATCTCATCATCATCAGCATCATCATCATAAAAAATAAAATTTATATTTGAACATTCAGTACTATTATATTGTTGGTTTTCAATTTTGACATCATCATCATCATCATTATGATCATTATCATCATAATCATTGTCATTATCATCGATATAAAATTTGTATAAAGTCCTATATTTTCTTCATATGTAGCAAGGATATTTCCTTGCAAGACAACGAATGGCACGTGGTTGATATTAACATATATGTATATACATATGTGTATACAGATATTATATACATTATTAAATAACTTAACAATCAACCAACCAACCAAGGCAAACCAAACAGGTATTCTATTAAAAATTAGAAAGAAAAAAAGGGAAGAATTGGTACTTTTCTTAAGAGTAAATTGTTTGCAGCAAATGTAATGAAAAAGGAGCGTACATGTATAAAAGGCCTAGTCTAGAACACGATGACTGATTTAATATTCATTTTAAATAAAAAATTCTACATATATACATATGTATGATAATAAAATTGAATTTTTAAAAATTAAAAAAAAAAATGGGGGATGAGAGAAATTTGTCTTATATGTATCGTGGGTTGAATTATTGCTTAGAAAGGTGGTTGTATATGCATTTAAAAATTGAATTTTTATTACAAATACCTAAGAGTTTTTTTTTTTAAATTATTGGTATGGGGGAGAATGAAAAGTAGGGATGGTAGAAAATTGGGGAGGATAAAAATATAGAAGTTCAAATTAACAAATTCATAAATAATTTTTAAAAGAAGGTCTTCCGAATAGTTCAATAAAGTGCCAATATATTAAAAGCCTCCAATTTTTTTTTTATTTATTGAATTTTTAGTTTTATTGTTATTACGGGTTCTTTTTAACCTCAAATAATCAATTGGATTTATTAAAAATATTTTTAGTCAATTTTTAATAATATTATGATTTTAATTTCCTGAAAGCTTATAGGTAATAACAGTATGTAATAAAATAATTTTAAATTTCATTGTCCACATAAAAAAAATGCTTAAAATTCATAGTGACAGTTTCCTAAACAAAATTTTAATTTTTTTTGAATTTACGGTTAATCTGGGTTAATTCAATCTAATCAGTTTTTTAAAACAACATTTTCATTTTAAAGTAGAATGTAAATGTAGTTTAGAATCTAAGACAGCTACAATACAACATCACTCACCAGTTACCAGTTACCACATCTGACATTACATGAGGCATCGCATCACTTCTGTCAGTATCATAACATAACATTTCAGAAAACAGTTTTTATCTAAGTAAACACTGCCAGCTGTATTGAAAATTTTATTTCAGACATCAAGTTCAGAGATTACTTTAAATATTGTAAACATAGAATTACTAGTACTATTAGCGTAATAGGGAAAATATTTTCATACAAATTTCAAAATTAAGTACCTGTACCGTTTGTATGTATTGACTAGTTTCTTCGCGAATCATAGTCTAAAAGTGAAATGTAAAAGAAACTTTTAAGTAAATACTCCAAAGTTAAAACTGAATAAAACAAAAATATTGTGTTCAAAAAAATACTGGGTTTTCTATTTTTAATGTTATTTAAATAAAAAATATAGAGTTGATAAAATATAGAGAAATTTCATTTAGGATATAGAGTTGAGTTCATTTTTTATGTTTCCTTCGGACAAAATATTAAAGTTTAAATGAATAAACGTCACTCAAACCTTAAATATGCCATCAGTAGGATTCAAATTAGCAAAAATTGTACGTTTGTGGGGACCATTTTACAAAACATATTTTAAATTTTCATGAAAGATTGTTCCCACTGCTTGTTTTGTTTAATAAACAATGATTTTTTCTCAATTTGCTTATGATTTACATTTCCACAGTGAATAAAAACCTGAAGATGAAGATACATATTATTTATTATAAATTAAAATTTAAAAGTTTAAATTTAAAATAAAAAAAAATCTAAAAATACTTTGATGGAGATTCCATTATTTTTTGAAATAATTGATTACAACTTCTTTTCCAATATTATTCAAACTTGTTTGTTGATGTTTTGTTGAATTATATACTATTAGTCTATTAATAAGTAAATATTTAAAATTAAAAGTAAATTAAACGAAATAGTTTAAAAACTACAAACTCTCCATTCCAAATGTATTTCAATGTAAAAAAGTAAACAAATAAACTATTGAGAAGCTGCTTATTAAAAATTCTCATTACTCAACTTTAAATAGTGACAGAAGAAGTACCCGTTTGTATACGCATAAGAAAATGCATTGTCTGAATACCTCAGGATATGAAATCACATTAGATGAAAAGAGTCGGGAATATTTTTTTGCTATTCTAGTATTAGTAATTATATGGTAAATATGCACCTTGATATTAACTGTCATTTAGTTATTTGAATTTTTGATCATATTTATAATACTTAAGTTCCATATTTTTTTTTTACTAAAGCAAAAGTAATTTTACACGATAATAGCGGCGAAAAATAAAGCAGAGCAAATCTTGTAGTAAAGAGAAAAACTAATCAAATTCTCTTATAAAATATTACATATTTAAATACGGATACAAACTACACGCAAAATTGGGTACTAACATAACAAAACCAGTAACATGTTTAAAATATTTTCTAAATTACGTCAAGTATATATTTTCTGCATTCTACTTCTTCAATGAAATAAAAAAAATCAAAGAACACAACAAAATATCTTTTACAAGGGAAAGCTATGCGTTTTGTTTATTGTCGAAAAATAAGCATTGAGTAATGAGTACTGACTACTGAGTAGTCTTTCTTAATTTTTAGATTGTGTGTGGTGCGTAAATTGTACACTACACACTACAGTGTACTACAAAAATAAATTATATTCTGCCTTACTCTGAGGAACTATGTAATTTACTATAACTTAATAAAAATTTATGAAATTTAAGCTCAATATTTTCATAATTTTATTAGTTTGAAATCGAATAATAAACTTTTACTTATGAATAAATATCCTATTATAATATTAATAATTTTTTTTATCTATATATTACAGATCTGACCGATAGCTCAGGGGTTAAAGTGGCGGCTTTTCAATTCAAACCCTGGTCTGATCATATCTAATAAAAAAAAAATATAATTTATAATTGAAATCGTAATATTTTATATTATAATATAAAATAAATTTAACTGTCACACCTGAAAAGGAAAGGCAGATTCACTCACTTATCACAGTGACTGTAAAATAAATAAAAATAAATAAATTACAGATAGGTAATCATTCATAACTAATGACACCTCTTGTATTATTCTAATATAATATGAAAATATAATCAGTACCTATACTAGTATTTATTAAGTGTAATTCTTAATATTTTAAAAATTTTATCTAAAATATCATGTAAAATTTTTATGAATTCGATAATACGTTTTTGCATTCATAATTACTTGTCTTACTACTTCTTCTCTCCTAATCTAAGTTCTATTCTTCTACTACAAATTACAATTTTTATAAATTGAGAACAGCAACAAATATTATTCAAAATATCAATGTAGCTTCAATGCAACGCGACAAAATAAATGTAAAATACACTCCATCTCATGCTTATCTCATACTCATTCTCTATCTGCTGTAGTTTTGCAGTGTTTACATTTTTTTTTACTCAAAACATTTTTGACATTTGGAAATAAACAATTTGTGTATAAAGTGAAAAAGTTCTAATATAAAAGTTTGCAAATTATTTTGTATCGTGAAGTTTTTTCAATTTATTTAATAAAATAATAAATATATAATCATTAAAATAATTTAAATATTTAATTTATTTAAAATGAGTTCAGATAGTAACCAAGAAATTGAAGAGAAAAGAATTAAAATAGAAGAATTTAATGAAAGTGAAAAAAGTTTTGGCATTTTACCAACTGAGGTAAATAAATTTTTAATAAATTGATTTTTAGTGTAAAATTGATATGAAAATTAAAGGTTAAAAAAGTCTGTTGAACTTTATATTAATATTTAAAATAATTATAAATTATATTTATTTTAATATTATATTTAAATGTTAATGATAATTTTAAAATATACTTATATAATTGCAATTAAACTAGGAAGTTAGCTATTAAATTTTTCAATACTTAATGTGTTTTATATTTTAGTTTAGAAAGAAAATAAATGCTATTTTTAGAAAAACTTAATTGTTTTTTTGTGTTTAAATTTTAATGAGTAGATTATTTATAGATAATATTCGATAATAAATTGCTATTGTTTTAATTTGATGCTTAAAATTAAGTTTAAAGTCTTTGCTTATTTGATTGAAAATTGCAAACTTCATAATTTTTCTTGTTTATAAACAAAACATTATTTTTTTTTTTAATATAAAAAATAAAAAAATTTCGATCATGCGCATAATAATGGGAATGTCAAATTTTGTAATGCATAGCTGCCATACTCTTCAAAATTAGGGTAAAGTGATAAGAAAACGTTGATTAGAGTCAAAAATAAAATTTTCCAAGTTGAGTTACCCCATAGGTGGTAGATGTACCAATAATTTTCAATTTCAATTATAATACCTACAAGTACTTTAATTACATAATATGATAAAAGATAATAAAATGAAAAAATTATTAAAATAAATTTTTATTTTAAATTATATTTGGTCACCATGGTGATTTTTAAAGAAAAATTATTTTTTTAATAATTTTGTTAAATTAAAAAATTCATGATTCGTACGGGAATTTAACCCGGCAAAGCGTACCCGCTCGGCTAGTAAGCCGAAAAAAAAAAATAATAATTAATCTAAAAATGTGTTATTTTTTAAAATTTATATTTAATAAAATTATATTATCTATCAAATATTCAGAAATAAAAATCTTAATCTTTAGACGACGATAAGGAAAAAATTTAAACTCAAAAACTTGTTTTCAGCACATTTTTAAAAAGTTTTGAAAAAGATGTAGGTATTATATAGTTCAATTCTGTTCGTCCGTCTATCCGTATGTTTATAAAACTTTTACACCGTTTGAAATAAAGAATAAAAAAATTTAACTACCGGTAGGTTTTTCAAAAAAAATTATGTCGCTTGTTCTCCGTTATTGTGGTACAGTCCTGCAAAGTGCAGTAAAATTTAGAGTTATAGGAAAAATCTATATTTATTTAAATAGTTATACCAAAATTCTATAAGGCATATTTTCACTCTGCAAACGTCAAACGGTATCTGTTTTTGTAGGCTTTATAAATTCATATTGAACAATTGTTTACGGAATCCAAACCCAATTATTGACCCTTAATATTTTCCAAACGGTTTGACTTTTGAGGGAAGTTAAAAAAATTTATTATACTTAAACTATTTTTTAATACACTCACTACCCGAAGCGTATTGTTGGACATTGTTTAATTTTGAAAATGTGCTTTTTCAAAAACCCTTGTTTTTCTTCAATATTTAGTTATTTAGGAATCATTTTTCTTAGTAATTTTCGAATTTCATTAATTTCCGTTAAAAGCAAGTTTTTTTTTTAAATTTTATAATTTATAATGGTTTTTAATTTTTTTATTTTTTGTATACTCTAGGTTGTTGAACGAATATTTATCAATTTATTGCCATCAGATTTAATAACAGTATCAGCAGTTTGTCGGAAATGGTGTGAAATATCTCAATTACAAAAATTTCGTCAAAATATTTTATTAAAAATTCAACAATCCAAAATTGATAAAAATCATTTTCCCGAAAAAATTATACAAAAAAGTTCAAGAAAATTTTCGAATTTATATTTTGGTGATCAAATGCAACATTGTTATAAATTAGCTAAAAATGCATTCTTTAAAATGTCAAATATATTTGCAGATTTAGAATCATTTAAATTAGAAAATATTTCATTAACTTATGAAGATTTATGTTTAATATTAGCACGCATGATTAATTTGAAATCATTATCAATTATTGGTTGTAATATTGAAACTGGTGAATCATCAAAAGTTCAAGAGAACATAATTGAATCAATTCGAAATACCATGAATAATATAATATTTTTTGAATTTCAAGTAGTTGGTATTGGAAGTTATGAAAAATTATCACAAATTACTGATTTATTAATAAAATTAGAAACATTAAAACCTGGTTTTCGTAAATCATGCAAATTATATTCAGATGCTATAACTGAAACAAATTTATTATGTTCAATAATTGAAAAGAATATAAAAACATTACGTGTACTTCATATACCAACTTATCAAAATAAATTACCGTTATCATCAATTTATCAAATACAAAATTTAAATTTAGATTTTTTATCGGTTGATTATGATTATTATTCACCACCAGCTACTCTTAGTTTGGATACATTTTTACAAGCTCATAAAAATGTTAGAACGTTAATTGTGTCAGTAAAAAGTTATAAAAAATTAGATTTAGCATTGATTGCAGAAAATATGAATGAGCTTGAACATTTGGAAATAAGCGCTGACCGTAAAAATATACACAATTTTAATTTATTAACAATATCAAAATTTAAAAAATTAAAAATTTTAAAAGCATTAAAATCTCCATCACCAACTTTTTCAAAAACAGAACTGGCTAAAAATTTAGTATTAAAAGAACTGCAAATACAAAATATGGATTTAACTGAGACTGATATTATTAATATTAGTGAAAGATTACCGAATTTAGAAACTTTAGTATTGCAATCGATTGCTCTAACAGATGGCGGACTACAAGCTATTATTAAAAATTTATTAAGTTTAAAATATTTAAATTTAGATAATACAAATAGTAGTGATTCACAAGTAAGTATTTATACGTTAAAATTAATTTAAAAATTTATCTGAAAAAAAATTTTTTTATTTGTTTAATAGGTTACTGAGTACGGAATAAGTGGTTTTGATCGGAATGCGAATGAACAGACTGGTTTATCAATTGAAAATTTAGTTAATTTACAGTATTTACAATTATGGGGTATACAAACTATCTCTGATACTTGTTTAGTTAATAATTTTAAATTTAAAAAAATCACAAAAATTTTTGTTTGTAATTCTGATGGTAAAAGTAGTGTAACGTTGCCAATATTAAATAATATTTTTAAAAATTGTCCAAAACTCGAAGAATTTGTTCTAACAAATTGAAAGGTTTTTGATGAATTAATTTAATATTTATAAATAAATACATTTAAATTAAAAATGAAGAACTGCATTTATGATAAAAAGTTGTTTTATTTTAAAAATATTATTTATAAACAGATTTAAATGAAACAAATGGGGAGTCTTATAACCCAATCTTAATAATAATTAAAAAACAAATTGTATAACAGATTGGCGTATCTTTAAAACTGATAGGAGTATAGACGGTTATATAACAGGGGAAGCACTTTTGTATAGTTTTAAAATATTCGAACCAAATTTTAAGTGGCTGTCATAGAAAGTTTACAACCAGATTGCATTAAAATTGCCATTAAAATTGTAAAAAGCCAAATAAAGAAACAAAGGCAGCGAATTGCCAAATTTGGAAATTATTTGGACCAAGTCCGTAATGTTATGCAAATTGTTCTTTATTATTTTTTTTTTTCTTATAATTATGTTTCATATCAATTTCATTAAGAAAACTTAACAGAACAACGCTATACACCAAATCCCTTTCGGGTCATACCGAAAGCCAAGAGACTGTCAATTGTAATACTATATATAGTAATATATCATATAATATTAAAAAAACTATAAATTTTTTCTATAATTTATACTTGATCTACGAATTTTTATTACGTCATATAATTTTCAGCCTACAGTAGGCGGTTTCTGATATAGGAAACAATACACTGTTCTGGAATAAAATTAGTATTACCTGGTATTATTTTACATTTAAATAATTTTACACTTACATTCGATTAGATTTAGTTTTGTGTGTGTATATTAGTGATAGTATAAGATAAAAGGGATTTTTGCCACGTCTATATTTTAATTTGTATTCATCTTCTTTCATTCAAGTCATTTAATTTCATTGCATCAAAAAAAAACACAATACCATGGAAATTTGTTATGGAATTTACCTCCCCCTATCATATGCAAAAGTAAAAGCCTTGATGGAAAAAAGTACCAAACGTAAAAAAAAAACAAGGGGATGGTGTCGTAATTGGAAGATGGTTTTTATGTACGTATATGAATATAATAAACGACTTTTTTCTTTTAATATTTTGTTTTTTTTATTTTTTACTTTATTTTTTTATTATATTTTACATCTTTTTTATTTTTTTTTTATTTTTTTTTTTTGTTGATATGGAGAGGGTGAGTGTAGAAGTCAGAGGTAATGGCTTGTAATGGAATTTTTTTGTTTTAACATGTAATGTTTTTCAATTTACATCTTTTTATGTCCCTATATATACGTTCTCATTCTCCTTTTAAATTCCTTACACCATATACAGGATATACAGTTATAATATTTATGGTGGAATTTTTATGTTAAAAAGCAAAGGCAACATAAAATGAAAATTTTTTTTATACCCGTATCAACGTAGGTCAAAGGGTATTTTCAATTTGCCATACAGTTTGTGATGTTGTAAAGAACCGGGGTGGTAGGGAGTTATATGTAGACCCAAAGGTATTATTTAAATATATAAAATGAATTTGACTATCTGGAATTTTGTGAAAAATATAGTTGGTGAAGTGGAAGAAGTTCGAATAGCTGTCATACAACAATGTATAAAATTACATTTAATATTTGTAGTATAACGTACATTTGGGTATCCTAGAGTTAACACAGTCTACCCTTGACTCTACTTCGCTTTTATATAAACATTGCTGGCCTTTTTAAATTAAAGTAAAAATAAATCAAGAAATGGAAAGAGAAAGAAGTATACAATAAATAAAAATAAAAAAAAAAGATCGCGGTTACGCTTAAAGATGTCAAAAGGAAATGATTTTTTTTTTTATTATTTTTTTATACTTTCTTTATTTCTTTCTTTTGATTTTATTTTATTTTATTCTAAAAGTCAAACGCCATGCACACAAACCATCATCACCATCATCATCTCATCTTCTTCTTATATAGCAACTGAGTTATTTTGAAGATAACTGTTTTTCCTTCAAAAAGTATCTGTAAGTTTATTTTTTGGTTAAATTGAAGGGACGAATCAAACTGAAAACGGAAATCAAGTAAAAGAAATATGACTTAAGTTAAAAAATATGACAGAGAAAGAAAATATATATAGAAAGAGAAAGAAAATAACTTACCGAAAATTGAATTGAATATTTACTTTGATGTTATATTCTGTTGAATATATACATATACATATATACATACGATTTAGTAACTAAATACGATTGACACAATTTCCAAGTATAAAAACATTGTAGAAATTAATCTGAACGTGTGGGTGGTTTAAATGATGAAATTTATATACATGTGTCCTTGTCATTATCATCACCCATCATCATAATTATAGTATTCCTCGTTTGTTCCTATTAATTTTTTATTTTAAAAGAAATTCATATGCATACTACACAATATAATGTACAATATATTGACAGTCAATTTGATTGGTAACGAATCGAAACGATTTTGTTAATTTTAATATTTTCTTGTATTTTCTATTTCCATTTTTTTTTTTGATGTTTTCTCAAAAAAAAATAAGAAATAAAAAAAATAAAATTGAAGTACATGTGTATGGTACCTTAAAAACATCAGGATAATTGAAATTTTAGGTAAAATTCAAAAGAAAATAAAATAAAAACCACGTAAATAGAAAAAATTGAAAAAAATAAAAATTAAATTAAAATTGAAATTTTTTTAAAAGAAATATATTAAAATTCATCATATGAATATATTTGAATTATATATGGAAGTTATTACAATGTTATATGACTACGAGTTCTATTTCTGTATTGTACCTACATCAAATATATATATGTAATTATATGTAATTAATTATTAATCAATATTGACATTTAAATTTTAATAAAGTGAGACCTTTGATTCGTTAAACCCGTAATAGTCTATCTACAATGACGCTCTCGTTTCGCTCTCTACACGTAACTATATCTGCCAAACTAAGTTAAATGTATTGAATTATATGAAAGTGTCTACAATAGACGCAGCCATGTCGCAGCCATTACGCAGTCATTCAAAAAGTTAAAGTCACATACTACTCGAACTTCGAAGGAACTGTGCACAGTTTCCATCACATTTTAAAATCACACCCTTTTAAAAACCAAACTTTAAGATAGGGCATGTGATGCAAATTAAGAGTTTCTTTTGAGAATGGGAATCTGGAAAGGAAACTTTAGGAATTGGGATTGGAATAATATGGATGTAGTAGGATAAATCCGAAAATATGGGGGAAAATTAAGGAGAAAGATGTTAAAAAAATTTAGTTAAATCGTAAACATTTACCAACTTTAGATTTATACTTTACTTTCGCTGTGTTGTGTCAAATCTTTTTAAACTTTACGGATAAATACCTTAAGTCACGTGGTAAAATGTTATATTTAACGCTATTGTATTTTAAGAACATTCACAGAATGGACATCATTCAATTTCTTTATGATCCATCGATAAAGGAATGTATAATGGGTCCTCGTAATTTTGTAGGAATAATAAATAATGGAAGATTTAAATAAAAATAATAAACTCCAGCTTCAATATCTAATTCATTTTTGCAATATCGAATTAATCTCCCTGGTAAATGCAGCCTTGTAAATTATTTAATAAAAAAATTATATAGCTTATTTTGTTATTATTATTTTTTATTGTTTTCTTTTTTAAAATATAATATGAACTTTGCATGATTTGCTAATTATGAAAAATAATGTCAGATAAATGACCACCATTTTGATCAATGCAAATTCGGTTCTTAATTGACGTTTTTCATAACAGCATGCAAAGTATCGGGCTCTATTGGCTGCACTGTTCGCAATACAGGGCGCACAAAATTATTAATCATAGTACGATACCTGTCCCCATTTACTGTCACAGCATTATAAACTTTATTTCTAAAGAAGTATGGACCCTATAAACCTTTGTGATGCCACCCCACTGTATGTTGCGAGCATACTTGTCGCTGGCAAACAACTCTGGGGTTTGTAGTACCCGAAAATCGAATATTTTGCTTTTTCACATTCATTAAAATGGAAATTTTTTTTATTCATCATAATTAAATAGTTCAGTAATTTTGTAAAAAAAAGTGAGAAAAATTGAAATATACTTTAGTCCGTTCCTCGATGGTGGCACAAACTTTGATTAATAAAATCTGAAAAAAAAAATATATAAAAACGAAAAAGTTTTTAAATTTTCTAACCCCTATGGTGATTTTTGCCCCACCTTGTATTAAAATTTGAAATGGTACGAAAACAAACTTTTTTGATTTTTGGCGAACATGGTAAAAGTTAATTTAAAAATATTATCACACACACACGTAATTTGTCACGCGGACATGACATCCGATTTCTTTCAACAAAAAAACAAGTTTACCAAAAAACGTGTCGAAGCTTTACCAACAACCCAACAATCATTTAATAATTTTTGACATAATTTTGAATTTTGTAATTTCAAAAAAATTGGTTTTATAATCAAAATATCAATTAAAAATATAAAAAGTTGAAACATAACTCTTTAATATGATCTAATGTTGTATTAGTAAATAAAATTTCTTATCTTATACAAAAGGGAATGTAAACATTGCTTTAAGCCATTAAACATTAGATACTCATTTTTTGCGTAATTTAAATTCCATGTCCTAATTATTTTTTTTGTTTTTATTTTTTATTTTTGTAACATTTTTTTTTTGTCAATACCTGTTTAATTTTTTGTTTTTTATTTTCAAAATCATCTTTTGTCACCCAGTAACCTGTTACAACTTTAAGTTGAACTTAACTTTAAATGTCACAGAAAAATTAAAAACAAAATTTAAACTTTTATGCGTATCCTTGGAATAAAATTTTTGTTGTTTTATGTTTTTCTTATTTTTTTTGAACATATGGTAATGTGGAAATTTTTCAAATATTTTATTTCTTATGTTTTTTTAAAAATATTTGTCAAATCCTTTGTATCTTTTTATTTTAAAATATAAAATTTATTTGAATCCTTGAAATAATTTCAAATAAAAAAAGAAAAAAGGGAATAAACCAAAAATAAAAAATTTTTTAGAAGTGCTTTCCTCATCCCAGTGTTATATCTGAGCTTTTTTGTTTTTGTTGTTATTGTTTTTTTTTTTTTTATTTTTTCTTTGTGGTACTCATGGGAACAAAGAATTTGATATGGATGTGGATTTGTTGATTATAAATATATACTACAGTTATGCACATAATATTAAGAGCATGGCTAAGAAGAGTTTGGTTTTTATACCTGAATGTCTTTAAATGTTCTTTAACTGTGGGTTGGATTTGAAATCTCGGTAAATCACAATTTTATAAAATCTAATTTTTAAAGAAAATCTTGATTTACTAAATCACGTTTCTAGAAAATCTTGTTTTAAAAAATCTTATTTTGAAAATCTCATTTTAGAAAATATCCTTTTTATATTTTGGGAAATCCATATGATTCTGATCATCCAATTTTAAAATAAATTAAAACAGGTTTTTTAAAAAAAAAGGGGATTTCTAAAAACAAGATTTTCTGAAATCAAAATTTTCTAAAACTAGATTTAAATAGAGTTTACGAAACCGATATTATGAAACACTCGCTTTAATTACATTTTTGAAGATTGCTAGGCTTCTGCTAAGTCTACAGATTTTTTTATCCAGTTTCATTTCCGTTAGTTGATTTTGATAGTACTCTAAATTAAGGTAATGGTTATATATGTCAAATTGACAGTTTAGGGTGACCATACTTACCATAATGTAATATTTTGAACTCACTTTATTAATTTATAGAAAACCCACAGATAATTTATTAGAAACAGATAAATTATTAGAAACTTGATCTGGGGGAACTACATAGTACAGATAATTTGTATTCAGTATAATGCAATATTGATTCCTTAACTAAAACTATTTTTAAATTAGGGCCCAAAAAAAATTGATGTCCCATTTTTTGCTTAAACGAAAAATTTAATTGAATTAAAGTGCTTCTTATCATATTATATATATTTTAACAAACTTGCGTGCAAGACAATATCTAGAAGAACTTTAAATTTGGAGAAACTTACCTGTATAAATATGTGATGTGCAGTTTATTGTTTACCCTAGGGATGAATTCAAAAAACCAAAAAAAAAAAACATAAATTCTTTCTATATTTTAAGATGAAAGAGAAAACGAATACAAAGTATACGAAGAATTTTTATTGTCAAAAATAATTGGGAAAAGTGGGTTCGTGTCTCTTTTTTTCTGGGTTTTATTTCAAGATGTCTTTGAATGGGATGGGATACAAATGATGGAGACTAGTGATGGGTTTGAATATTATATATGTACATATAATATTTCAAATATTTAAATATTTTTTTTTCCAAATTTAAATAATAAGTAAATATTTAAATCGTAGGTATATCATGTCAATAATATAAAACATTGAAAAACATGTTTAAATTAATTTTATAAGTAAAGAGTTGTTAGATTGAAACAATTTTCTATTTTAAATTTTTACTTATGGAATTTTATACAAAATTAATTAATTAAATTATGATGATATAGTTTAAAAATAAAACAAGTTAAGAAATGAATTATACCTACATATATTTTTAGTTAAATGGAATTTTCTTTGAAATTAGGTCTTTAGGGTAAAAACTATTTAAAATATAAACATATGAATTTTTTGGAAATTACTTAATTTAATAATAAGTTCAGTTTGATGTTTTTTTTCACAAGGTTTTTATTGTATTAGTACATGTTTTATTTTATCAATTTGGAGTTGAAGATATTGGAAACTTGTTAAAGATGAAGAATATAGAAGATATAGAAAGATACATATGTACAATATAGGAAATCAAAAATTTGTACAAATTTATTAAATTATCATATTTGTTTCATCTTAAAAAACAATTTATGGAAAACTCTGTGTATTTGAAAATAGAAAACATTAAAAAACTTGTTTTTAAATTAAAGATGGAATCCTTAAGGGAGAGATATTAATAATAAAATTTAATTAAATAATTCAATGAAATTAAATAAAAATAAAATATTTCTTTTAAAAAAACGGAAATTTAATCAATGTTCTTTGATTTATTTCATATTTTAATTTGCTTCAGTAGGTAACTATGTATTAACTAGGTATAGGTACTATTTTTAATTGAATCCATGGAATTAATTATTTTATTTAAACCTAATTAATAACCTGTTCATACCCTGCTTCCTTTTGAAATTGGGCGTTTTAGATTACCGTTATTAAAGCAAAAAATTTCAATTAACGTTCCATTTGAAAAGTAGAGATTTTTAAGGGGAAGGTTACTCACAAATAACTGCAAGCTGCTCAGAAAAATTTATTAAGATTCCCTTCCAATTAAGATTCATGCTTTCTAGAATCTTTCTGAAACTTTGGCAATAGTTTTAAACTAATTATTAAAATGAAAGCAATTTAACACTGTTGAAATAAAATAAACTTACTTTTACTCAATTTTTACTAAATTTACAAAAAATTTTTACATTGGCTGGTGGCACAGTGGTTAGAGTGCAAATCTTTCACGCGAATACATTATAATATAACAATACACACAAATGCAAAATATAAACAAATAATTTAATTGAATAGTATAACTCACAGATATGAAATACCATTTAACTCAAATACAAACTGTTATACAAAATAAACAAAAATATAATTGTATCTATTGAAAATCTAAGACGTTTTTACATGTTTTAAGTAATATCTCATGATTTTTATGAAATTTTAGTAGCGATCACGAAATAAAGCTTGAATTGCTCTAAAATGCTTCTAAAGACTTAAAAAACGAGTTTAAAGTTTTGAAAGACAAAAATTATGTAATTTTTTAGATAACCGATGATAAAAATGAGCATATCTACGTATTAAACATAAAACACATGTCCTAATAATATTTGTGGTTTTTTAACAAGATCTTTCAACTTACAGATCATTCCTGTAATTTTTCATACAAAGGGTTAAGTTTAAAGAATTTTTAGAAATCATCTGGGTTAAATGTTAAATCTGTTCCCACTGAGGAGTCGTTATACAGACTGAACAAAGGACGAAACAACTTCTACTTTGGTTTTTTATTTTTTGAAATTTTTATAAACTTAAAAAATTCTTTTATTAAAAATACCAATTTCTACTCAAAATTTTGTACGTTCACAAATCACAATATTCAAAATTAAAACGAATAAATCTCTAAGTAATTATACTCACAAAAAATAAATTATCACAAATATGACTCTAAATTTAAACTCACTTTCGTTTTCACTTTCAAATAAAAATAAACTCATTTTTATTGGTTTTTCACTCAAATTCACTCCGAAATTTCAAAAGTAACTCATTGAATTTTTTTTTCCAATTTTACCTTTTACTTCCATTCCTGTTATTTTATCATCATTACCTTTTCCATTTTCCGTTTCTTCCTTCCTCTCTGTTCCTCTCTCACATGCACTTTCGCACTCTCGTGCTCTTCAACTCTTATCATACAACAAAAATTCCAATTAGAATCAACAAGATGTTAAATATAGGCACCAATGCACCACTGTTAAAAACATCTGAATCCAATATACATATTCTTATTAATCATTCCAATCCAATTGCAATTTTCACATGTTGTATACAGTATACACACTCTCAAATGTTGAGTGACTGTGATACTTGAAAGAGTACAACATTATTTTGATACTCGAATTTTCTATTCGATTCGAAAATAAGAAAAACTGATAATAAAAAACAAAACAAAAAAAATTTTCTCTCTCGATTCTCGATTTGAGTAAAAATTTTGCAAAAAAGAAAAATAAAAAAAAACAAATCGCTGTGTATACGACGAATGATACGATAATGAATATTGGATTTTTATTGAATTTGATTTTAGAAGAAGAAACATTTGAAGAACTCAGAATCGCACATTGAAAAATGATTATTTTGCCAGTTTGCCACACTATAATACTTGTTGTTGTTGTTGTTTTTCTTTTTTTTTTTGTTGCTTATGTTGTTCTTGTTGCTGTTTTCTGATTCCGATAAAATATTGAAAAACATGAAAATTTTTTAAAATATAAAAATTCTTGTATTAGCGGCGGTCTCTTCGTATTTTTCGTATATATTTTGTTTCTTGTGTTGTATCATTCATTCAATGTTGTATACAATTCCATTTCCTCTCAATTCAGTTCCAATATAACTTTCGTGCGTGTTGGATGTGTTGTCTTTTGTTTGTCGGTTGCGAAAAAAAAAAAAAAAAAATAAAGAAAATTATTTTTTTTTATTTTTGAAAAAAAATTTATAAAAAAAAGAAAATTGAAAATTTTTATGAAAAATTTTCAAATAGAATTTTCAAAAATTTTCCAAATTTGAATTTTGATTTGAAAACATAGAAAAAAGAAAAATTCATGAAATCCGTGTTTTAATATTTGTTTTGGTTTTTTTGTTCCTTTTTTTTTTTGCACAAAATTTTCTATGGAAAATTCAAAACACAAAAATTTTTCCTTAGAAAAATAAAAAAAAAAAAAAAAAATGTATTCAATAAAATAGAAAAAATAATATTTGATATTTTACAATTATTTTCAAAATATATTTATAATCAATCTTTAATCGTATGGTGGTTGGTGACCATTAAAGTAACATGAAAAACTTGTGAAAATTTTATATGAGAAAAATATTGAAAATATTTAAATGAAAATTAATTAAATATTTTTTTTGAAATAATTTTGTGCATTTAAAATAAAAAAATATTAATTAAAATTAAATAAAAATTTTAAAATTTAACTAATCAAAAAATACTTTGATAAGTTATCATAAAAATTATAATACTAATTAGAAGCGGTCAAAATCAGAAATCAGAATAAATTTTTAAAAATAAAAAAAAAAAACAACAACAAATTAAAAATACATTTTCATAAAAATTTTCCCCAAAATAAAACCAAAATTGAAAATTTATTTGAAAATACCAAATTTCTGAAAATTTTATTTAAATTTTAAATTTAATTGATTTTTCAAATATTCAATTGGGGGAAAATATACCTAATGTCCTGTACTACACAACAACTTTGTATTTAATAATTGTAATTGATATTTAAATTTTAATTAAGGTCTTTTCACAATTTACTTAATATAATTAAAAAAAAAAATTGAATAATTAATATAAATTGTATACGAAATTTAATTTAAGTTTAAGAAAAGCAAAAATAGAAGTTTAAAATATAAATATAAAATAAAATATTATAATTACTACTAATAAAGTACTGTGTGTTTGTATGTGTGTTTATTAAAATTATATACAACAGGTATATATATATATATGGTCAAAATTTTGAAAAAAAAATAAAAAAAAATTAATTCGGATTACTTATTATATACATATATAAATATTAGTGTCCTTAATTAAAAGGACAATTTTTAATTAAAAGATTTTGAAAGAAAATATAAAAGAATCTTTAAAAAGTATCCAGTAGATAATTTTTTATTAAAAGAAGAATTTTTAATAAGAATTACTAATAAAGGTAAGTTAAAATAATTTTATTAAATGGACATATACATATATATTTAAAATAAATTGTTTATTGAATGAATTTTGTATTCCCACTCCCATAAATTCTTAGAATATAGCTTATGGGTTTATGGGGTTTGGTATTTAAAAAAAAACTAACTATGGAACTTATAATTAAAATATTAAAAAATCTTTTAAAAAAGTAATTAAACTCAACTTCAGGTATTCTAAATGAATTGGAAAAACTTCATTGAAGTTAAAAAATTATAATAAAAAAACAAGAAAAAAAATCCATAGGGGAATCCATTAAAGTTTAAATGAATTTTTATTAGAGTTGATTCTTATTAGAATCCTTTTGTACTCCTGTGTGCAATAGTAGAAGGAATTGATGGGAAATCTTGGGGAAGAGTAAACTTAACTTTAAAAAAAAAACTTTAATTATAATTTTATAGAAAAAATTTTAAGATATTTTTTTTTATTATTTTGTCGGTAAAACTAATTTTGGTAAAAAAAAACTAAGAAGTTTTTTTCACATGTGAAATAGAAGGGGATTTGGGAAAATTTTTTAAGAAAATTTAATTCTTTGGAAAATTTTAAATAAAAAAAAATTTTATATTTGGAAGTAGTTGTTCGAAGGTGACTATAACTAAAATGCCATGATTGAGTCCCCAAAAAAAATTAAAATATAGTAATAATAATAAAATTTTACCCAAAGGGGTGATTTTCCTATTTTTGCATACTAGAAGACCATTAATATATTTTGGGTTTTTTATGTTTAAAATTTTTATCGTTTTTGAGAAAGAGACACACTAAAAGTTTAAAGGAAGGAACCTATTAGAAACTATTTTCGTTTTTTTTAAAATCTAAACTTTTATTAAATTATTTTATTTCCTTTGAAGTTTTTTTTTCGGAAAATGTTTTTAAGTTTGAAAAAACTTTTTTTTAAAAATTAATTGTAAAATTGGTTAAAGAATTTGAAGTTGGTTAAATTTTTTAATTAAAGTTTTAATGTATAAGTTAGTCAATATTATTTGAAGTTTAATTCGAATTTGAACTAAAATATTGTTAGGTATTTAGAAAAAAAAAGTAATTGTATTGGCTTTTAATTTTGATTCTTGTATATTTCAAGTAATATTCTCGTAGGGTTTCTGGGGTTTTTAATTGTTTGTTATTTAAAATATTCATTTAGCCCATTAATTTCATTTGAAAAATTGATTTTAACATAGTTTAATCTGTCTGTAGTATTGAACTCGATAACATTGATGAAAAAATGAAAGATTCACGAGATATCGAACTATCATAGACTTGATTTATAAAATTGCAATTGAAAAAATTGTAAAAATATTCTTTTATTTCCGAATAAGACGGCTTATGACGTCATTAGATGATAATAATCGATAGAATGATAGTTTTTGAACGAGTCATTATTTTTAATTTAAATCCCAACTTATAGGTCAGTTTCTCAGTGGTATTAAGGCTCTATTGCACCAACCACTTATCACTAATCACATAATCAAATTTAAAACTTTTATGATAAATTTTGATTGCAACAATTCCATATTTGACAAAGAAACCAATGAATTTTTATCACATACTCACTTATCAGAAAAATTATTATTTAATTAGTGATAAACTGATATGATATGTGATTGTGCAATAGGGCTCAGAATGAATTATTTAATCCTAATTCTTTCAACTTTTCTTCAAAAAAAATTCTTTTATCAAAACCTTTTATATAAAAAAAACGAGGAAGATTATAGTTGCCCTTGTCAACTTTTAGATACCCGTGCATACCCACTATGGTGTATAAAATAACCGTAATTTACTTCCCTTATACATTTAACTCATTACTCCATAATTTAGACGTAAAAAAAAAAAAAAAAAAAATCACAAGACAAAAAACAAAATTTTCATTCATTGTCCCATAACTTTAGCTTAAAAAAAAAAAAAAAAAAAAAAAAAAAACAAAAAAAAAAAATGGCCCACCCTAAAATTCCGATGGTCCGAGTGATGTCCAACTTTGCCAACTAACTTGCCCTATTACTTTACCTGCCCAATTTTAATTTTAACCTTATAGCTTCATTAGATTCACAGTTATTGAATCGAAAACTTTGTATGGCAGCCCCCCAAAATGGGGCCGAAACATTTTGAAACATCATATAAGTGCTCGATTCATTATATAAATAACTGTGTGTAATTTTTATCGTCGTAGTATAATTAGTTTTGTAGAAATTCATATTGGTGCAAAGAAGTTGTATGGCAGCCCCCCGAAAATGGGGCCCTAACATTTTGAAACTTCATATAAGTGCTCGATTCATTATATTACTAACCGTGTGTAATTTTCAGTCTCGTAGTATAATTAGTTTTGAAGAAATTCATATTGGTGCAAAGAAGTTGTATGGCAGCCCCCCGAAAATGGGGCCCTAACATTTTGAAACTTCATATAAGTGCCGGAGTTATTATAAAACTAACCGTGTGTAATTTTCATCCCCGTAGTATAATTAGTTTTGAAGAAATTCATATTGGTGCAAAAAAGTTGTATGGCAGCTCCTCGAAGCCTTGGTCCGATTTTAACCAAAAACAATAGGGAACCTACAAATTGTCTAAAAATTACTTTGTGAAAGTTTCAGAACTCTAGCTCTTATAGTTTTTGAGTTATCGTGCTGACGGACGGACGGACGGACGGACGGACGGACGGACACACATAGCTAGATCGATTCACTTTTCGATGCTGATTCGATACGTACCCTTGACACTATATCTAGCTCTTATATTTCGATGCGTTACAAACGGAGGAGTAATTTTAATATACCCGATGTTCATATATGTATGCACGGGTATAATTACAAAAATAGTCTGTGAGTTGAGAGTGCACTTGTTAAAAACCAAACACTTTCTTTGAAATGCAATACATAAGTATAACTTAATCCGATTAAAGATATCAAAGTTAGATTAAGGGTTAAATTTAACCTAAAAAATTCCTGAGTAGCAGAAGCTAGAAAGAAACGAAAGTAATCCTCTCCTAAATGTAATCCATTCACACTTAGGTTCAATTTTTCTTTAAAAATTTTTTAGAAATTTTATATGCACCACAAAATCATATAATCAAGGACCTTCACATTAGTAGAATCTAATACTTTGTAAAA
Source organism: Dolichopus griseipennis (assembly GCA_963082915.1). Taxonomy (NCBI): domain Eukaryota; kingdom Metazoa; phylum Arthropoda; class Insecta; order Diptera; family Dolichopodidae; genus Dolichopus; species Dolichopus griseipennis. The sequence goes on from OY720445.1 coordinate 5,240,188, forward strand.
AAAACCACTCTAAACTCTTCTAATAAAATTTCAATCCTTAGAGGATTAATAATTTAAAATAAAAAAAAAACTTTTACTCATTGAGATTTATTTCCTTAAAAGCTAAAAAAAAAAGACCCTCTTTTAAATGTAAAAAGTCCAAAAATCTCCCAAAATCCTAAAAGAAAAACTTAAAATTATTTTAGAATTAAATTTTAGACCTGTTGACCTTTTCCAACAACACAAACAAAAACAAAACTAAATCAAAAGTAAAAATCAAATACTAATCAAAAAAAGTGGTATCTTAAGGATGAAAATCCTTTAAAAAGTTCTTTTAAACTTTTATGTAAAAAGTTTAAATTTTTAATTCTTTAAAGTTGATTTTTTTTGAGAAATTGTAAAAGAACTTAACCTTATTATTTTTATTTCTAAACTTTTTTTTTTTAGATATTATTTTTTTTTTTTTATTTTTTTTCTCTCCCTCTTAATTCTTCGTCCATTTTTCCTCTCTTTCCCTCTTTACCACTTGCTGTGTTTTTTTTTTTGAGGATGACTTTATTAAAATGAAGCTTTTTTTTTGTTTTGTCCATCAAAAAAAAAGTACTAGCAAAAAAAAAAAAAAAATTAAATAAATATTTATAAATTAATTATAACTTGAGGCCTTTATATGATCCTTTTGTATAATACATTATATATTAATATTTATTTATTTTCTTATATACTTTTTATTTCTTTTGAAGCAAAAAAAAAAATAATGAAAAAAAATTTAAATAATCTTTCAAGGACATCCAAAGAACAAAGTATAATAAAGAGTATTTTTTTATATTGAATTATAAATTAACTTAATACTGTAGTAAACTACAAATACACATATACCTAAGTCCTACATATATCCTTTATATGTTGAACTATATGCTTTTGTATTATGACACTTTAGAGTAGGTTTTTGTTAAGCTTTTTTAGGAAAATTTCTAAAAAGGACATTTTTTCTAAATAGAAAAATTTTTACTAATTAATTCAAAATTTATTGACCTTGGAATATGAACTGAATAGTTAATCTTAAATACATTTTTGTTTTTGTATTTTGTTCATATCTTAAAGATTTATTAATAAGTATAGAAGGTGTTAATTTGTTATTTAACACCTAGATACCTACGTTTTGTTTTTTGAGGAAGTTATTACTGTTTTTTTTTTTTTTGAAGGACAAAAGGATTTTCCTAGGCTTTCATTATATATTATAACTAAGATACAGATGAATGTCAAAATTTTATTGTATATATATATATATATATATATATATATATATATATATTTATAATTCATTAATCAATTAAAAGAGAAATTATAGTTAAATTTTATATGGGAAATGTGCATATGTATTGAATTAATGATAAGTGAAAAACTTATCAAATAGAAATTCAATGGAAAAACCTTATCAATTCAGTTAATTTACTTTTTAGTAATTAATGAATATGGTTTTATGTGGGATAATGGAATATTCTAAGAATAATCTTATCTAATTAGAAGGTTTCATATAAACCCATTGATTTCAAAATTCAAATCCATTGGAAGGATCTGACCTTATAGCCGACTTTTTAATTAATTAAAAAAGACTTAATAGATTCTTTCAGTTATAATTCAATTAAAATCTGATACTTACTTTCACAAATATGTTGATCTAGGATTTATTAACTTCTGTACGACTTATTTCAGTATAAAGCTATGCAGTAAGTTTGTTAATAAATTTATTCTCCATTATGTAGTGCTTTGCTTCGTTATGTTCCAGGCAGACATCATGCAATTAAGTGTAGATTCCATAATATATTTGATTATAAATATAGCTTGTTGTAATTTTGAAATTTATATCTAAAATTATTATTCAATATAATTTTAATTAAATTCAGACATCTTTTTGGGTTTAAAAACAGTTGAATTTTCCGAACAAACCATTCTTAAGAAAAATCGATTCATCCAATTTTAAATTAGGGTAATGGAAAATATAAATTTCATATTAAAACTATACTAGTACAGCTTAAGCTTATATCTGATCAATTAGCAAAAAGTTGAAACTATCTTCAATTCTTATGTAATTTATGTCCAATAATCTATAAATCCCAAATAATTTCGACCATAATCCCAAATAACTTTCATATTGCCATCCCTGTAACCAAACTGTACATTTGTATCAAAGGTTCCCTCCTAAACTTTTTTTCAAAAAGTGTGTGGTTTTGGTGTGTTAAAATCAAACACTACCCAAAAAAACACCGCATAGTTTCAATGCGTGGCTTTCCAGCTTTCCATTACCTCGTAAAAAAATAAAAAAAAAAAAAAACCCCTTAAAGGAGGTCAATTGCGTTAAAATGTTTTTTAAGCCGGTGGTTTTAGTTTCAAGATATTTTAAATTTTTTAACTAATAGATGCTAGTAGCAAATTTTGGAGACTAGGTTTCCTGGTTGAGTGGAAGAGTTTTCAATGGGAGATAATTAAATTAAATAATAAAAAGTTAATACTAGGTCTTAAAATATGTAGAAACGTCTTAAATTTTATAAGAATAGATATAATTATATTTCTTATACAATATATGTAATTATATAATATATAATATTATATAGTATTTCCGTATCTGTGAGTTATATTATTATATTAAATTATTTGTTAATATTTTGTATTTTTTCTTGTTTATTGTTATATTAATGTATTTTTTATTATTAATTACTGATTATTCCATTAATTTGAACCTAATGATTGAATATGCTAATAGAGCTTACCGAGGCCTTCCGAAAGAAAATTCGGCACCCTTACCATTATGCCACCCAGCCTTAAATTCTTAATTTCGTAATTTTTAATTAAAAAAATTTGAACACCATAATTATCCAATTAGCATTTCATTATTATATCACTATTAGATCTGCTATTAGTTTCTAGTATTATACATTAAAAATTATAATATAAGTTAATTCTAATAAATGTCAGTTAAATTACAAATAATCAGTCAAAATTAACCTCAAAAAATAAATTTCTTATCTTATAGATACTTTTTATGAAAATTTTATTACCCAAAAATAACCCTACATTATAAGTAATATTAAACTTCCGGATATTTCAAATACTTGTCATATATGATAATAATGGTCCTTTACTCAAAAAAAAACTACAGACTGTCACCCATATATTCCATGTATATTCAACTTTCACTAATCATCAATTTAAATTTCAATTTATTTTAATTTAATATATAAAATTCATAATAACAACTTTATATTATGTTTAATAATAAATCATAACTCAAAATTTTGTATAATTTAAGTAAGTAAGTCTTACCTTTACCATAAACCCCAAAGAACTAAAAATTTAAATATATGTAAGTGCTTAATATACCAAGTTGGTGTATTACCAACTATATAATACCAATAAAGTTAATAAAATTTATGATCCGCAACAAATGGACATAATTATCTAACAAAACTGATTAATAGTCACCGCACAATATTTATCAATTTATTTAATATCTATATAGGTATATATATACTTATTACTTACAAATGTAATTGTATATATATACTTGCATACTTAAATGCAGAAATAAGAATTATTATTATTATGTTTGTACATTTATATAAATTGCTATCTTGAAATGTGCATCTGCAGATATAAATTCAATTAAATACAAAAAAAAAATAAGAAAGAAAAAAAAAAAAAAAAATTTTTTTTAATTTATAAACTCATAATTGCTAGTGGTAGTGGTGGGTATCATTGAAAAACTTATATTGATAATAATCAAAAGATATATATATATATATATATATATATATATATATATATATATATACGAATTCAAACTTCAGTTATAAATATATATATATATATATATAATATATTGTGTATATTTGCCATATCACTTTATAAATTTTATATAAAATTGTGTAAATTTATATTTTATGTACTTTATAGATATATATATATATATGTATATATGTAATAAAGAGTGTATAATATAAGGTCATGTCTACGATTTGTTAAATTAACTCGATTGTTAATATATTCAGTTTGTTTTTTAACATTTTTTTACTTATTTGTTTGCTCTTGCTAATGGTTAAAAATCCATTCATATGTCCTGTTTTTTTTTTTTTTTTTTTTTTTTCATTTCTTTTTTTACCTCATATTAAAAGTATATTTTGGACCCCATTCATATTGCATTTTGTATATAATTGTAAAGGTGTGCAATATGAATTATGAAAAATATATATATACGTATATATATTTTTACTTTCCTTCATGTTTTTTTATCATTTTATATTTTATTATTTCATATATATATATACATATATATATATATATATATACCTTAAAGGTAAACAAAGGTTGATGTTTTTTTTTTATCAAAAATTTTATAAATTTTTTTTTTGTTTTGTTTTGATTGTTTTTTTTATTATTATTATCTTTTTTCTAAATATATATATATGTTTGTTTATTCTGTAATTGTTTATTTAAGCAGCATGGAGTTATTCTCTAATAAATTGTTCTTTAATAAACGGGTTCATTTGAATAGGAAAAAGGGTTATAATTAATTGTTTTTATTGGAAAATTCTAGTTCTACAGTTAATGGGAACAGTTTTGAGATAACTATATATAACATTTATAACTGTACTTCAGATTTAGAACTGCACAGATCGAGGCTTAGTATATTTTTTAAGGTTATGCTTAGAATATTCTCAAACAATATAATGCAGTTTTTTATTAAAAGAAACTGCTCTGGAGCAAAGGAGAATGTACAAATAAAGTACATTACATTTAGAAATGAACAGATCGAGGCTTAGTATATTTTAAGGATATGCTTAAATTTTTTAAAAATAATATGAAGTTTTTTATTAAAAAATACTACTCTGAAGCAAAGGATGATGTACAAATAAAGTACATTAGATTTAGAACGGAACAGATCGAGGCTTTGTTTATTTTAAGGTTATGCTTAAAATAGTTTAAGATAATACTTATGTAGTTTTAGGTTAAAGGATATTTTATGGTAGGAGGACCATTTTCAAGATAATTTTATTTGAATGTATTAATATTTTACTTAGTTTTAACTTCAAGCCTTATCTTTTAAGTAAAGGACGTTTATTTTTATCTGTGAGCTTGGTTTTTAGTTGTAATATTAAGGCTATGTATCCATAATAACTCTGATCAGTTCCCCCAGTTTTGGAATAAGAGTAATCTTAATTTTTTTAGTCGGAGGTTTAATCGTTAGTGTCTTCTAATAACATCCTGTGATATTTATTTATTTTTTTATATTACCAGATAATATTAAGCCTTGTCTGATAATAATAATGCTTTGCCTTTTTCACATTTGGACTTTTCATTAAATTATTTTAATATACACTACATTTTTTTATTAAATATGATCCGAACAGGGTTTGAACCCGAGATTTTTCGATTGAAAAGCCGCCACTTTAACCACTGAGCTATCCGTCAGATTCCTCCCGTGATATATGTTCCTCAACTGAACTTTTACATTTCCCGAAGATTGAACTCAATTCCATGGATGAATTTATATTTAAAAGCTTTTTTTACAAAGAATGAAAATCAAAACTTTGTTTGTAACCACCTGACTGTTTCATATTATTTTATTCGTTTACACAAATTTTAAACAGTAGCATTTCGTAAGATGCTGAATTTTACAAAAAAGTACGCTAGATGTGCAAAAAGAAAATTAGATTTATGCAATTTCTACTATACATAAAATAATACCTTATTTTTAGAAATTTAAAGCTTTTGCTATTATTAATAACTTCAAACTTCGTGAATTTAAACTTGGATTTAAGTAATACCTGAATCCAGAGCTTCCACTCTCTTCGATTCAAACGTCACATTTCGCCCCATAGTAATACGCCCTTTCAAAATCCGTGCTATGATGTATCTAAGAGCTACTGGCATACACATTTCTAATACAACAACCATATTATATAAACCAACATAATTCAATTCCCGTTCACAGTGTTACCATACTTTCACATTTTTTTTTTATGTAAATTAACAATTCTCGACTAATAAAACATTAAGTGATAAAAAAAAATATCCTTTAACCCTTTAAATATTACAGTTCTTATCATTGAATTATTTTCTAGTTTGTTTTATCTATCACACGGTCTATATAACTGCCTTTTTAACTAAATAGCTGACTGGTTCTGATATCTAAAAGTAATTTTTTTTTTTTTATAAAATCTATTTCCAGAATAATTAACTTTCACTTCATACCATATACAATTAAATGGGTACTGATACCATAATTTTCACTGTTATTTTTCCAGACAGTAGAAAAAAACACAAACAAAAAAACATGTTTAAAAATTTAATTTGATTCTTGAAGTTTTAAAATTTATATAAATGAACAAAAAAATGGTTTTTTTTTTTAGAAAATATGTATTTAACATGTTCTCGAGTTCAGCTAATCTGCATCATCCGTTTTTTTTTGTAATTCATCCCTTCATTTCAGAAAAATTATCATTAATAATTTTTAGGTTGTCTGTTTGTTTGTTTTTGTTTTTAATAAATTCAGAAGGTAGTACTGTAGTAAATTACTTATACTTTTATATATTTCTATCTCATTCTAACCTTAACCACTATTTATTGGTTTTTTATACCAAACTTGGCTGGATTTTCAACGGTTCTATTTTTTTTTGCAAAATTCTAATTTAAGTTCATGGAGGGTTTTTTTGTAAATAAATCAGAAGAAAAGAAATTCTGGTTTTTCAGGAGTTTTCCAATTATAGGAGAACCATTAATACAGGATTCAGGATTCAAATACAAATAAGGTTTTAGTTTGTTTTTAGGGTTTAAAATAAAAAACCATCATTGGTTTACCATTGGTTTTCATTAATATTATCTTAAAATTTTTAAAAAAGTGTTTAAAATGCAGGGAATTGAAGCAATATCTGAATTTTAATTTTAGATTGCATGCAATCATTAAATAATCATAACTCTTCTTATTTGGTTTTTTGATTAAATTTAAAATGTCAGCCATAAAATTTTTTTATAAAATGTTTGTATTATAAATTTGTGAATGTTTAATGAATGTTTAATGAATGGTAATTTGTACATTTGTATTTGTATATTTGTATAAATGAAAATTTACATTTTCTGAAGTTTATACAGAGCTGAAATTTTTTAGCCGACTGATGTTACTATGGTAACTTGACTCAAATTCTTATTATCTAGTTCAGTTGTCAGTGCTGTAGTTTCACATATAATGAAAGCAGTACGAAACTGTTATTGCGGTACTTCATTTGGAACTTTTGTAAGATAAGGTTTTAAAAAAATTTTAGAATCAGTTTTAATTTTAAAGAAGCGATAAGACTTAAAATTGTAAATCAACTGATATGTGATTTAGTGGAATGAAGTTTTTAAAATTAGGTTGAGACTATTAGTTTCGATAGATTGCTTGATGATATAATTAATTTAAAAGCAGAATAATTGTTATTATTTAGACAGGTGAAGGATCAAATAAGATACTAAGGATTATAGAAGTAATCAAAAGCAAAAAATCGGGAATTACACTAAACTCGTAAGTGTTTGATTGGGTTATAATTACCCTAAAACTATATTACGTAACAGAAGTTTTTGTGAAGTTCTTTTTGCTTTTTTATTAAACTGCGGAGCTCCGAATTAAACAAACACAAACACAACCTTTCTACAAACCTGTTCTCTTCAATTTCGAATCTTAAATCAATTTTATCTGCTGTCCTCTTAATAATCTGGTAATTTTAAAGTTTTTAATTATCTATAAATAATTCCCTTATGATCAGCGCTGTCACTCTACAGCAAAAATTTTCAGTGCAGATTTGACTAAAGAAGATAGTATTTGCCTTTTGCGTACTAAAAATCGAAAAGCTTAAAATCAAATTTTTAATTTATATATCTTTCAGACTTTTTGAATTCAATGATTCTAGTGTCCAGGAGTTTTTTTATTTCTTGTAAAAACATTATATTTCAAATTTACATTCATTAATATTGCCCAAAAACAAAATTGGTCAATTTTTCGTTTTGTTATTGTAATTCATTAAATAGTAGTAAAAATTGTTAAGTGCGTTTTCAAGAGCAGTAGGTTTACTTAAATTAGCAGTTGGTCTACAATGGTAGCAGTAGGTCTACTTGTAGTAAATCTACAACACAATTTAGTAAAGTGACAGCACTGTTAACGATATATTCAACAATTAAAATTCATCTACTTAAAATTTATTACATTATTTTAAAACTACTGTTTAAAAATATTTTTGGCAGCTTTTAAGTTAAAAAATCAGGAATAAATTTGCATAAGTATCTATAGATTTGGTTTTTTGTATTTTTAATATACTTATATACTATAAGTTGTATTTAAAAAATATTTAGTAACTAAGTATAATTTCATTCTTTTGAAATGGCGCGGTATTTTGCATGCGTGCAACAAATTACAAAGTGCATTATGCACAGTTTTTAAGTTCTTTTTTTCATTTTGTAATTTTGTAATTTGGTCTCCCGTGAAAATGGACTTTTAATGCATAGTTTTTTTGTTTTTTTTTGAAGATAAAAAATGCAAATTTTTAAAATAAAAAAAAAAAAAACCGCTTTTGTTTTTTTCTTAATAAGATTTTTTCAAGAGTTATTATTTCCTGCTTTAATGGTGAATTTAATACCAGAGAGAGAGAGAGAGAGAAAGAAATCTGCTTAAATGTTTTTGTTTCTTGTTTTTTTTTTTAATCATAAATTTATTTACATATGACTAATGTCCGAAAGGTAAAATAAAAACAAAAACAACAACAATAAACAAAAGTTGAAAAGGTGTGTTGAAAAATAAAACAAAATTACTTAAAAATTTCATCTTTTTTAAAAGAAAATTTTCAAAAAACAGAAAGAGAGAGATAGAAAGAAAGAATTAGTGAAAAATGGTGATAAATAGCTTTAGGTTTATTTTCTTAGCATTTTTTTTTAATTTAAAAAAAAAAAAACAAAACTAAGTAAGTAAAAAGATTTATAACTTTATTAATGTGGCATATTTTACATTTTCCTTCTTAAAAAAATAAAATTTAAAAAAAAATTAAAATATAGCAGCAGTTAAATGTTAAAAAAAACGCTTAAAAAATAAAAAGCTCACTTTAAATATAATATGAATTTTTTTTTTTGATAATTGTTTATTAATTTATTATTCATAAGATAAAAAAAAGTATCTGAAAGATTAATTTTTTTTTTTTTTTTTTAAATACACTAAGAAAGAAGAGGACAGATATATTATATAGATTAACATTTTCATAATATAAGACTTAAAGATACTTTTAAAAATAAAAAGATACTTTATTAAATAATATTGACTGTATGTACGCGGTACGATTATAAAAAATGTTGAGAACATATGAATGGGGGAAAGGTAGTAAAGGTGGAAAGTTGATTTCTCTTTTTTTTTTTTTTTTTTTTTTATTTTATGAAAATGATAAAGTCATAATTAAACGTGTTAACAAAATGTGTATATATATATATATATATATATATATATATATATATACTTATATATATACGAAAAAAGTAAACCATAGAATTTATTAAAAAAGTGAAATAGAACATATGGTCCCTAATAATTTTTTTTATTTGATCTAGAACTTTACATTATCTTAATCTAGAATAACTAATTAAAATTTCCGTTATATTATTAAATGTACACTTATTATGAACCGTATTAATTGTTATCTAACTCAAAGTATATTGTTGTTGTATGTATCTAACAATGGTAAAAATTAGTAATGAGAGGGAGGAGAAAGCATTAAATTAGTTATGTGAAAATTTGTTATTTTTTTTTTTTCAGAATTCATAAATTTTAACCATACAATGATAAGGATAAGTACCTATTTTTTTTGAGTTATGATTAATTGTACGGTGAAACTTTGGTATATCGAACTTAGAATTAGGTGTAAAAGTTATTTGGATATAGAGTTACATTAAACTTCGTGAAATTGTAATATTTGCCTGATCTTTTCAAGGGAATGGAAATTAAGTGTGAAGTAAGAAATTTAAGAATTCGAGTTTTGGACAATAAGTTCTAATTTAATCCAATTTTAGGCAATGTTAAAATCATGAAGCTTCTTAATACAATTTTAGAAAGTGTTCGATAATAGAAAATCTCGGTTTAGGAAATCTTTTTTTTAAAATTTTTTTTTTTGTTTTTTAAATCCCGAATTTATTAGAAAATCTCGATTTTTATTGGAAAATGTTGATTTTAAGGATCTAAGAGTTAGATACAAAATGAAACTAATCAGATTTTTCCAAAATATAGAAAAAAAAAGATTCGCTAAAATGAGATTTTTTAAAAACAAGATTTTAGAAACCGAGATTTCATACCCAACCCACATATAACTTTCCAAATTAGCTTTAGTTGTACTAATCTCAGACAATCCAATTGAACTTTTTCAACTTCTGTACTTATAGGTTACAAGATCTTCTTCTCAATTGTAATTGGTGTTCAGATGGATTTGCTAACCGGACTTACTACTTTATATGAAAGTTTTAATTAAAACCCTATTTTTCTTTAAAATTTGTATATCACTGCATTTATTAAGTGTTGCAATAGTTGCTTTATTCAAAATTTGAGCATCAGTTCCCTATTTCATAAAAAATTAAAATTCAACAATTTACAAGTGAAAAGTTGTAAAAGTTAAAATTTAATCAAAGTTTAGAGTAATTAAAGGTTTTGTAAAATTAAAATTGTCAGACAATGTTATGACAATTTTGTCGAATGTCAGTATTTATTGAATATGGCTTTGAAGTGCGGCCCTGAGTTATATTAATAACATTTATATTTGAATGTACTTAAAATATTGGTTTTGTATTATATTTTTGTATCTCCATTTATAACTTTGTATAATATATTTTTTAAACAAGAGAATGTTATATGGTACCTTTGGATATCCTTGGTTTGATCCATCGTACTGTCGTACTCCCATATATTCCAAGATACTCTACACATAATTAGCTTCTGTGTAATAATATGAAGTAAAGTGTAATAAAGAGGCTTTACATATAACTATATAACATTATATATCATATCAAATTCATATACTCTCATTTACCAGAAGTTTTGCAAATTTTACAAGTGTTAGGTATTTATTAAAAAAAATTGCTGCTTCACATTATCACAAAATATTTTCAAAAATTGTTAATATTAGCGGAAAATTGAGTATTAAAAATGTTCAATTTACCGTGTGTTAACAAAAACTAATTGATTTTATTTTATAAGTTACTTATAGTTCTAAAAATAATTATTACAGTTATTTTTATAAGAAAAGTTCGGAAAATTGTTTTTTTTTTAACATTTTCACTTGAAATCTTGAAATTTTTAAATACTTGTAGAAAATTTATATAAGTTTTATATAAATATTATTATTATAAATATGTATATATATTATATAAAAAGTTTCATCAAGTTTTATATTAAAAAAACATACAATTGTTATTGATAAAATATTTTTAAATAGAAAACTTTTAAAATAAGTTTATCAATAGTTTCCCATTAGAACTTTTCACTTAAAAAAAAAATAAGAATTAAATACAAACTATATTTAAACTCGTGTTCTTATATTTATTTTGAAAAATTTTAAGAGTTCCGATAATCTTCTATAAGTAATTATTTTATTTTTTTAAAAGTACTTATTATATTATAAATTTTAAAAGTACTTATTATATTTATAAGTACTTTTATAAAAAATAATATTTTTAACCTTGACATATTTATTAAATTATTAAATTTAATATAATCACTTCAATTTAATGGATGTTGTATTGTACTGAAGATACAAATGATTATGTGGTGTTCGATATCAGTACTGTTGTATCAAATATGGTGTTTTTGGGTATATAATTGTAATTCCTTGAACAATCTGTAAATAATATTCGAACAATCTGGGCTCTATTGTACTAACCACTTCACTAATCAAATACTAATCAAATAATCATTTCCTTGCTATGTCAGTGTTCTTAGCTAATCAATAGTTGTTAAATGTGAATTTGGTGCAACACAATAAAATGATAATTGAATTATTTGATTAGGGATGGGTTGTTAGTGTATTAGGGCCCTGGTTAAAATTCAAAATATCTAAAAGCTACACACTTCTTGAATCTAGAGCACCTGAGAACTCGAAGAATAGAATAATTGTTTTTTGACTAAAGAATCTAATAGGCTTTTAGCTTTTAATACTTACAGCATTTTCATTCTACTAATCTACTTGCCCCTAAACAATTCAATTTAAATTTTTTAAATTCATTTTATATATCTATATAATTATTACCATGGGTGAATTAAGGTTAATAATTTCACTAAAAAAAACTCAAATTATGCCTTGATTGTGAATTAAAGTTCGAAAAATTTCTTCGAAGTGATAGGAAAACCATTTATCAACATATAATTGTATTAATTTGTACTAGAATATTTAAATTATATTATTTTTTTGGAATTTTACCCCACTTTATTGTATCTAAAACAGTTCAGAACCCTTTTTTAACACCTTTAACACAAAAAATTAAATTTTAACTGCAACTGACCCAAAAACATGACCCAGAGGACAATTCATAGTCAAAATTTTTAAGGTTTTATTTATATTTAAATTTTTTTTTATTTAATTTTATAAAAGTTCGAATTTCCTCAAAAATATAAATAATTTATTTTAAAATATAAAATTATTCCCAATTGTACAATTTAAAGTATTTATTTATCTTTTCTTTGGTTTTTTCTTTCTCTCAAATAACAAAAATATGCAAATTTCAATATAAAATTTATAAAATATAAGTTTAATTTTTAGACAAAAACACTATATACACTTTGAATTCGAAATTTTGAACAATTTTTTTTTAATATTTAAATTATAAATAAAGAATAAAAAAAAAAAATTTCCCCGTTGAACTCATAAAAATGCAAAACATTTTTAGTGAATCGAATATTGTGCAACCCCCTTACGCGCTATATATTTTATCAATATTTTGTTTTATTTAATCCGAATTCCGAATGAACATTTTTATTATACGATTTCGAATTTATTCGATTTAATTTTCGTATTGGGTTTACCGCTTCTATTTTTAACTGTTTATTTTTCGTTTTTTCAATTTAACTTGCTCTAAAAATTTCTAGATTTAATTTAGTGTTTATATATATTTTATATATATATAAATATATTTCGAATTTCTATTAATTTCGTATTCAATTGCTAAACACTCGTTGATTTTAATATTCTTATAATACAATCAATTCTTATTTTCTATTTTTTATTCCAATTATTTCAATGTACAACAATTTATTTAACACTGGCAACACTCTTTCCCTCCTTTGTTAAACACATTATCGGAATGATGAATAAAAATAATGACGTCATTTATTAGTACATAATCAGTCCTTATTATGAAAAACGCGATAAAATACGACAATTTATACTTACGAAAAGGATTGAATACAAAATTTGTACGTCATTATTATCTTCATAATCATCATTATGATAATCATTTTATTCTGATAATTTAAATAAAGAGAGTTCCTTAACAAAGTTAATATATGCCTTTTTAACCTTAATTTTTATGTAAAATATTAACCTAAAGGGTTAATATAAGGGAAAAGAAACGTTTAATAGTGGGCGCTTAAATAATAACAAATTCAAAAACGTTCATTTAAAAAAACTCAAAGTCATAATGAAGTAAAAATTCGGAATTTTATAAACACAGAACTAAAACAAATGTTTAAAATTTGTAAACTATGGCTTGCGTAAAAAAAAACTTATTTTAAATATTAATCAATGAAGTGAAAGAGAAAGGAAGATAATAAAAATAGAATGAGAAAGATATAAAAAACAACATCAATCTGTTAGGGTTAAATTGAAATTTTCTCCTTGAATTGAGGTTTCTTTTTTAAAATGTTGGCGTTAGAAATTCGTGTGTCCTGTTTCGTTATTTCCTGTCTGTTTTTTTAATAAATTTTTTTATTTTAGTTTATTTGGAAGATGGGGTCATTATAATATTGGGAATTCAATTTTTTTATTATAATTATAATATTGAATCATGGAATGGTGAAATGGTATTATAAAAAACGTGTTTAAAAAAAAGAAATTCAATCAATTTCTGGAAAATTTTATGAATTTTTGAATTAAATTCGTCGATTACGGGATTTTTTAAACATCTAAGTGTTGGGTTAAAGTTATGGGTTTTAATAGAAGGAATTCCTGGCCTATTTAATTATCTGGCTAGGACATTTTCTATACTTTTTACAATGAATTTTAAATATGGGGGCGTTTTAAAACATAGATTTAAAATTTAGAATTTGGATCAATGTGGTTCAACACGTTTTTAGGTTTTCTTTCACCGTGGTGAATTTAATCATTCATCTTCTTTCTTAAACGTTTTTAAGTTCTAAATCTACTCTAAGATTAGCGAGGGGTCCTTTCCTTTTTAGGTATGACAGCGATGTATAAATTTTTATTAAATATGATCTGACCAGTGTTTGTGAACCCGAGACCCTTCGATTGAGCGTCTGACAACCTAATCACTCATCAATCAAATTTCGAAATTATTTTATTGCCATATTTTGAATTAACCGAAGAATTAAATTTACAAAAAATTTATTTGATTAAATTAATTCACAATAGTCAAAATTTAAACTTCATCTATACTTTAAAATTCATGTACCATTCCAAAGTTTGTTTTTTTTTTTCAAGAAATTGAAATCAAACAAAAGGGAACTTAATAAAAAGTTTTCATATAATATATTTTACCAATTCAATTTTTTAGGGATTTATTTACTTCTTTCCCCAAAACTCCAAAAAAAACCACCCTTCTATACATTCTTAAACCATTTGTTTGTGGTTTTTTTTTTGTTGGTTCCCCTTATTTATTTGTTGGTGGAAAATTGAAAATTTTCACTTTTCAAAAATATAAAAATTCAGGTGGTTAACAAATAAAAAACAACAATAAAATATAGGGTATATACACACCTTTATCCCCAATTTACACGAAAAAAAAAAATGTTACAAATTTATATTTTACCTAGTTTTGTATTGAATTGGTATTCACTGATTTTCTATATAATATTCAATAAAAACCAATTTTACTTTTTAAGACTACAAATCTAAATCATTGTATCTTACAATTTCAACCTCCTTCTTTCATCCCCTTCAAGTTTTTTTTTATTGGAAAATCGTGTTTCAACAAAGTAACCTGGTATAGTGAATTACCTGTCGAATTTCTTCATTTTCACTAAATTTTTTCTTAATAAAATTTGTTGGTGTTCCTGGTGTTCAATTTGGTAATAATTTTTACCTCATTCTCAATTCTTTCATTTCCCTCACATTTCTTTTATTGTTTTATATTATTTTTATCAATCTCCCCCAACTCCGAAATGAAAAAAAGGGGTTCAAAAATGTTAATAAATATCTGTTTGAGTCAATCGTACATGTGTGGCATTTTTTATATATTCGATTCAAATCTCATATTTATTTCCGTTGTAGTTCAATAAGTACTAGTATATATATGTATATCTATAGATATATCTATAGATACTATATTGTATATAAAATATCTATTAAAATTTTTCATGCGATAGTACAGTTACAAATACTTTAAATATAATGTATCCTTTCGTGAATAACAGATATTTTATTTTATTTCATTTTTTTTTTTGCGGAATACATGGAATTCCAATTCATAGGTAAAAAAAATAAAAATTTTAATATTCCAATACTACTGACTGATATAAAGGACCTTTTATTTTTTGTCTCTTTTACTCTACCACTCAAATATTTTGAATTTTAGTAGTTTATTGAGTAGTAGTAGCTTAAGTATACCTATAGCTATATGTATAACAGCTTAATACCGGAAGTTTAAAAAAAAAACGTTGATATTATCACGTGTTATGAATGGTGTGCTACCAAGTAAATAACTATCATATTTGGTGTTTTTTTTTTGGCATAAGCCATTTAAATCTGATGGTAGAAAGAGAAAGACAAAAAAAAATTTTCATAATTTTATTATCTTTTGAAAAAAAAGTGGGCAAAAAGGTAAGTTAAGAAAATTTTAAAACAAAAAGCAAAAAAAAATGGAATCATATTAAGTCATTCATGATATGATTACCCCCGAAATAAAATTCAGGAAGCATAATATACCTAATACCACATATGTATGAGAATCAGGTAAAACAAAGCAAAATAAGACCTAAAAAAAGTAAACTTTAAAAATAAAAATTTAAAGGTGTTCAATGATTTTAAGTATATAGATTGGGTAACATATGGTGAATATTGGTTCGTTTTTACATATAAGTTATAACTTAACCTCAAATTCTTGACATGTATTGTAGGTTATTTTGCGAAAAAAAAAATTCGAATTTTGTTTTTTTTTTGTTGTGTTCGAACTTTGATTAAATGAGTGATTTTGAAATTTGAGACGTGACTTTATGTTTGAAGATTTAAAAAAATTATGGAAAAAAATGAAACCACTGGAAAACAAAGTATTTAGGGAACATATGGCTGGTATAGAAGGAATCGATTGGAATTAATATACTTATTCTAAAAAAAATATGTATATTTATGATAAATTTTGTTATTTGAATATTAAATACTTTAGAAAAAAGACAACAACCAAGTGTCGTCGTTTAAAATTTTTTTTAAAGAGTTCTGAAGCAATTCAATTATAGGAACTTGAAAAAATTTGATTAAATTTTTAGGATTTCTTTTAATTTTGGGGGGGTAATTGTTTTAGAAATGTTAATTGAAATTTTTACCGTTTTGTTTGAGTTTTTTAATTAATGAAACTGGGTTTCTTTTTACTAATAGTCATTTCAATAACGGTATGTCCTTATTGCTTTTATTTATAAATCTAATGAAACTGTGTTTCATTTTTAATAATAGCTATTTATATAACGGTATACCTTCTGCCGTAATTTATAAATCGTATTGAAATTGGATTTCTTTTCAACAAGTAGTTCTTCGCATAACGATATATCCTCAATGTCATTATTTATAAATTTTAATGAAACTGGATTATTTTTCTCTAATAGTCGTTTGCATAACGGTATATCCTCAATGCCATTATTTATGAATTTAAGTGTAATATTTTAATTTTTTCTCCTAATTATCAAATGTTTAGTATTAATTTTTTGATCTTTGTAAAGATCTTTTGAGATTTGGGATTTATTTAAATTAGTTTTGAAACTTTCGATAGATCATGATCAGTTACGTTACCTATTCCAAATCTACTACGTAATTTCATTTCTATTAAGACTTTAAACTCTTAAACGACTTTTTAATTCTGAAAATTAGAACTTAATAATTCTATAAAGTGCTTGGGTGTTATTTTTATCTTTTAAAAATACTCTCGAGTCTAACTTAAGATGTGAATTCTACTTCTCTGGAAATTTACAATTTATTCCAAAGGTATACATTGGTATATTTAAAAACCGTTACTGATAAAGATATAATCTTCGAGATAATAAATAATATTTTAATGTTATTTAGAATTGTGTTTACTCTTAAATTTATAGGATATACTTAAGAATTGTTCCTTCTAAACTTTCATTCCAGAACCTATACTTAAAACTTTACAACATGACACTAAATCAAAACTTATACTTAAACTTTCAATCAAATTAGTTTTACCGGATCCTTTTCCCACGAAAACTTTAATACGAAAATCTTAAATTAACACGTTTCTTTAAAAACACATTCTCCCGAAGTCTAAATCTTAATAAGTAATTAAATAATTCCTTTTAAATTCAGATCTAATTTATTAAAAAAAAAAAAAACCGGAAGAAAAAATTATAAATTTTAACTTTTTAAATTAAAAGGGTCTCTTATACTTATATCCTTTATACTCTTTTTGTCTCAAAGTCAACTTTGACAATTCCATTAAAAAAATTCCCATTTCAATTCTTTTGTAAATTTGCTAACAAGATTTTAGAAATTTCTCACCTTTTTTTTTTATAAATAAGTTCTCTAACATGGTATTAGTATCTCATCATCAGTTCATTTATAATATCCTAAGACTTATTTAAATATACTTCAACTTTAATATTTTAATTTTGTTTTTTTTATTCTGTTTTTTTTTTTTTTATTTTAAATTTGCGACAAAAAAAATGTCCTTGATACTTACGAATATAGAAATAGGGAATCTTACAAGTAACTCTAGACCATTATAATAACCCAGTAAATTCAATTCCCTAAATAATTACTTTCAGTCGTATACGTCGGGTTTGTTATGAAATTTAAAATTCAAAAAAAAAAAAACAACAATAACAAAAACAAAGACAGAACTCAAAATCATAAATCAAAATCCTTATTGTCCTTACCAAAAAAAAAACAAAAAACAAAAAAAAAATAAAGAATTCCAAATAAAAAAATTTACACGAGCCTATTTTTGTGTAGAATATAAAAACTGGTTTTGTGTTTTATTTTCATTTCAAATTTATCCTTTTTGACATCCTTGTGACAATTTTTCGTTTCATTTGTGTTTCATTGTTTTATAAAGTATAAAATAGAGGGACAAATGAGAATGGTAAGAGAAGGAGAGTGAGAGAGGGGGGAAGAGAGGAATTATTTTATATAATATAAAAATGAAATTTAAAGTCTTCTAGTTCATTTGAGTTCACAGTTATCCAATAGTGTATACAGAGTACTTTTACTTGATTTTACTAGTAGAGAAAAGTTAAAAAAAAAACAAAAACAAAAAAATAAGAAAATAATAAAAAAAAACAAAACAAATTTTAATAAGGTAATTTAAAATACCAACCTTTAAATTACCTGACATAAAAATAAATAATAAATTTTATGGTATTTTTTTTATATTTTACTCTTATATTTATTGTATAAATTGGATTGTTAATGTGTATAGTTGTGTGGTGTGATTGTATGTATGTTTATTTTAGTTTGTTTTTGCGTATATATTTTTTTTTTATTTTAAATCTAGGATACTTCAGTTTTTCTTTCCTTTAGGAATTTTATTGGATGTGGTTGTAAAATATTTTTATTTTTTACCTTGAAATTTTTTTTTTAAAAGAAATGACATAATAATTTTTTTTTCCTATTTTATTTTTTTTATACCCTACACCTATAGAATAGGTAAAGGGGTATATTAACTTTGGTATGGTGTTTGTAACCACCTAAAGGAAGCGAGCTAGATATGGAAAAGTATATATATTTGTGATCAGCGTGACCGCCTTAGTTGATATAGCCATGTCCGTCCGTCCGTCCGTCAGTCCGTCCGTCCGTCCGTCCGTCCGTAGGCACGATAACTCAAAAAATAATGGAGCTATCTTGATGAAATTTTAACTGTAGATTACTAAGACTGAAAGTACGGCGGGGATTGCATATGGGCGAAATCGGCCCATGGGTTCGGATTTTGGACCTTTTAATCGATCGAAGGGCTAACAAACATATATAAAAAATCACGATAACTCAACAACTAATGACGCTATCTTCATCAAATTTGTGCTGTAGGTTACTAGTAATGAAACTACTTCGGGGATTGCGTAAGGTCGGGATTGGACCATGGGTTCGGAACCTAGAACTTTTTGATCGAATTTAGGCCAAACGAGCATAATTACGAAACCAATGAAGATGGAACCTCCAAATTTGGTATCAGGGTGTCCCTTCCCATTTCCGAAGTGTCTTGGGAATTTGGGCCTCATTGGAGTAGTGGGTCGGGTTCCAGCCACACATTTCCGAAGACCTTAAAGCATATCTTTAAAATTAATAAAGATAACAACTTGAAAAAATGTAGAAGCTTCCAATTTGCCACAAGGGTGTTCTTTACTATCTCTTGCGTGTTCCCTTAATTTGGGATCAATTGGAGAGGTGGTTCAGTACCCCTCTCAGACCTCCCAAGTTTTAAAAGCTTATAATCGAAATTACTATAAATATTTACTTAAAATTAAGATAGACCGTTCAAATTGTGTACAACTTAACTAGTACTATAAGTAAAGCGCGGGCTGTATAAGTGCGAAATCACCCATGGGTTCGGATTCTGGACCTTTTAGTCGGTGTCAGGGATAACGAACATATATTAAAAATCACGATAACTTAACAACTAATGAGTCTATCTTCATGAAATTTGTGCTGTAGGTTATTGGTTATGAAACTACGGCGGTGATTACGTACGGTGAGGATTGGACAATGGGTTCGGAACTGAGAACTTTTTGCTCGAATTTAGGCCAAACTAGCGTAATTCCGAAACCAATGAAGATATAACCTCCAAATTTGGTATCAGGGTGTCCCTTCCTATTGCGTAAGTGTCTTTGAAATTTGAGCCCCATTGCACTAGTGGGTCGGGGACCAGCCACTCAGATCCGAGGACCTTAAAGCATATTTTCGAAATTAATAAAAATAGTAACTTGAAACAAATGTAGAAGCTTCAAATTTGGCCCAGGGTGTTCTTTACTATTTCTTCCGTGCCCCCCTAATTTGGGATCATTTGGAGTGATGGTTCAAGACCTCTCTTAGACCCCCAAATGTGTAAAAGCTTAACATCGAAATTAATAAAACTAGTAACTTAAAATTAAGATAGAACGTTCCAATTTTATACAAGGGTTAACTAGTATTGAAAGTATTACGGGACTGCATATCGGCGAAATCGTACCATGGTTTCGGGTTCTGGAACCCTTGACAAGTTCAAGGACTAAAAAACATATATCTTAAAAACACCATAACTCAAAAAATAATGCCGGTATTTTGATGAAATTTAAACTCTAGGTTACTAGTAATGAAAGTACCATGCGAATTGGTTCTGGTCGAGTTTAATTTCAAAGCCAAAGAATATATTTCCTATGTCCTATGTGTCTCCGAAATCTAGACTAAATTGTAGTGGTTCAGCTATGTTCAAAGGTACTTTATTTGAATATTTAAATGAATTATATGAAAAGTTAAAAATTTGTAATTGTATTTTAGAAGTACATTTATTGCATATTTTGCGTTTATAAGCTTTTCTATTAGGTATATAAACTAACCATTTAAAATAATTGCAATTTTTAAAAATTTGGATTATTAAATATATTATGCTGTGATTATCTTTTTATCACAAAATTTAACAATTAGAATTTTTTCATTTTGTAATTGAATTGGAATAAATATATTTTCATTTATTTCAAGTTTGTTTGTTTTTTAATATTTTTAAATAGATAAATTAGTAAGATTTTGTAATATTTTTTAATAGATAGTGTAATTAGAAAATGTTTTTAGTATTATAAAGTTAATTTGGTTAGCTATGTCTTACGATCAAATTAATAACAGCTTTTATGGTGTTAAAATGACTTGTGGATATGTCCTTACATTTGAACCAAATAGGTGTAGGGTATTTCTAAGTCGGTTGCCCCGACTGACTGTTTCTTTACTTGTTTTTGATTAAAATAGAAATGTTCATAATTTTGTCACAGTTTAAATTGACAATAATGTAGATATTTAAAATAATCTGTTATTTTTTTGAAAAAAAGTTTGAGATTATTTGGTTTAGAAATGATTTTTTGAAAAAAGCTTGGAATTCTGCAATTAGATAGATTTCACTTTTATTTGGTTGTGAAGTTCTTAGAAAAAGCTCTCTTAAAAGTGACAAGTGAGCTGTCAAAAATATAGTATCCAATCTATATCTTTTTTAGCATTTTATTAATTTGTCAGTTCTGTAATCTGTTTGTCATTTCTCATTATGAAATTGTAAATAAGCCGACGGAATATTTTTTTTATATTAATTTTGAAATAATGCAAAAACTGTTATTTATAAATTTGGATTTGTCGCTAAACGTAGGAAATTGTTAGAGAATATGTTGTTTTATTTCTTTAAAATTTTTTAAAAATTTGTAAGTTTGCTCTATGGTATTAGAACTGCTTCATATTAGAAGCATATTAGATAGAATTTTAAAGCCGAATGTTGTATTTTTAAGGGTTAACATTAAGAAGCTATACCTTTGCTTTTTTATACTCTAAACAAAAGTATGGAACAGATTCCTTTATATATGTAATGTAGGTTTTGTTATATAGGAGAAGATGATGTTAACGGGAAGCTTGTGTTTTTCCAAATTGTGATATTGAACGTTATTGGCAGAGAAGAAAACGGTAGAATTAAAGCATGCTTCACATTTTTCTCCTCTGCTGTTACGTTGGAACTGTTTAAGAGGAGAAATAATTGACTATATCTTATTAGAGTCAAAGTTACCTACAAGATATTTATAAAACGGAGAATTTCTCCAATATTTCGACGAGTTTTAAGTAGAGTAAATGTTACTTGTTCGACAGGGTTGCTGTTTTAAATTTTGTTGAGGTAACTAAGGGTAGGAGGAAGCGCCAGCCCAAATGTGAGAGTTGTACTTCATCTTAGGTCGAATATAGACTTTATTGATATTAGAGAAATCCTTCTCGGAGAGAAATATGTTTTACAACGGGAAAGAAAACCCAAAACCCAATCCTTTTAACTTTATTAAAAATATACTGATTCTACAGCATTTTAATATCATGTCTTGATTGTTTAATTTCGGAAAATAACTTTAAATACTTCAATTTTAATAATCTAAATATATATAGTGCTGCATTTTAATATTTAATAATAAAATGACTGGAATAAAAAATTTAGCCAGACAAAAGACATACATATTACCGTAGGAGCTTCTATAAATTTTTTTTATTTAATTTTATACCTCAATATATAATCAATGAAAAAATATATGAAGAAATGAGATGAAAAAAGTCAATTCCTGATTTTGACTTTGACATATTGAGCACAGTTTCTATTAACAGATTCCTACCTATATATAATAAAATATTTTATAGCTCAAGTACTTTTCACATGAAATATATCTTGAAAATATATAATTCTTGAACTTTATAAGAATTTATTCACGAAATATAGAAAAATAAAAATAAATAAAAAAATTAAAATTAAAAATTCAATTTGTAATTAGATATTTTTATATATATATATATATATATATATATACCTCCTCTCTTTATTTAAGTAAAATTCAAAAATAATATATTTTTTTATATATGTAAGTATACTTATATATACGTATCTATTTTTTTAATCATCAATAATAAAAAAAACCTTAAGATATTTTAGTATCTTATATGATATTAACATAGATATTCAGTATATTTATATAATATATTTGTATATATATATATGATCTATATACTGATAATCATAATCACCTTGTTGAAAGAATCCTTGATAAAATATCGAATTCCGTCACCGAATTAAAATCAATTTTCATATTGATTAAATAATATACCAAATATACTATAAAATATATTATATATATATATATATATACAAATATGATGTTGATGATAGATAGATATAATATAATATATCTATATGTGTACATATACTATCTATAGATACTTATTATAATATAACTGGAGCGTTATAAGAAGCAGCCTAAGTATATTGAATCTTAAAAAATAAATAAAAAAAAAATACAAAGATTTTATAGAGAGAGTAAAAGAAAAACAAATTGGTTTACTTTAGCTTCTTGTACAGTAAATAATTTTATATTCATATACCCGATCCGCCCCCTCTTATCAGTACTCTGTTGTATTGAATTTTCACATTTTTGCTATTTTGTATACATATATATTTTTTTTTTCAAATAAAGTTTTTTTTTTATTTTTATTCTATGGTGCTTACAAAATAATAACAAAAGCTTTTTTGGGATGCTTTGAGGCTATCACGTAATACTTAAGATACTTTTTGATATTTTTTTTTTCCAAATGATTTTCTATCTTCAATTTATACCCCTCAAAATTTTATTTTATTGATTTTTACTTTTTTTTTTCAATAAATTGAAAAAATAAAAAAAAAAAAAAAAAATTAGAATTTTTTTTTAATAAAATATTTTTTTTATTAAAGGAATATAAAAAATTAGACTGGCAGAATGAGTTTAAATTAAATAAGATGGTAGCCATTGTTATGATAAAAAATTAAATATTTCAATTCAGGAAATTAAAATTGAAGGAAGAAATAACGAGGAAGGAGATTTTCTTCTGATTAAAGAAATTAACATGTCCTAATTAGTAAATTACAATTAGATTAAAAATCTATGAGTGACTTCATACAGTTCAAAGCTCAAAAAAATTTAATTCAGATAACTGAATTTCACTCACATACCTACTAAATATAAATGGCATCTAAAACATTGTTTAAGTATTTTAATTTAAATAAATGTATAAATAAATATTAAACAAATACTCTAAGAAATTAAAACTACTCACAAATTTACTCAATTACAATTAAGATGCTTGGTACTGAAATTTACTTATTTTTTTAAGGGGAATATTAACGTAATTCTTCAAATTATTCTAAATCAAATGCTTTGAAAGTTTTCCTATTTGCTTTCTATTTTAAGAAAAAACTTAAAAATTCAATTAGGTAACAATAAAATTATAATAAAGAATTTTAAAAAATTTAATTAACAAACTACTCACAAATATACTCAATTACTTACATTTTAAATGCTAAGTACTCAAATTTACTTATTTTTTTAAAGGAATATTGACTTAAGTCAAGTCATGTTTTCCTAACTGCACTTACTATTAGAAGTAAAAGTTCAATAAAAACCAATTCCCTATATAAAGTACTTAAAAAAGTTAAATCTACTCAAAAAACTACTCAATATACTCAAATTTGCTTAATTTGCTATTTAATTGATTTTTAAATTTGTTCGAGTTAAATTAGAACTTAAATATTAAAAAGTTAGAGTACTTTTATGTTATAACTGAACATAACTGTAGTTAATAACGCTTCAGTAAACATTTTTAAGTAATATACTACATAAATGACTTATAGGGTGGTATTCGCTTAAATACACTCAAAGAGTAACCAAATTAATTATTAATTAAAAAACTTTTTATAAATTAGTAGTCCAATAATTTTCGATATAATGTCCTTCAAAATTTGAAAAAAAATTACACAACATCGCATATGAAATAGACCACCATCACCAAATAGAAAATTATAAAAAAAAGTGGGGTGTTTCTCTATTCAAAAAATTTTAAATATAAATCAAAAAAAATTAATTTTCATTAGAAAATACATAGAAAAAAATATAAAATAAGCAAATTTTTAATGAAAGGACAGGAGTTGGGAGGAAAGCAGGGGCTTAGAAGATTTATTTTGAGATACAGACTTATTTAAAGTATATTTTATGAGTAAAACAACAACAAAGTTTTACTTTTTAAAACTGAAACTGAAAATATTTATTTTTCGCGTCTTCTGTTCAAGTGATTGAAATTTTTTTTTAAACATAATTTTTGCGTTTTTTTTTTGTTATTTTTTTTTTTTTTTATAAAAATTCGATAAAAAATTTATTGAAACTTAATTGATTGGAAAATGACGTTTAAGATATTTTTTTTTTAATTTTGTTGCTTCTATTTCTATTTTTGCTTCTACTTTTGCTTTTTACGCTTTAAAACATCAAAAAGAAGAAAATAGCAAAAGTTTTTCTATTTTCTAAGTTGAAAAAAAATTTTCTTTAAAGAAACATCTTTGGAAAAGACAGGAACAAAGAAAATTTTATTTAAAAAAATATTTTGCGATATTTATTAAACTGAAAACGGGGAGTGGAGTTGGAATAGAATTGAAGCGACTCTTTGTGTTTTTTTTCCTCTAACTTTTTTTAAATTTTTTGGGTAAATTTTTAAATTCATTGAGTACTGAATATTGATTGTTAAATCTATTAGATTAAATTAAATAATTTTTTAACTTAGTTGTTTTTATTAACAAGTGAATTTAGTAGAATAAGTTGGTTTTGAAAATTTCAGTTGAAAGAATTTGATTTTGTCAATTTGATTCAAGGTTTTTAAGTTATAAAGTACTTATTTGATAGGTTATTTAATAGAAATTGGTAAAATAAGTAGGTGTTTAAATATTTTTTTAAAGTTGATGTTTTTAAGGAAAGCGATTTTTAAAAAAAGCGATTTTAACTCTACTGAAATTGAGGTTAAACAAAAAAATAACCCATTATTTTGAAGCCCTGGCAATTTTATAGTTTTCGATTCAATTAAGCTACTATAGACAATTTGTGTTCCAATTAAAGGCAAAATCAAGAATTAATAATTGTATATCTTAAAATATATTAATTATAAAAAAAAACACATTAATTATAATAATATAGGCAAATATACAAAAAATAAAATGAAACTGAATTTAAATTGAATAATATAACTCACAGATTATTGTATCTCTATGATTCAAATATAAAATTATTACAATATAAACAAAATAGAATTGTATCTATTGAAAATTAAGACGTTTGTAGATTTCTACAATCTAATGTATAAAATTGTGTGTGGAATTCTATATGAGTATATCCAGTACCTCCCCTCCTCCTGCTTCTGCATGCATCTATGGTATAAACATGATCAGTTTGTATTAAAAAAAAAGAATGTTAATTATTATGGCATGCCGACGGTGCTCAAATCTTTTAGTATAAGATTGCCAACCAATTCGTATATAAGCGCTATTATAACTGTTCCATTTAATTGAATTTCAATTTTAAAGTTTAATACTTTCAAATTATATCAATTGTGAAAATATTTTTAAAACATTTTATGAATTATGAATTTTTTAAATGTTATTAATTATTTATCTAAATTAATTTATTAACACTTTTAATTAATCTTTTAATATTAACTCGCATTTAAAAATGATTTAATATCATTTCCGTTCTGTTTTTATCAATAGAATTTAATACATGAAATTTTAATTATATTTTAACGCCTCTAACAAAAAACAAAACACCATTTTAATCTAATCTAACAGTTTTTACGTGTTCAAGTATAAATTTTTATTTTAATTAAACTTTTAATAAATTTATAATTAATAATATTTCCAATTAATAAAATTAATAATATGTCAAAACATAGAAAAATTTAGTATTAATAATAGGTTTTTAATGGTTTATGCTGCCCATACACGATGGACCGGGCTTTCAACTTGGTACGCTTACCTGCGCAGTTGAATCGTGCAAGTTGAAAGACCATTTGGTAGGTTAAAAAGTTAATTGGAAGAAAATCAAAAAATTTTTAATTTTTTTGTGGGCGGAACCTTTGGTTTGCATTTTGAGTTGTATTGTGTATGGACAAGTTGAAAAACTTAAATGTCATTTTGTTTTCTTTTTTTTTTTCATTTTTTAAAACTATAATGTATAGAAATAAGAAACAATTAAGTAAATAATTTGAAGTAATTATAAAATTAAGTTATAAAATAATTTTAATATATAAAAAAATGTTAAATATCTTAATTTTAGAAGAAAAACGTTAAATAGGCAGTACTATATATCTAAATAAATCTTACCAACGGCGTAGTGGTAAAGACGCTGCCTTTCATGTGGAAGGTCTCGGGTTCAAGCCCCGGTCAGATCATATCTAATAAAAAAAATATCGTAAAATTGTATAATTATATCGTAATAGTTTATATAGTAATATAAAATAAGATTTAATAAAAATATATAAATAATTCTTGTGTAAGATTATAGATGGCCCACAAAGTTAACATTTGTGCATTCATATTTCATAACCTTATACAATAGCTACAGCCGAGTAATCAACGGCTTAGTGAATATTATGATTAAAGAAACTGAAGCCTAGTTTAAATAAACTTGGTGAATCCCCTATACTCCTAAAAGGAGTGGAAAAGGAATAAAAAAAAAAAAAAAATATATTATTTAATTAAAAATTGTTAAAAATTCAAATTTAAAATTATCAGATTCTTTTGACATTTGACTTATTTATCAAAACAAAAAAAACCAAAATTAAATGATGGTTCGAAGATAGGTTGGATAAGTGTGTGGTATGGTTTGTAAACATGTCCGTGTACCAAGTTGAAAACCCGGTCCATCGTGTATAGGAAGCATTATGTATACATTAATGCATACCTTTTTAGTAAAATAGAAGTATATATATATTTTTTGTTTAATAAATATTTAAAATATAATTTATTTTAAAAATATACCTATATTATATATTTTTTTTCATAATTAATTATGATTTATCGTGTTATTTAATTGTTTTAAACACTAAATAGATTTTTATCTTGAAAAAAAAAACGTTCAAACTATTTTTTATTTTTCAATTTATATTTTGTAAATTGCTTTTGTAAATCAATAAAATTTACAAAATAACAACAACAAAACTCATAAATCTGTCATTCAACAATATCTAGTATCTAATACACCACAATAAAACAAAAAACCAAAAAATACAAAAACTTATCTTATAGATAATTAATACTAAAAATGGCTTGTAAAAAACACAAATCATTTTAAAAATGCTTTTAGCAAAAGAAAAGAGAACATAAAAAAACAAAAACAAAAAACAAAAAATAAAAAGTTAATAAATTAAACCCCTGCTGATTTTAGCAATAATTTACTCACATTAAAATTGTATATTTAAACATTTTTAATAGCCATATTAAATACTAAACTAAGAATAGAAATTACATGAAATAAAAAAATTGTATCTATAAATATTTTCGATGTTTTCGAAAAAAAAACAAAAAAAAAAACAAAAAAAAAGTTAAATATAATAACAAAAATATATTGGAAATTCGAATTTAGTTTTTCTTTTTTTTTTTTTGTATTTATATTGAAATGTCTCTGTTTTTATTTAGCAATTTTTTGTTAACACATACATGCATAATAAAAAAAACCCAATCGATGACAGTCATTATTTATGTCATTCAAGTTATGTCAAAAAATTCAAAAACTCTTATAAATCGTTTTATTTTAGAAAATCAATACAGATATCTAATAAGTTTCTTTCGAAATACAAAAAAATATTAAATATTTAAAAAAAAAGTTTTAAATAAATTTAAAAAAAAATTATAAAAATAAATAAATATTTATTTATAAAATGCAAAGAGTATATTATAAAAAATTTGTATATATATAATGTTCACATATTAATCAAAATTCGATGTGCGTAAAATGACCTGAAAATACAACTAAAAATTTGTTTTGGTGGGCAATCCTATAATGAGAATTTGAATGGAAATTTTTCCAGAAATATTCGATCCAACCTATTTTGGTCTAAAATTGTTTTATTTGGCTTATGAGTGGTTAGAGTGCCGACCTTTCATTCGAGAGGGTTGGGTTGTTAAAAAAATAGTAAAAAATAAATAACTTATCTGATTTTTAACTCGACTCAGCTACGATTCACTACTTGGGTTTCAAAAAATGCTATGATGTAATAATATTAAGAAATGCAAAATATAAACAAATAATTTAATTGAATAATAAAAATCACAGATACGAAATAATAATTATAATAAATAGAATTGTATTTACTGTAAATGAAAGACGTTTCTACATGTTATAAGGCCTAGTATGTACTATATAATATTTATATTCTACGAGGAATTCATTGAAAGAAATTTTTATAATGGGCATATAATATGTCCCTCAGTTCCCCCAGTTTCTATGGAACAGACACGCCTAAAAGTTGGTTATAAATCAAATATTTGATTTGATTCAACCTGATTTATTTATTTACTATTTGAACCAGGATAATAGTAAATATTGTCTGATATTATAATAGTCCTTTGCCTATTTGGTATTTGGGATTCTTAAGTTAAATACTTTCTATTTATTTATAATTACAATATTTAAAATTTTGTTTATGTTATATATTTGTATATTTAATTATATTTGGCAACCATTTGTAAACAAAAATTTTTTTTCAATCCTGAATAGTAATCGAACCCGTACCTCCTCGGTTTGGAGCAGAGGTCTGATTCCATATGATTTGATTAATATAATTCAAAACTTGATTAAATTGTAGGCACAGTCGTTACAATGAAGACTGTAAGATTTTTAAAAACTGCTTCTTACTCCGTACCAATTTAAGATTTTGATTGAAAGTATATTTAAGAACTATCACTTATTAAATATATAGTCGATATTTTAGTAATTGTAAAAAAATGCCTTAAATTTTCCATTTTTGCCATTTGAAGGATATTAATTTATTAACTTGCATGGAAAATGTCCATGCTTTATATTTTCCTGGAAAATTGTTGCAATCAAACGAGTTTCTAATTAATTAAATAAATATTTAAATAAAAAAACTATATATCAAATAAACACTATTAAATTTTATTAAATAAACGATTAATCATATCTATATAAATTTTTTTCTAAAAATGCACTTTATTAATTCTGTTTTTTTTTGCAAATCATTTAACGCTTTATATTGTTAAATATTTGGCATCCTGTTAAGGAGTGGTTTGTATTTCTTTTGCATATAAATTTTTCCAATTTTTAGATAAAAGAAAATTAAAACAAGCTTTAGAGGTATTTTGAAATAAATTTTTACTAAACTTTTGATTGCATTACTATATTTTAATTGAAAGTTGTAAAAAATGTTGAACTACATCAAATTTACATAAAATTAGTGCAGTTTGAAATCAGAAGTTAAGTTAATTTGCGATTTAGATTCAATCGTCAATATAATTAAACCAAAGCATTTACTGTTATCTTTTTAATAATTAATATATAACAGTCATGAAAGGTTGCTTGAACTTTGTTTCAATTTAATTTAAGTAGAGCCCAAGCAGCAAATATTCTTTTTATAAATTTAATTAAGGGATTGCTTTTCGTTTGATAAGAAGTTGTTCAAAATTCACTATTATCATCAAAGGGTGCGGTTATATTGGAGCTGCGATAAGTGATAAGAGCGTCGATAAGATTGTAGAAAATTATGTATTGTATCAACAATAAAGAGCAAAGCGATGATGCTCCAATATAAACACTTCTATTAATACCTATCATGTTTATAATTTTCTACTCTGTGTTCTTATCGATTCTCTTATCAATTATCGTAGCTTCAATATAAACGCACTCTAATAGAAGTACATATAGAAGATCAATATATTAGGATGCAAATTAATTTAAATAATTATATCTGAGTTAAAGGGATCCGGCTATAGACACTTTACTAAATTTCACAGATATTTTTATTTTGCACTTAAGTTGCCATAGAAACACACATACATTTTATTTGTCATAGGAACTCAGAAACACAGATAGTCCCAAAAAAATTCAAAATATATTTAGTTGTTTTTTTTCAAATACTTTAAATATTTCTACAAAAAAAATTACTCAAAACTATTTAAATTGATATTATATATTATTTATAATAAACACTTCTTGATTTAGCGCCCTTCAAATTTCATATCATACATAATTTATTTAAAAGTTTGCTGATAAAAATCAAAAAAATTTAAAAAAAAATTATTATAAATGTTCAAATAAAAGATCAATATAGTCAATACTATATTTAAACGTTTATTTTTTTTTTTTCTCAACAAATCAAATATTTATTAACATCAATAAAAAATAAAAAAAAAATAAAAAAATTTATCCAACAAAATAAAAAACAAAAAAACAAAAAAACATAAATAAATACAAGATACAAAACAATTAATATTACTAATAAGTGTTTCTTTTATTATATAAGATACAATCAATACAATATTTATATCTTAAATCTATAAACATTTTCTCTCTGTGTCATATTTATGTTATTTGATTTAAAATTCATATTATTATATATAAATATTCAATCATTCAAAATATCAATCAATATCAATTAAATATATTAAAAAAAAAAAATTTTCCAACTAACAATAACAATAACAAAATGAAAAACACTTGTTAGGTCAAAGTATTATATTGTATTAGATATTATTATCATCATCATCAAATTTATTCAGTTATTTTTTTTCTTTGTCATCATCATAATCAACATTACCATCATCATCATCATCATCATCATCACCATCATCATCAATATTATCAGTATCATCATCATATTTGATTTTTATATTTGATATTTTATCAATTATTATCGTAATCAAAAATTCAGTAACCATCAGTATAAGATACACACACCACCACTTACTTATAGATACATCTATAGATACACACTTATGAATAAATATTGTTTTTGTTATTGTTTTTTTTTCCAATTTTCTTCGAATATTGATTTTGGCGCTTAAAAGGTACTCTTCTAGTGCTTAAGACAAACAATAACATAAACTTAAATAAAAAAAAAAAAGTCATCTCATCAATAGATAAATCGCATTTGTATCTTATAGGTATTTTTATTTTATTTTTTTTTTTATTTTTCATCTTCTGTGTATCTATTTAGTTTTGTTTTATATGAGATACAAAATAAATTGAAATTAATTTATGTATTTATGTATAAAAAAAAAAAAAATAAAAAATAAAAACAACAAAAACAAAAAAAAGTTAGGAAAAAGAAAACTAAAGCATATTATAACCTAAACAAAACAATAACATAACACCCATAAACTTTGTTTTTAAATCTTAAGAACAAAAGATACAAAAAAAAAAAATAAACAAAAAAAAAAAAACAAAAACAAAAGAAAAGACAGAAAGTCAAAGAAAAATAAAAATGTAAAAAACCTATTAAAAAAAATAATAAAAACATGAGAATAATACACTGAACTTCTCTGAGAAATTATTATAGAATCAGACAAGTGGTTTTTCTGTCTGTCTCCCAAATTGATGTTAAAATTTTTTTGTTGTTTTTTTTTTTTTTTTTTTAACTTGAACTTATGAAGTCACATCGCGCCTAATTTTGTTTTTATTCTGATTGTTGTTGTGCTTTTTACTGTATTCATCTTGTATGACGTGCCTTAAACACTACAAATAACAACAAGAACAAAATAACATAAAACTTGTATCAATTGAAAATTCAAAATTTTACTCATACATGAATTAAATATGAATGGGAGTTTCTAAAATTTTAAGTCACTGGGCCAATCTTGTTCTAAAGAGTACAATTTTAAATAGCTAAAGTTATTTAGACTCTAGGCTTCAGTTAACTTAATTGTTTTGTAAGCCGTTGATTACTTCGGATTACTCGGCTGTAGCTATTCTATATTTGATTTTGAATGCAAGTAAATTTTGTGCGCAATCTATTAGGCGCGTTATTTAGGGTGCGTTTATGTTGAAGTTCGATGATTGATAAGAGAGTCGATACATATTGTTTATCGTTAATCAAAGCGATGATCCAATATAAGCACCTATATTCAAATTATGTACATAATATTTTCTACGCTATGTTCTTATCAATGCGGCATCCGCTTATCACTTATCACAGCTTCAATATAAATGCACCCTTATACAAGAGTGCCATATATTTTTATATAATTTACGGTATAAACCATTATACGATATAATTCTAGATTTTTACGATATTTTTTTTTTTATTAGATATGATCTGATAGGGGTTTGAACCCAAGACCTTCCACTTGAAAGGTCAGCGTTTTAATCACTAATGCCACACAGATATAAAATTTTAAATATAAAAATAAGACTTTTCAGATTATTGATGTAGTAATGTAAGAGTTATATATCAACGTTCACCAGTTTGTGAAACAGCTGACTCCAATCAACAATATAAATGCATATTTGAATCTGGCATATCTAAAAGAACAGTTCTTTAGAACAATAGATACAATAAATTGAGGATGTACACTTTCAGAAACTCTGTTCTATAAGATGAAACCTTTGCTCTGTAAATGTCAAATTGCAAATGTCAATCTGCTTTTAAAACTTTCTTTTCACCGGACTATTTTAAATTAAAGATTCAATTTTAATGGAAAAATGTAATTAAGGCGACTTTTAATCCTGCTATAAGATTATAAAATAAGAAAGGACTCTATATTTAAAGAAATTTTAATTCGCAATTGCCTGAAAACATTCTGCGTAGTTAAAACGTCCATCGACGTAAAAAGTTTTTCAATTTAAATTTTTATTAATCCAACTTTCAAATTAGATCGCCCTCCAACCCTATGTTTCCAAATTAATTCCACTTTTTCTATTACATGGTCGAAATTCTTATATTTAAATATATATATATATATATATATATATATTTTGAATATAATAAGTGAATTTTACAATTTATAAGCACTTCAGATTTTATTCCAGATTAAAATTAACTTAATACATACATATAAATATAAATATATATTTTTATTACTATAACTATTATTTATGAATTAAAGATTTTTTACAAGAAAAAAAAATATTTGTAACAACTATACGAGATGTTTTCAATCTTGTAATATTCTTGTACAATTTTTTTACAATTTTATTTTTATTATTTTAATTTTAATTTTACAAGTTTGTATTCTTGAACTTTAAAAAATCAATAAATAAAAAATGAGAAAATAAGTATTATGTACATAAAAAATAACAGACCCCAAATTGGATTTTTACACATTTGAAACAGATATTTTTATTTTTTTATTTATTATTTTTATTGTAAAAATGTCAATATTACTTTAAAATGTATGAACTTGAAGCTTATGTTGTCCATAAATTGCCGTAAGATCGTATGTCCAATTTATAGTTTTTTTTTATGAATTGTATTAATTTTTATTTTTTTATTATATTGTAAAAAAATTGCCAATATAAAATATGGAATTATAGATTATACAATTTTGAAAATTTATTCAAAAGAAAGAGTAGAGTACCTAGAGTCTGAAAATTAAATTGAAAAAGGAGAGCAGAATTACTATAAAGTAGATGGGGAGCCAATCACTATTAATGGGTTGTAATGAAATTCATTTGAGAAATATTAAATTATGCATTAGTAAATTTAAAAAGATTGAATGAACTTTAATTAAACATTTGTTCCTTGCAATTTGACATTTGACCATTTGAAAAACTTCAATTAACTTTGAACTAGCACTTGTAATTAAACTCTTCGAATGTGTTTCTTCCTCAAAAAATACTTTCCAAACAAATGCAATATATTTTATTAAATTTTTTGGAATATTTAAATGAGTTCGTTTCAAGGGCTTCTGCTTTTAAACTGAATTATTAAATTATCATATATTATATCTTATAAGTTTCCTCTTTCAAGGGACGTCCTTAATTTTACATTAACTTCTTAAGTGTTTCTTAGATTCGACAGATCAAATGACGACATCATCGGTCTTTAAATAAAAGTTAAAAAATAAAATACGCTTGATCAAATGGAATTTGTTTTAAGCAGTTTTTTAACTAAAGAGCCCAATGGGTATCAGTACTCAAAATGTCAATGAATACAGTACACAATTAGTACTCAAAATTTAAAAGAATTGTAATTGTAATTTCAGATTTAATTTAAAAGTAGAGATTTAAAATTAGGAATCGATGAGAAGAATTAGGAATTCTCCATATGAGGAATCGATGAGAAATATAAAGATTTATTATGTTATTAATTAGGAACACTTGAATTATGAGTGATAATAATATTTTAAAAGATATTGAAAGTACCTTCAGGACCGTCTCATTTTTGTTTATGCTCACATTTTGTATATTGGTGCTGCTTTCACAATTCGATACTTTTTACTTAGCTTAATGCTCATAAATTGCCTAAAAAAATACTAAAGTAATGATCGTATTGTACAACCTGAAATCTGAAATTTCTTAAACTCACTGACTACACTTTAATAATCCCAATTACATCTCTAAAAACTTTTTTAATTAAAACTGAAAACTTTTATTACTTCGATTACTTAAAAAAAATTTAAAGGCAGTCGATAGCTCCCAGACTAATTATAGTTCTTTTTAAAATGGATCGTTTTTTAAAGGCTTAACAATCCACCGCAGAAACTAAATACATATATATGAACTCCCGGGAATTGCATCTCATTTATAATTCATATTTTTCGACGTTGTTATTATTATTTTTATTATAATGGAATAAAAATTGAACGCGAATGAACGAATAATATGAATGAAAAATATATTTAAAGATATGAAGTTATATGGAATTTTCAACCTCCCCTCTTTCCTCTCCCGCCCTCTTGTCATCTTGTATATATTAATATGCCCTTAAAAACAATATAAAATAACTTTTTATTTTTACTCTTTTTTTCATTTAAATTTCCATAATTCCTGATTTATTTTATTTTCCAATCTTTTCTTTCTTTTTTTTATTTTATTTTTTATTTTGCAAAAAAAAGAAAAACTGAAATGAAAATGTGGAAATTCTGCAGAAAAAAAAAATTAAACATGGATTAATTTATTGTTATTTATGTGTTTGTAGGTTTGTATACAAGAAATTTAATTTTTTTTTTATTTGCAACATCATGTAACCTACAACCGTCAATTTTATGTTCATAGAATGTAATTTCATGCATATAAATTGGATTTCTGAATTCTGATCTAAAAGTTGATCTTAAAAGAAGTAAAAAAGAAAAAAAAGGAAGAGGAATAGTATGAAAATGTGTTCGTTTCTTCCTTGTCTTTATTTTTATTATACATTTGAAAATTTCCTTTTTTTTATTCTTCTTCTTCTTGTTTTTCCTTTCCTTTCAAATAAAATGTTCAATTTTGTATAATTTCAAATATTTTTGAACGTATACGTATATATACGATTAGTGTGGTTCCAGAGCCTACCATATTCTATAAGATCTATTTGCCTAAAATTCAAAAATATACAAACAAGCTGGAAAAATCAACCAATAAGTATAGTATAAAACTAAATCAGCAACCAATAACCCCGATGTAATATTCATGGTTTAAAAAAAAAGTTCGCTCTCCCTATGTGAACATTGAAATCAACCCGATTTAAGTCATCTTATGAATATTTTATGGAATAAAGAACAAGTAAAAAGAAAATGTAGAAAAGTAAAATAATAATAATAAAAAAAAAAAAGCACGTGCAAAATATATGTTGTATCGTAAAATGGATTGCAGTTTATTATAACTGAAATGAATGTGAAATATTACCAACTTAATTAAAATGGTACACCATATTTCAAACTTTTCAAACCTATTTAACTACTTGTACTAACGTAATTTCTATTTTAATAGCTTTTAATATTAATAGCTTCAAGTCAGAAGCCGGTAGTTTAGCTTTTTAGATTAGATCTTCTATATAATTAAACCACAGGATTTACCGTTATTTTTTTAATCAATAAAACAGCCATAAGAAGGTTCTACAACTTTGTTTTAATTAATTTGCTCTAAAGTCTAAAAAATTAAGTGAAAGTTTTTTTTTTTATAAACGCAATTTAGGAATTTTTTTTTTAATTAAAGACCGAACTTGTTCATAAGTCACAGACGTCATTATCTAATGTAGTATTATAGAACTTTCAATTATAAAGGGATGTAATTTTCGTTAAAAACTTTCTGTTTTCCACTGTAACCTGGGATTTTTTATTCAAAATTGAATTAGTCATTCTTATCAATTAAATTATAAAAAAATAAAATGTTTCTTATCTAACATTATGTATCAGAGTCTTTAAATGCAGTTTTTTTCAATAAAAAATTTTATTTCATATGTTATAACTCACATATGAACTTACATAATATATGATAATGCATCATGATGTTCTACATACATACATATTATCATTTAATTAATTGCGAAGTTTTACAGTTAGGTATGGTCTGTTCATGTGGCATAGTCTTTAAAATTTTAATATAAGTAATAAAGTGGTAGTAGACGTTGATGATATTCAGTTAAATATTCGTATACCGATTTGATGGTAAATTTTAAATCAGCGCTGACTAATACTGATAAGATTGGACTTCTGTTAATAGCTCTTTTTCAATATAACAGTAATTTATGTCAAAGTCACGAATGGAATTGTTTTAGACCAAAGCCATTAGCGTACTTATAATGATTCATACTTAAACCTATTTGAGGTCAAATTTTACAATAACCAACGAAAACTGAAACTATTAGACTTTTTTCAATTGCTCTTTTTCAATTTAACGGTAAGTCATATGTCAAATCACGAGTTAAATTGTATTGCACTAAGTTCACTCATTAGCGTTCTGAGTGATTCATACATCTATTTGAAGACAAATTTTACAGTAACCGACTTAAACTAACGGAATCGTACTTTTATAACGGTAATAACGGTAAAACCATGACTTACATTTGCAAAACAGCGATATAAATACCGCTGGATATTGATAATAACATAAAACTTTAATTTTAGTCTAAATTTAGATGTAAAAGGAACTGAAATGTTCAAATTCAAAAAAATATAAAATTCTGTTACATCCGTTTTACATACAATTTTTATATTCGTGTAATTTTTGTACGTTTCTGTGTTAAAAAAAAAAATAAAAAACATTTTTTTGTGAGAATTAAAGTTGATGAATATAAATAAATAAAATAAAATATGTAAAAATTGTATCAATATACATATACAAAAATACAAAAATAAAAAAATCTATAAATACGAAATGTTTATAGGTACCAATGAATGAATGAATGAAGAAGCAGAAAAAGAAAAAACCAGCAGAATCTGTTTGATTTGATTTTAAATTAGACCTGAGAAATAACATATATATTATATTATGTATAAATTGGAAAATTTATTTATTACATACACACATATATATATACACATATACATTTTATATTTTTATTTTTTTACTTTATGTCCTTTATATCCTGTTTCATTTTCATGTTATTTTAAAAAAAAATTTTTAATTTTATTTTTATTTTAATTTTTATATATACATATATATATATATGTATAAGTAAAAGTATGAATATATATATATACATATTAACGTACCATAATTGAGTTGGTGTAGGTTATGTCCACATTGAAAATTTATATCGATTTAAAATAAACCAAAAATCGACCAAAGCAAAGCAAAATACAAAAAAAAAAACTAAATAATAAAAAACACTTTTAAAATAAATAAATAAATAAAAAAGGTCCGAAATTGGAATATTTTATTTTAATAAATTGGTATATGTGGGTGGGAAATTTTCATTGCACCTCTACTCCTCTTATTTCTAAAAATCCAATTCAATATTTAGTTTTATTTTTGATTTTTTATTATTTTTGAGTAAAAAGTTTAAAAAAAAAAGTTTGTATTTTGTAAGCGTATCCTTTTTTTTGATCCTTTGAAAAACTTTTGTGTTTTGTTGTTGTTTTTCTAAATAGCGATTTCTCTATTTGTTTTATGTGTATAGTTTTTAGGTCCTGCTAAAAATCCTGCTAAAAAATTTTCATAAAAAAAGCAAAAATAAACCGAATTAAATTTAAATTTTAAATTACTTGTTATGGGTCCTATGGTTAGAACCCATTTCATTTTTTGTTTTATATTTATGCCAATTCAATTTTTAACATACATATTATTTGAATCCTTATTATGCATGCCTTGTGTTTTATTTTTTTTTTAATGCTTATTATTATTTATTAAGGTCCTAATAATGATTATTGGAGTTATGATAGGTTCTTTTGGAATATAGAAACCAAATTGGTTTGTTTTTTTTTTTTTTTTGGGTAATATATATGTATGTATGGTCAAAGTTATATTGGTAATTTGATTTTTGACATATGTATATTACCAACTATTTAATATGTTTTTTTTGGTATAATCTAAAAATTGTTAGGGTCTTCAACATAAAAAATTTGCGAGGGTTATCGATTTAATAATTTGTTGAGAAAGCTGATAATCTTAAGATTTAAGGTATGAATTTTATTATTATTTTATTCATAATTTGTTCATTTTTTGTTATAATAAGTTTTAAGATTATTGTGGGGAGGAAAAGTAATAAAAATTGAAGATAATCTTATATAAAAATAAAAATTTTAAATGGAAATTTTAGTTTTTTTTTAGAAAATTATGATTAAAAATTAAAATAAAAATTAGATTATGCAGATATTAAGTTTTTGTAATTTATTAGAAATCGATTGATTTCAATTAATCTGAAGCTTTCTGTAATAATTATAAAAATGCTGAGATAAACAAAAATCTTGAGATTGTTTTTTTGGAATTAAAAATAACTTGTAAAATATGTTTTAGGAAAATTTATTCAGGGTTAAAGTAATTTGCATTTTATTAGAATGGAATGAAGGAGTTTGACCTTGAATATTGCTAATTGTTGTTGTAAAGATGATATCTTAATTTTTAAATATTGAAGTAAATGTCAAGTGTATGGGTCGAATGTTTGAAACTCAGCTTAAACTATTAATTTGCCTTTTGGAACACAAATTAGATTTGAAATCATAATGTTGTTTGGAAAAATTGACTTCAAAGTCAGTTTAATTCATTCCATACCCATGTAGGGTACAGAATATTAAAAAAATTTGTTTTTTTTTATATAATTTTTAAAGTATTCAGATAGTCGGCGCTTATTGCCTTTGAGATAATATTAAATAACCTTAAGTACAATTTAATTATAAGTTTGATTGAATTTTAAATTTTGATTATGTATGGTCTTCGAATTTTAGTCTTGGTTGAAAATATATTGTCTTCTTTTTTTCTCGTTTCCATGGTTACCATTATCCTCAGAATTTTTAAAACTGCCCAACTATTATCTCACATTTGGAATTTGATGAAATTAATAGTTTGAAAAGAAAACTGCAGGTTTATTTTTATTTTTCATCTGCGCCAGTTAACTAAATCGATTCTTCTACTGTATTTTGCTTTCTTGTAGAACTAGATAAGTGGAACTTGAATTAATTATTTTTTTGGAGTACTTAAGTTGTGTGTTTCTTTTATAAGTTGATCCTAGTATAAGTATTGAATTCAGAATTTAATTTCGTATGTTAAATTCATCTGCGCCAATTAACTCTCAGCTTTGTCCGAATATCTTGACTGAAGATTATTAATTCATTTTTTAATAATCAAATTCAAATATTTTCCAACTATTTATACTTGAATTTAATTTTCTTATTATAAAATATTAATTTTATTATGTATTCGTCCTAGGTTCCTGTAACTTAATTGAATTATCTTACAATTTAATTATTAAAAAATGTAAATTGTATGGATATAAAACCTTTGTCACATACTGAAATTCAATTGTTTTCTTTTTCCGTATTTTTAATTTTCTTATTCAAAAAGTTTAAAATCTTAATTTTATTTTATTTATCAAAACTTTAAATATTATATATTATTCAATATTCCCTAAACAATTGTTGAGATTATTTTAAAAAATACAAAAGTTTTTTTGCGTACTATATATATATACAAAAATAAAAGTGTTCTAAAAAATTAAATTAGTTTTTGATTATTTTTTCAATACATGTATCTGATAGATATAGATACTTATATAAATATTTTCTTTATTCAATTTTTTGTGCATTTTTACACAATACATATTTTTATATTATAGAAATATTTTTAATAAGAAAAAAAAAAAAAAAAAAAAAACAAAATGCAATATTTTTTTATTAAAATTCAAAACTTTAATACTACTATTCTTTTCTAAAGTTTAAATCCAATCACATATTGAATTCAAAATGAATTCAAAATGCACTCAATAACTTCTCTATAGAAATCTTAGAGAGAAAAAAAAAAGAAACTTTTTTATTTTGATTGTTTTGTTTTTTTTCTTCTCATTTATAGAAAAGATATTTTTTTTTTGTTTAATCTATTTTCATATAGAAAGAGACAGATATAAAGATACATTTGCAGATATAGAATAATATTTTTTTGAAAATAATAATAGTATAAATATTCTGACATGCAAACATAATAAAAGTTATGAATTCAAGTTGAATACATAATAAAAAAAAAAAAAAAACAAAAGAATAAACTTTTATGTATTCTTATATTATATAACTTAAAAATATTAAAAAAAACAATTTCCAAAAAAACAAAAAAAAACCGAAAAGTTTTTTAAAAGATTTAAAAAAATTTAATTTTGAAACTTGGGTAGACACAAAATATTTAAGATTAAATTAAAATATTAAATTGAAATGATCATGTGCATTTTTAATTGTTATTCTAAAGTATCTTAAGATTAAGATTCTTTTTTTGGTAACATTTGATGACAATGCAATTAAAAAATTTTGAGGGGTGTTTTGATCTATATTATTACTGGACATATTAGAAGACTATATAGTATGCGATTGTCTATAGGCAAGCTCCTGATTAAACCTTGATTGTAAATTTTAAATACATTTGATACTTATAGGAAATTTTATGAATATCTTCTGTGAGTTATAAAATTCAATCAAAAATCAAATTTTTCTATTCCGGAAATCAGTAGATATTTTATCTGAAGCGATTGGACTTGGGTTTGGACCATCTTGTAAAGCATAGTATAAATGAGTTGAGATAAATCTTAAGAAATTTTTAGTTCATTAGTAAAAAAAAAGAGTGGTCGTGCTCATACTAAAGTTCAATATAAAATTAAATAGCACAGCCAAAACTAATTATAAGCCTCGAATAACGGAAATCTTTATTCCTCTACCGTTTTGTACTGCTTCAACTATTAACGAACATTCAAAATCAATTTTATGATTTGAATTTTATTGAAAATTTTGTTATAAATAAAAATTTTGCTGACATACTAAAAAATATATTTTGTGATCTATTTCAATAATTCACTCTATATTTTTGTTTTAGAAACAAAGTACTGTTTTGTTTGCCTTTTGAATGATGTTGAAATAAAATAAAATTTTGAAAAATATGAATTTTCAGAAAAACCATTTTTATTAATGCTTTATTGTAACAAAAAGTTTTTTTCAATTTTTTCCAATAGTTATAAAGTCTGAATGGTTTGAATAGCCTGAAGAAACAGAATAAGTTAAACAAATGTTTTTTATTCAAAAATGTCAAAGTGACGTTTGTAAAATTAAAAACAAAGCATAAAAAACATTTATAAAGTCATTTATCCTTTTTAATTAAAATTATTAATTAGCCACCTATAGTGAAAAATATGAGGTAAATATTTAGTTCGAAGTTAATAAATATCATTTGTGAACAGTTTTAATCTAATTAAATTTCTTGCAACTGTGCAATTGAACTAGAATGGAACACAATAGTGTTTCTAGAATTTTTGACATAAATGTCAAATTTTGGAACACAATACAAAAATGTCAAATGATCAAAAAAAAAATGTCAAATACTGCTTCTAGAATTTTTGCCATAATTGTCAAATTTTAAAAGTACAAATTACTCCATGCTTAGATGAGATCTGTTATTTTACATACTTAACTTTGGGGGTCGTTTTGACTTAATTAGAAACTGAGTAGATTTATTTCAAATTAACAGCTTTTAACAAGTAAAAAATGGTTCAGCACAATAATAAGATTCATTAACTATTGTAAATTTTTGAAATCAAATTCTTGAAGACTACGCTTAAATTCGTTTAATTTGCGCAGCGATTTCCATTTAACTGTAAATTTAATTTTTCAAAATTTTAATTAATACTTAAGAATCTGGTATTAAGCTAACGGTAACACAAACGGTAATATAATCGGTAATTCAAACTATTGAATAACAGTTATAAATTATATAAAATAAGAATCCCATATATATTTTGAATCCTTTGAATTGTGATTGAAAAACATTTTCTTTTGTCTTTTTTTTCGAATCAGGACGAAAAATATCAATAAAAAAAAAAACAGGATTCCTTTTGTATAAGTTTTGCATTG
This sequence comes from Dolichopus griseipennis, assembly GCA_963082915.1. Classification (NCBI taxonomy): domain Eukaryota; kingdom Metazoa; phylum Arthropoda; class Insecta; order Diptera; family Dolichopodidae; genus Dolichopus; species Dolichopus griseipennis. The sequence continues at coordinate 5,283,571 of OY720445.1, forward strand.
CTACAGTTTAAAATCGAATTTTTTTTTTTTTTATAAAAAAATTTCCTCTTTGATAAATTTTATTTTTTTCTTTAATCCTTTTTTATATATATATATATATATATATATATATATATATATATACAGTTATATTTGTACAACTCTTAGTTATATTTGTACTATACGATACGTATAGCCTTAGTCTAATATTTCTTGCGTTTTTTTTTTTTTGAAACATTATCGACCTATTGTAGAAGTTGTTGTTGTGTTGAAGTTGTTGTTGTTGTTGAAATGGAAATCATTTGAAATAGCAAAATAAAATTTATATATTTTTTTATAGATACTCGTACTTGTATGGATTCATATAGAATTTGAATGTAACGGAAGACGACAGTATGGCACATATCAATTTTTCAATTCTAGTTATTTATTTAATTTTCTATCTCTTTCTTTTGTTCCTTCAGTATCTATTTTGTCTATTTTTATGCAGGTTGGTGTCTCATAAAAGTTCACCAAAATAAAATAAAAAATATGATGTAGATTGTAAAAATATGTTAATATGTGTATGTGTGTGTGTATAATTGTGGGGTTAAAATAATATATCATACACAATATAATATATGTATATAGTAACACATTGTATATACAGGGTGTTTCAGACTCGATGGTCTTCCTTGAAATGGATGATCGGGCATGTCGAGACGAACAAAAAATTGTATTGAAGGGGGTGGTCTATTTTCACTCTTTTAGAAGTTATGAGACCTTAACAATAATTTAGTGTTATTTCGATAAAATTGGAACCAAATGAGATAGGAAAAAACCAGATATGCCAAATTAAAGCTTTCAAAATTATCACAATAGTTTCATCAAACACTACTTTAGAGTGTCCCAGTCTGTAGTTATTAGAGGTTAAAGCCAAATATTTGCACCCTGTATATATACAATATATTATAAGATAAATTCTATTTGTTTTTATATGCTCAATTCTATCTTGTATCTATAAATGTAAAATTTTCTCATTTTTCTTTTTTTACAGTTATATTATTTTTTGCAATTTGTTTTGCTTGTTTTTTTTTTTTTGAAAAATGTTATTATCATAATGTTAAGTAAGTCCCAATGGAGTTTCAAAAAAAAAATCTTTTTTATATTTTTGAATTGAATTTTTTTTACTCCTTTTTTTTGCATGGATTTCAATCATTGTTGGGGCGGGGGTGGGGGTTTTATAAAATTCTGTATCTATTTTTATAATTTTTATGCCATTCCTTACAATCTTACATACATATACAGATATACACAATAAAGATGATAATGATGACGATATCGAGAAGATGAAAAAAATTTTCAATTTTGATTCATTGCAATAAGCAACAATGGCAACAGTAACAATATTTTTTTATTTTGTGTTTCTTGTATTGATTGATATTTAAAATGCGTGTTATTGGATTTTAAATAGTTATTTTTGTATGTTGGTTTTTTTTTTTGTAACTCCACTTATTTCAATTCTCATAAATACTCAATGGGGAGTTGAGTATATGAAAGAAGTTCTAATGATTATTATAATATGTAATATGTATCTATAAGAATACAAGTGGGTGTCGGGGAGAGAGGGAAAAAAAGGAATTAAATCTTAAAATGTTTTCTTTATTGGTGTGAAGATTTTTCAACAATTTTGTTGTTGTTATTGTTGTTTTTATGCGATGCTGCAATGAAAAATTAAATAACTATATTGATTGAATTGATTGTTAAATAAGATGTATTAATATTGATTGATTTTTTTACTGATATTGATTATGTTGATTATGATAATCAAAATGATTATATTTGATATTAAAATGCTGTATAATGTATTTTTATATTCAATTTGTATGTGATTACTGATTATTTGATTATTATTAGTGTGACAGTTACTTTATAAAAATTGACTTAAAAAAAAATATGATTTTACGAATGACATATTGACAATGTATTGTTGTATTTGAAAGCTGCTTCTGTTTGAAAGTATTTTTTTATTTTATATGTAGGTATACGTGTATGTATTTTGAAGTTAAAAATGGGTTAAATGTAGAAATGCGATGCGATGAAAGGAAACTGTAGTAGAATAAAAGAACTTAATATTTTTTGAACTTTACCAAGTTGACATTTTTGTTGTTGTTGTTGTTATTGTAATAAGACGTGTTGTGTGATGGTATGATAAAATTAAATTTTCTTGGGAAATTTATTTAAGTGTTGAAAATAAATTTTTTGATTATGCGTTTGTATTTTGGAAAATTTTGACAGTTTTTTTTTTATTAGCGATTTATCGTTATTATTCTGCGTTAGAATTGGGAACATATATAAAAAATTTAAATTTAATTAGATATTGAGGAATTTTTTGATAGATTTAAATTTTTTTTTTAAATTGGCATGTAAAAATAACAGTTAGGTATGTTCCTGTTTTTTTAGCGAAATTCTTTAATAAAAAAAAAACAACCATTAAAATATTGAAATTACTGACAGATTTTGTGATTATTGACACACACGTTTTATGAATTTTTAAACATTTAATTCGGAAATGTGCTATTATTACAATTTTATAATATTTTTTTTCGGAAATTTTTTTTTGTAAAAAAAATTCTGGAATTCGTGAGAAATTTTTTAAATATTTTATTAGGCATAGGTATATGGAATTTTATATATTCATTAAATTTTTGCGTATTTTTTATATAATTACATACATTTTTTTTTCGGAAGTTATTAAAAAAAATATTTGCGTTATTTATTTTTTTAATTTTATGTGGGTTTTTTTTTCGGAATTAAAATAAATTAATATGAATTTAGTTCGTATTTAATATGGAAATATATCTAATACCTAATTTTTTAGTAGAATTTAATCTTTTATAATTCTAGGTCCTAGGTTCAGAGTTCTTTTGGACTTATATTTTTTTAATTACAAAAGTTTCAAACTTTAACTCAAGTGAAACTTTATATTTCATAATTATTAGGTCTTGTCAATTTCGCTTTCAGTTACGAATAACGGTAAGTTTTTGATTATTTATGCTAGATAGCTATAATTCGGCTATAAGTTTGTTTTACTCCTTTTCCTTTTTTATCGTTATATTCACTAAGCCGTGGTTATTGATTACTAGCTGTGCACCGATTATTCGGCTATAGCTATTGTTTAATATTAGGAATATACAAATGTTAATTTTTGTGCACTATCTATTATCTTACACAAGAGTTATATATATATTTATATTAAATCTTATCTTATATTACGATATTAACTGTTACGATATAATTATACAATTTTACGATATTTTTTTATTAGATATGATCTGACAGGGTTTTGAACCCGAAACTTTGCACATGATAGGGGACGCGATGTTAACCACTACGCCAAATTTTAACCACTTGGTCAAAGAGGCCAAAATTAATGATACAATTAATGATATATCAAGAGTAAAGCTTTTTTGTTTTTAAAATAAAATGTAAGAGTTGCCGTCTATTGATAGAAATCACAATAGTTGGTATAGACGTTTAACCCCATCGAATGCAAGTCATAATTAATGTCAAGAGTAATTAATGTTAAAAATTGAATTTTGTAAATAGAAACAGTTAGTATGTTCATTTTAAACAGGTTCTTAATAAAGCGGACTACAATTTGTTTAATCGATTCCTCTAATAGTTCTCCTCTTATATAATTTAGAAAATTAGTTCCAATTATAAAATGTCGTATGAAAATAAAAAATTTTCTTTGCACCCATCTCAAAAACCAGTAACTATTATGTCTACTATATAACCAATATCTTTGTGACATACACTCGAGGCAACTTTCAATGGACTAATTGTAAGGTTGGAAAAAAAAATTTAATTACTTTGAAATATTTTCTCATGTACTTATACTTAAAATATATAAAAATTTAATGAGGTAGCTGCTTTTTTTTTGTGTAATAATTTTGTAATTAGTTTTAACATTATTAATTAATGGTAATTTTTTTTTGTGTAAAACATATTCTTAATAATAACTGATGCATTAGTAACATTTTTATAACATGGATGTATATTAATAATATTTTATTACTATACATTTCCTTTTTCAGCCATGTTGGTTTTTTTTTTTACCTTCTACAATTCAATATTCAATTTATTTTATACTAATAAAGATAAAATTTTATATTTTTTTGCAATTTATGAATTTAAATAAAATCTAATTAACTTACAAACTACTTATCTTTGTGTTTTTATTATTTAACCATTTAAAATTACCTCCAATTTATATGTTCTTTTGGTTTTGTATACTTTTAACCCCACACTCAAGCTTTTAGTATATTTTAATTCCATTTAATTCCAAGTCAAGAACTAAAAAAAAAGTGAATAAAAAGAAAAAACAAGTGAATGTACACTTAAAACTCAATATAAAAATAATTTTTTTTTTTAAGTTCTCATCTATTTCTATCTCTTTCTTAATTATAGTATATAGAAAATAAAAATTCAATTAAAAAAAAAGTAACTACTTTTTTTTATATATATATTTTGCACTTAACTTGCATATAACTTGCTTTTACTAGTTGGTTGTAGTTGTTGTTGTTGTTGAAAGTTATAAAATGAATACTTACTAAAGAACTAGTAAAATTATAATTAAATTCTACACTTACTAATATACAAGAGTTATATATTTTGTTTTTCATCGATTTTAAAATGTTAATACTTTTACTTATGTACAGAAATCCGAAACTGTGTAAGTTAGAATTTTTTAGAGAAGTGTAAGAAGCTATATTTTTGCATAAAAGTGGTGTTTTGGAAGCTTCTATGTAAGGCATTAGAGTATGTGTCCTTCTATTTTAGATTTTTGGGAGGAATCTTCTCGCTAACCAATCAGGAAAAGATGGCCGCAAAGTAATCACAAGCTATTAATAATAATCTTCAGTCAATTGATCAAAGACAGGCTTTTAAGAGGAGGTGGAAATCCCCATAAAGAGGGTAAACCAAGGCATCATATTTACACTCTTTAGGGGGATATTTTTTTAATACCAAAAGCCAAGCCCCGCAATAGCCCAAGTTGTGGAGTAAAGTGATTGTGCTAATTGAATAAACTGCTTTGGTCGGAATTGAATGTACATTATAATTAAGTATTAAATTAATTTTTGAAGAAGGAATACGTGGACTTTTCTTTTGGTAGGTGATTGCTTTTTCCCCTTAGTTTCAGTTCAAAACGTGTAAAACGTGTGTTGCGACGTTATAAATTCAAAGAATGTAAATTTTTTCTGAAGTCAGGAATCTCTTCTTGTGGATAGGTAGATTAGGTTCACTTGGTTGAATGCATTTAGAAATCAACTGTCACACATGTTGAATTTTTTCTCAAACTTATAGTTCAATTGTTTACCCAAGTAAATCAAGTCTATTTGATTATTAAAGAATTTACGACCAATTTACCGGGTCACAGTATTTCAAAACTAAACTAAATAAATAGAAAGAGGGAGTTCATATAACCACCATTGGAAACCTATTAGATGTGAATTTAAAATAACTTAATAAAAAACTGAAAAAAGTAAATAAAATGTTTATATTATTAAGCCTATCATAATATTATATAGTATAGACACATAGAATATTCCATCAACATATAAACAAACATCTTTTAATACAAATATATATGTATAAGATAAATTAAATTTCGGGTTCAATAGTTACATCAGTTATTTATTTATTTATAAAAAAAAGTAGTTAGTAGACTAAAAGAGGATAAGTATATAGCGAATGATAGAAAAAGACAGTCGTAATTGGAACTTAAATATATATACAATCCTCACTTTTTTATTTTTTAATATTTAAAATCTCTTAAAAAATAAATGAAAATTATAATTATAGTTTTTTAATGTTTCTACCTATCAATCGATTTGTTCTTTTAGTTTTGTATCTGTTTTTTTTTTTTAGTTGGGGACAAAAGCTACCGTTTTGTATCTTATAGATACTTTTTTTGTACTATAACTTTTATTTTTATATTTTAAACATTTTTGATTTATTGTATCTGAGTGTTCATTAAAATTTGTAAAAAAAACAAAAAAAAAGGCAATACTAATTTTAAAAATTGAAAAAAACCGCAGACATTAAAATTGACTCCCAGTCTTTATATATATAGTAAATATCTATCAGATATACTTGTATATAATATACTTGTGTACAGATACTTTGGGTTATTTTATTTTTTTTTATGACAGAAACTTGGTAATAAAATTCGAAATTGTTGAAATATGAAACCAACCTCTTCTCATACCTATTAAAAATGTATAAATGTTAAAAGAAAAGTATCTATAAGATTTTTTTTTAAATTTTTTTTTTATTTTAAGATTTATGTTGATAATTATTAATGACTTTATGAACCAAATTAAAAAAAACTGAAATTAAAGTTGAAATTGACATAGAAGAATTTGATAATTTTATGTTTTTTAGCTTCTGTTTTTTTCAAATGTGAAAAAAAAAAATTGAATAAAAAAATTAACGAGTAAAGTTAGAAATTTTGTAAAAGACTTGAAGTTGGAAATAAAAAAAAAAAAAATTTGGCATTAATAATCAACAAAATTTTATTTAAGAAAAAGTTTTGTTGTAAAAATTTTTCAATTAAAAAATTCAAATAAAAATGTTTTTAAAAAAAAAGTATCTATTATTATTATCATTAGATCTCTGTTTTTTAGTTTTTTGAGATTTTTTTGAATTGGCTGTTGTATAGTTTTAATGGCCAAATAAAGTTTTTCCAATTACATATGTATAGATAGATGTTTATAAATAGTTTTTAAATAACTTAAAATGAATCCAATTGATTTTAATTAAATTTAATTGATTTTTTATAGTGTTATAAATCAATTGTATAATATTTTATATATATATTTATATGTATGTTTATGAGTTTCCCATAATAAAAATGGATTTAAATCTTTTATATGCAAGTAGATGAATTTTTAAGATTTTGTTTAAATGAAAGCTAAGAAAAATATTTTAGCACAAACTTAAAAAAAACTAACTACTCATTTAATTTTAGTAAAATTTTTATTTAAGTTTATTGAGTAAATTAAAACCGTTATCCGCAGTTCTCTTTTTGTTGAATTCGAAATATAGAAAATTGTGCAAACATTTAATATTTAATTAGTCTAATCTAATTATACATTAAATGCCATCCGACTAATCAAAGAAAATTTACAATGGGCGTTGTTTTGTTTTCTCATCAGATCATTGCTCCAGAGCAGATGTCAAGCGTCTAGAGCAAATTATGCTCAGATTAAAATTTTTTTCGAACTCCGACGCTCTGATTTAAAAAAGAAACGCTCATAGCACAGATTGCCAATTTTTATCCAAATTTTTTTCTAATGTCATTATTTGTTGATTGCGTCAAAATTTATTTTATAACATTGAATTTTAAAAGATTTAAATTAATATTATTTTTTTTTAAAGAGTTTTTATTATTTTATTCTTAATTTCACGTTTCCTTGTTTGACAAATCTGTGAAATCTGAGAAATTTCTGAGCTCTGAGAAATGCTCTGAGCACTCTGCGAGTTAAAAAAGAAAAACAAAATGGATAATCTAAGCACAAAACGAAACACAGTTTTTAGCTTGACAGCTCTGACTCTGCTCTGATAAGAAAAAGAAAAACGCCCAATAGAGTAGAGTATAGTAGAGTCAGTTTTAGTTTTGAAATTTTATCAATTCGTTAAAATATAGCCAAATATTTTACTTGGATTAAAAAAATTTATATTTTAAAATTTATTTCTTCAATTAGTTCCTAATAATCCTAATTATCTAATTCAATCTAATCCAGAATTCTATTTAAATCTCAATTTAATGCCACAGCTCAATACAAAGAACCATAATTTTAAATATTCGACTAAATAACTTAATTCAAATTTTGCTAATTTTTTTAACCAAATTGGCATAATATTGAATTTAATTGATATTATGGAAGATCTGGACATGCCAGATGCGTTTTAATAAGCAAACTTCAAACGAATTTCAAATCAATAAATATGATCAATATTTATTCAATTACCCCGTCCTTTAACAAGTTTAACAAGGTTAATAGGCTGGAAAAAATATCTAATGAACTCAAATTAAATTTTAAACAAAGTGAAAGAGATTAAATAAATGAAAAGAGTACTAGGCAGCTGCATCCATTTACTAAAATGTCCTAAGTTTTGATATCATAATCCAAGTGCCGTACGGACAATATTCGATATTAGTCCAAAATTTTTTTAAAAATTTTCTTCAATAAAAAGTTTCTCATAGTTCAAATATCATACAGGTATATTTTGTAAATAAAATAATAATATCTTCTTAAAATATTTAATAAATATTAAATTATAAATACTAACAAACCATATAGGCATATAAATTTTTAATTTTTTTATTTTTTAAAAAAAAAACCTCATTATAATTTTATAGCAAGTCTTGCAGTTTACATTTACAAGTCTCAGGTTTTCAATAAAATCAATTTATTAAATAAATTTTGCATGAAATAAAAAATTGATTATTATTGTATTTGTTGTTATTGTTTTTGTTATTGTTTTTATTATTATTATTTGAAAAAGTCACTAACAATATATATAGAGACATTATAGCCTCATTTTTATATCACCTTAAAATCGCGATTCGACATTTTTATTACAGTTTAATTTTGTTTGACATGTTTTTTCTCTTTCTTCTTTTTGTTTTGTTGCTTTTTATTTTTCTTTATTTTGCTTTTATTTATTTTTATTGCTGTCTCTTTTTTTTTTATTTTTTTATATTATAATATTTTTTGTTGTTATTGTTGTTTTTTTTTTATTTTTTTTTCTCTATGATAATAAAGTCAGCCTAAAACGATACTTTCATGTTTCAATATCGTTTATTATCTCTTAATGGGTTAAAATATAATAAAAAAATGTATTTATTTGTTAAGTACAGTCATAAAGTATGTTCAGTTATTTGGAATTAGTATTAAGGATAGTTAGTATAAGTTGAATAAAAAATGATAAATAAATAATATTAAAAGGATAGAATGAGATAGAAATACATATTTTATATGTAAATAATCAAATAGAGAAAAAAAATATAATACAAGTTGTTGTTGTTGTTATTATTGAAAAGTAATAATCGTATACTAATCATAACTATACTATTTTTTGTTGTTGTTGTTTTTGTATTCTTCTTATTATTCTGTTATTCTTCTGTTATATTTTTACTATAAGGATATTGCACCATTAACAGTTATATTATAAAATTTATAGTGTTTAAGATTATACCATTAATAATAAAAGTTAAAGTATATTTATTCAAAAAAAAAAAAAATATATATATATTTTTAATAAGTGTATTTATAAATAATTTCTCTATATTTATTTTCTTTATTTATAGGATTTTTGATAGGTTTTTGAGGGAGGTCTAAAGTTTGTATAATATGCCTTCCTACTTACTTTTTCTTATAGTTACCATTCTGCCTACTTTTTTTTGGAAATTTTTATTAGCATATACTTAGAGTAGGTATATATATATATATATATATATATATATATATATATATATACATAACTGTTATACTAAATCGGGATATATGTACAAAATGAACAATAAAGGGTACATACATATCAGTGACGAAGCGTGATATTTTTTTGAGAAGGGAAGCACATAAAATAATATTTTTTATATAAAGAAGGTAAAGTGAGTTTTACATTTTCAATTTTGAAGCAATTGCTTTTTTTTTAGAAATTAAGGTTAAAATTTGACAGAGGCGATTGTGAGCACCTGTTTCTTAGAAATGTTTTATTCCGTTTTAAACACGAAAACGGTCTTTCTACTGATGCTATTGAAACAGGAAAGAACTTTAATAATTTAAAAATTCGGAAAATGAAGTCTCTAACTCTATTTTAATTAAAAATTGAACAATTGTTATGGCAGGAATATTTTAAGTCAGAAAATAAGATTGATTTGAAACATTTTAATGAATTTTTCAATGGATTTGAAATGAATTCCAAGGGAAGCACTCATTCCGTTCAATGGTATAGCCTGCGTCGCTGATACATATGTGTAAGAGTACAGATAGGCAACAAAAGAGTCTATATCAACTTGTATATTAAATGGAATTGTTAGGTTTGATTATACATAATTGAAAAGTGAAATTTTTATTTACATTTCGCCTTTTCTATATTGACTTTTTGTTGTTTTTGTTTTTTTTTTTATTGAAATGAAGACAAAAAAATAGAAAAAAAAAATAAAAAAAAAAATATAAAAAAATATAAATAAAAAAACAAAAGGAAAGAAAAGAAACATAAGAATATAAGTTATAGCTTATAACTATTATTTTATTTAACCTGATGATAACGATTATATTCAATTAGGTATAGTATACAGTTAAAATAAATTTTCCAATTGAATGTAAAGTATATATATATATATATATTTTTAGGACAATAACAAACAAAAGAACAACGGTTTAACAATAGGAAACAGTTATTCTATTATTTATAGGGACAATTATTTCATTTGTCTGGAGATATTTTAATAATGATAAAAAATGGCCTAGGTTTTACATAAAAATTTAACATTTTTAATAAACAATTTAAAATTCTTATTGGTTTTTCTTCTAATCTGATTTTCTTATTTACTTTATATATAATTTATATACCAATTGTATTTACTTATTTATTATTTGTTTATATTGAAAGTGTTATTGTTGTTGTCTATGAAAAAAGGTGTACCTTTTTTATTTACATAACAATTCAATTAAATTATTTGATTGTTTTGGAGTAATTAATGAAACATTTATAAATAAGTACTTAAATATACAGTTATTCTATTAATATTCAATAAAAAATTTAGAAGAAATTATGAAGGTATTAAATTATTTAAAAGTTATACTAGTAATTAAAAAAATTTTTTTTTTATTTGAAATTTGTAGAATAATTAATAATAGTCAAGTAAGGTGACCAAATTTTTAAAATTAAAAAGAAGTACTCAGTTGACATGAAGCTAACTTTCGAAAGATGATGTTTTAATTTAAGTATTATTATATTACTATTTCCTTACGATCAACCCAGACACTCGGTTTAGATACTAATGGATTTTGAATGTTAAGACAAGTTTAAAACCTAAGAATATAATTACTGAAGATTTTGAAGTTAGAAATCTGAGGTTAACTGTTATAAATAAAAATAATTAAACAATTCTCGGAAATAATAACATTTTTATTCATGTCTAAATGATTTCCGCTATATTTAATAATTTTCAATAATTACAGTTATAAGTACCTATATTTAAAGGGTCATTAACACATGCAATAATTCTAATTAAACCCTAATTAAGAACCTATATTTAACTAAAATTGTAACTGTAAAACAGTTTTAATAAACATAACTGTATTTCCTATTAGTTTTTTATAATTTAAACTTTGGAGATTGTATATTAACTTAAAGTAACTATATTCAAGACCCTAATTTTTTTCAATATCTTGATTTAATTGTGATAACAGTATCTTAATATCTTCCATTGAAAGAAGTCAAGCTCACAAATAAAAGTTTATCCGATTATTGAAATTCTACTCATTTTTATGAAGTTCAAATAAATCAAAAAATTAAAGGGGTTAAAAGGTGAAATCTGAAACTAGAAATATACAATTATATGCAGCTATACAGGTATATAGTTATTTCAGATTTTAATTAATAACTATTATTCTAGAATAAAAACAATAGACCTACAAAAAGTATTATAAAAACGCTTATAACGCTTATATTGTACAGTTAAACAAGAATGATTAAAGGTTGGTTTCACAATTAGTAACTTTTTACAATATTACAATTAATGCAAGTCTTCTTAAGTGTTTTCCAAAATAAGCCTATTGATAATTGAAAAGATTTTCACTCATTGGGTGGTATTTCATCAATTATAAATGTGCCAATAAATAACCAAGGTATTCATTTAAACAAAAATAAATTCAATTTTAAATAAAAATTAATTATGAACTTTTTTCTATAGTACTTCAATTCTTTACCATACCTGAAAATAACATTAGGTTTCATACTTATTTAACAAACTTTTTGAGAATTGCAACAATTTTCTTTTTCATTTAAATTTAGAGAATTTTGAAAAAAAACCACTCTAAGACTAATTTGTTTTATAGCAAATAACAAAAACCTAAAAACAATATAATGCTGGTTAGAGTCTAAAGATAATTTTCAATCAGAAGACCGCATTTTCAAATCATTAATCAAATCTTTGTTAATTTCAATGTTCCATTCAGTGTTCCAACAGTGTTCCATTCAAGAATAAGTTAAAAAAAAAAAATCCCAATTCTTAAGAAAGTAATTAATTTTTTGTTTTTATTGTAATTTTCTACTTTTACCTATTACTATATATATATATATACTTGATTAGGTATATATATAATATATATTGCATTTAAATATCTATAAAATTTGGTTTGTTTTTTTCTATACTAGACATTTTGCTATACCTTCAATACCAATTACTTAATTTTATTTCAATATGCTTTATTGTTGCTGTAGTTGCTGCTGTTGTTGTTGTTGCTATTGTTCTTATAATAAAAATAACCAATCAGCCGTTTAAATTTACATTTTAACTTAAAATATTCTATTGAACCGAAAAGCAGCAACCAAAAAAAAAACCAAAAAAAAAATTGAAAATCAAATACCGCCGCCAATACAATTTCGCTACTAACCGCATAAATTAACTGTCTGTTAGAAAATCCCAAACCAAAGAAATGAAATAAAAAAAAACCCAAAACAAAAGTTTGAAAATACTTAAGTAGTAAAAAAAGATTATATATTGTCTATAAAAAATCAATTAAATAAATCAAAATAAAAGCCCAACAAAATAGAAACAAATCCAATAAAAAAAATAGCTGAAGAAAGAAAGGCAAAGGAACTCTTTAAATAAATTAAAGAACCAAATTTTGAAATAAAAAGCTTAAGAAATCTTCAGTGCTTCCCTTCCCTTATTTTTAATATTTTTGTAATACCCTTTTATGAAGTATAATATTCAGTATAGAAGAACCGAGTACTGCCGTCACTTTCCAAGAAAACCTCCTCCGGTTTTCCCTTAACTTTAATAGAGAAGTTCACATAGACGAATTTGAATATTTGATAGAACAGTTCGTAGAAGAGTTGGATGGAGGAATTTAGAATCTAGAATCAGAATCTCAGGAGAAAAAAAAACTTCTTTTGCTTTCCTTCTCCGTTTCAATTTTGAAATACATTTTATGAAGTATTTATATATCAGTATACAATAACACAAGACTGCTGTCGGTTGCCTAGACAACCTCCTTTTGTTTTCCAGTAACTTAATTAGGGGACGATTTTAATGGAAAAATTCATAGAAGGGTTGATTTGGCTGGACGAATTTGTTGTTTAGAATCAGAATCTCTGAAGGGAAAATATTTATTTTGCTTCCCTTCCATCTCTAACTTTTTTAATACCCTTTTATGCGGCGGAGTATCAATATCATTATTAAACAGGTAACACCCGTCTTCTCCTTAAACAACCTCCACAAATGAATTTGAAGCAAGAATTAATTTTAAACTTGAGTTTGGGAAATTTGTTGCCTAAAATCAGAATCTTTGATAAAGAACATTGAAACTATTATTTGGTTAGTACCAACAGAATCAGAATCTCCAATAATTTGAAAATTCTTTAACTCGATACCCAAAAATCAATTCATTGGTCACAAGAAAATTAAAAAGATTTAATTAAATGTCAAATACCATAATAATATAAAAATAATGTAACAATATCTTATACCTATTTAAAGAGGCATGTATGCGACCCAACTAATTCCACTATTCAATTCGCTTCAATAAAAATGGTATGTAAGATTTATGCTTCGAAGCAGGACTTTCTATTGTAATTCGTATTTTCTAAATCAGGGACGCGTGGTAGGAGATAAGGGACAAATTCCTTTTTCCATTTTTGAACATAATTTCCCAAACATTACAGTTATATTTTTATTGTTATACACTCTAGTGAAATCACTACCCATTTCAATACTACATACACCATTACATTTCCTTTCATTTATTACTTATTATTTTTTATATATTTATTTGTTTGATTTTTTCGATCAATTTCCTTTTCGGTTCTCAATTTTTTTCTCCAAAATTCAATTTATCCCAAAAAAAAACAATAACAACAACAACAACACCATATCGTTTTTCTATATTTAGAAAACAACAACACGAAGAATCCCTCTTTAAGACGTGGGACTATAAATAATATCCATTAAATTGGAACTAATTACAATAATGATTATACTTATATATATATCTAATATATATATCGAAATAATAAATCGATATTTTATTATATATATTATTCTTATTTAACAGACATAACTTTAAGTTATACATACATACATACATTTTTATTTAATTTTTTTTTCGTCTCTTTCTTATTTTCTGTCTCTTTCTCACTTTTATACTAAAAATTTTTATTAAGTTATATATTAAAAAATTAAATTACTTAAATCGAGTAGAATTTAAAGACTTGAATAAACTTGAATGGAAAAAAGCATAAGATGGTCATAAAAAATGTTCTTGAAAAAATTTTCTTATAATTTTCCAAAAATTTTTTTTTTTTTTAATTTTTTTTTTTTAATATCATCCTAAAGATGGCATTAATGAGCGTAACAAAATAAGATGCGTATTATTATTATTGCTTATTTTTTTTTTAATTTTATTTATATTTAAATTTTAAATTTTTTATTTTTTTTTTCAAACTTCAACGACAACACCATCATCATCATCAACAACATAAAGTATGCAAAGGCAACACAAAAAGAAATTAAAAAAAAATAAAAAAAAATTATATAATTAAATATAAAAGCTTAATTTCCATTTTAAGATCTTTTAATTTTTTTTTTTGTTATTTTTGTTTTTTTTTTTATGTTAAACATAAAAAAAATTGAAAAAAAAAAAATTAATTCAGTGGCGGGTTTTTTTTTTATCATAAATATATAAAAAAAATACTAAATTATTTGGTGGGCGAAATTTATTTCCGAAAATAACAAAAAAAAAAAGTCCGAAAAATACCGAGAAAGCTTTAAATTTTGTGTAAATTATTAATTCTATTGTTATTAAAATATATTTTATTTTTAATTTGGAAATCTCATTAAATTTCACTTAACTTAAAATATAGATATATATATATATATATTTTATTACATAAGGTGAGCAGGGTATACATTTTTCTGTTATACAATATTTATAATGTTATACACACTTTCAAACATAATCTAAACCGGATGAATATTTTGTGTGTTAATTTGAATTAATATCACAAATTTTAATTAATAAACGAATTTATATCTTGAGTTATAAGATACTGAGCGGATTTTTACAATTTGTATAAGGAATGCATATTTTACAGTTAGAAAATTTTTAAAATAATTTTACCCAATTTCTTAAATTATTAGGATTGAGACTAGAATTTTTATTTTTTCGAAAATTATTTAAGGTGCACACTTATATATTTAAAATCGCACTTGAAGGTTAAAAAATGTAAACTTATGTTTTGATGCAGTTATTCTAAAGGATTTCCTAATTAATATAGTCTCGTTAAAGCAGGTTATTTTTAAACCTATAATTATTTGTGATAAAAAAAGATATTGATCTTTTTTAACTGTTATGGTCCATTATGGAACCTATTTTTAAAATATTAAGTTTTATATTAAACGTACTGTATGAATTGATTGTATGAATTGAAAGTACGAGTAGATACTATTTTGTCAATCGAATACGAAATACTGGTATTTTTAAAAGTAAATAATTTTAGTGAAATTAAAAGGAAACTACTCGTTCTTTTTTCTTTCGTATATATTTCACTCAAATATTTAATCTATCTATTTATCTATCTATTTATATAAAAGAGTAAGTTTGTTTGTTTGTTTGTATGTAGCGAATAGACTCCTAAACTGCCCAGCCGATTTTCATGAAAATTTGTATATAGAGGTTTTTGGGTACGGAAAGAAATCGTGGCCCAAAAATTTTGTTCTAACGGACCGACAAGTTGGGGCTGTGGTGCAAGTATTTAAACTTCTTTGTTCTAAAATGAAAACGGTTTGACCGTTTTGATTGACTTCAAATTCTGTATACGTGATGCTCCTTGAGAATTGAGTTGACACTATTAACAATTTGGGAATTTGTTACCCCATGTCGGGCCGATGGTTAGTCAAAAAAAATTTTGGGTCCAAATTTTGTCCGATTTTATGCAATTCTGCTTTGGCTAAAAAGAAAACCCAAAAAAAATTTTATTGAGTTGCATTAATCCATTGCGGCCCAACAGCTTTTTAAAGGGTTTTTCAATACTTAACTCTAAATTAGAAACGGTTAGACCGATATTCTTTAAATTTTGTAATATTTTAAAATTTACATGTGTAAACAGTGAGTAATTTTTGTGTTAACTTTTTGCAGCAACATCAATTTCAATTAAACCTCCATTGAGAGGCGATTAGCACCGGGTATTAGCTAGTAATATATAAAATATTACACACAATTTACTTATTTATTTAGTAACTTTTTTGCTTTAATTAATCATTTGTAGAGTAATCGAGTACTCTAGTTTATACTCAATATATTAACATAAGAAACGAAAACATAATTAAATACCGCATAATATTTAGAACTGTCTATTTAGTATATTCTCATGTATTTTTGAGTACATGTACTTAGTAAAGTTCAAATATTAGTATAATTCAGTATCTATTCGCACTTTATAAATACGAGGCGCATTATCTGTTGAATTTTAATACATAAATTCCTCCACAGAAAAAATCAAAGCTTTCATTAAGATTACAAGTACTTATTTCAAGAAATGTTTTTATAAGTACTTAATACAGTAATTTATTCCTCTTTTTTATGTAAAGCTTATGTCTAAAAATTTAAATACTTTGACATATCTTTTTAAATAAATTTGATATAATTAACACTTATTTTATATTATGTATTAATTATATTGTACTTATATTTAAACATTAACTAATATTTAATATTATTTTTTTTTTTCAATTTACAGGTATGAATCTAATAAAACACCTTTTGAAACTACATATATAAAAATTATAATCATATAAGTAGGAGTGCATAAATAAAATGTAAGGACTAATAAATTTTAATTTTAATTAAAAAATACCGTTAAAAAATTAAATTTATATTTTTTATTTTATATTCGTCCATTAATTTCTATTATAATTATGTTTTAAACCGATTTCTGTGGCAAATTATGCTATTTTTAATATTTATGACATATTCCAGCATATCTAATAACAGTTAGTTATGCTTAATATATTACACTTTTTTTTTTTTTCTTTTTATTTTCGTTTTTTTGAGATTTGCATTTAAAAAAAATTTATAATTTTAATTTTAACTTAATTAAGTATGTCTAATATTTTAGGAATTTTTTAAAAATATTTTAATATCTTTAAATATTAGGTTAGATATTATGGTGTACGATATGTTGGATGTATATTATGTATGTGTGTGTGTGTGTGTGATAGCATAAAATGTCCATTAATCAAAATGGAAATTGTTAAGGTTTTTTTTTTTTTGTAATTTTATTAGTTAACATTAGTGAATATTAATAGGGCGTTGAATATAATGGATACTTAATAACACGGATTAGTTATTGATATTTTATAGATTTTATAACGGTATTTTTTTTGGTTTTTTTTTACCTATAATTATTATGAATTTATAATGAAACATGTCAACTTAAAAAATTATATATTTGGGAAGATATTATTAATAAGAAACTTCTGGGCTTTTTCGGAAAAAATGTTTTGTGGTAAATTAAAATTACAATGGAAATTAATTAAGAGAAATGAAATTATTATTTAATTACCATGAAAGACTGAAATAGTTTCCTTTAAAAAAATATCATGCAAGTTTTTTTTTTGTTTAATATTAGTAATTATAAAAGAATTATAATTTCGAAATTAATTAATAGACTGGAGAAAACAATATGGTATTATTTAGTAGAAACTTTTACAATAATCAATTCAATTTGAAATTTAATTTTAATGGGTTATTAATTGATAGTCTGTCTGAAGAGGTACAACGCTGGCTAAGAGAGTGCTTTATTAAAAGAGTAAAAACGCTGGCCTCTTTTAATTAATAGTTTGTCTGAAGAGGTACAACGCCCGCTAAGAGATCCCTTTATTATACTTAAATGGTTAAAATGTCGGCCTCTTAAGCTTCAAAATTATGTACCTAGCTATTGTCTAAAGCATCAAAGCCACCCAGAATCACTTAAAGGGGTTCAAATCGGTAGAATTGGACTTTAACATACTAAAACTACCCCTTATTAAAACAAAACATGGAACGGACCTTAAATAATAAGGTATCGCTTGGTTTTTAAGATCGGGATTAGGAAATTTGGGATAGAATTTAGTAATTATGCACTAGGTTGGATAAAGGGAAAAATTTTGGGTAATATCATGAAGAGTGATGCTAATGTTCTTCTGAAACTTTTTGTGATAATTTAGTATAAATTACCAATTTTAGGAAACACATTACATCGTAACTGATTCCATCATCGGGACGTACGCAAAATAAACGAATTTCCATAAGTCGTGTTTCGCCATCTTACTAATCCAACGGTGTTGGGATGAGGCATCTGTCGCACTCCTGATTTTACGTTGAAGAACTTTGAGAGATAGGTGTTAATGTTTTTATGAAAATAAGTTCTTCAGAAACAGAAGCTAACTCTAATATGATATCGATTCACTTAACATAGGAGTATCATTTCAGATAAGTTAATAACTAACTTTCAATTAAATTGAGTTGGTAATTCCAACACCGAGTTTAATTTTTATTTCAATAAACTTTTAAATAATTTTTAGTTTTAGTCAATGTAATTTTAATTGAATAACAACATGACTATTTCAGGCAAGGACTAGATTAAATATAAAGTAAAATATTCTTAAAACTATATATTGATTATTTAATAACTATTTATTTAAAAAAGCATGTGTCATTCAAATGATCTTCAATATTTTATTTATTCAATTCAAACTATTTTTAAAACGTGAAATAAATTTCTTGTAATATTAATATTTGAAGTACCAAATCCAGATGAAATTCGAAATATTTTATTTCAGACCGTCTATGTATTATGAATCACTAATAACCAGAGAGTTACTTGGGATTACCTAAAGCTTATTTCCCTGGAATAAGTGTAAATCTTCAAACGATACTTTTAGAGACATTTCGTAGTATTTAAAAAATATCTTCAAGCTAGTGTTGAATTTTTATTCACTTAACCTACGATTTAATAAGACAATTACAGAAATTGTACCCTACTCTAAGGTCTGGGTGAGTTCCCTACACTCTTTAAAATAGTGAACAAGAAATAAGGTAGGTAGAGATATTCTACGCGGAATGATTCTTTTCAAATTGGGAGTAACATGTTTGCTTTCATTGAGTATGTATGGAAATATATTTACCTTCTCTATTTTGTAAGTCACATAAATCGGGGAAAACCAGTCAATTATTGAGGGATTATTATTATAAGTATATGAGTTTCCATATATCAAGCTCCTAGTACATATGCACTAATAATCAATCAAACAAATTTAATGTTATACCATAGTTTGTAAATTCAATTAATTAAAAAAAACCTCCCACTCTACGCTCTCACTAGATCACCCTGTACTAATTCTTTTACATCAATTTTAAGTATCATTTTTATTTTGATAGGGTTAATAAAGAAATTTTCTTTTTATTATTTCCTTTTATATTTTTTGCAAATTAGTTTTAATTTTTTTTTTTTTTTTATATATTAATATTTTATTAAATTACCACCTTTTTTTGAATATTTCAATTAACTAACAAAAGAAAATTCTTCTATCATTTTCCTTTTAGTTTTTCTTTTGATTTGTTGTAATTTATAATTTTGAGAAAAAAACAAAAAAAAGTAAAAAGAAAATTTACATAATTATAATGTGTAAAATTGAAATTATTTCATTACAAGAAAAGTGTTATACAAAAAAAAATAAGAAAAACAAAATAGTAAAACAAAAAGGAAAAATCAATAAAATTTGACTAATTTTCATTAAAGAAATGAACACTAAAAAATAAAATTTAAATATTCTACAAAGGTTTTGTGAAAAAAGTTCTAAGGAAATAAGTTCGAAATCAAAAAAAAAAATATTTTATTAGAAACTTATAGTTTTTTTTTTTAATTTAAATTTTAACCATATTTTTCGAACTTGTTTTATTATAAAGAGTCTTTGCAGAGTTCTATGAAATACTACCGTAGACTATAGGTTTGGTCTGTGCAGGAACTTCACTTTGATGATAAAGAAAAATATATGGCAAGATTTCGGCAAAAAAGGTTTTAAACACGATACAATGACAGTAATGTTAATGTTAAACAAAAAAATCTAAAAGCTGAGAAATACCTGATTCGAACAATAATTCTAAAAATTCGAACTTATTTCATTTCGTGTTTAGGTTTTAATTTATCGAACCTATTTCATTATTCGAACTATTTCTATAATTCGGACTTATTTAATTTCAAGCTTAATTTTTAATCTATCGAATTTATTTGATTTTTCGAACAATTCTAAAATTTCGACTTTGTTAGATCAATTATTCGAACTTATTTCATTATGAGATCAATAACTCTAAAAATTCGAACTTAATTCATTTCGTATTTAGTTTTTCAATTTTTCGAACTTGTTTCATTATTCGAACAATTCTAAAAGTTTGACTTTTTTTCATTTAGTATTTAATTTTAAATTTTTCGAACTTATTTCATTATTTGAACAATAACTCTAAAAATTCGAATTTATTTCATTTCGGAATTAGTTTTTAAATTATTCGAATTTATTTCGTAAAGCCTTTCATTAATAAAATATTTTTTATGTAGATTTTTGTTTTTATTTTTATTTTTTTTTATTTTATTGTTTTTCCGGTAATAAATTTTTTTTTTCGGTGTAATTTTCCCATTTTTGAATCGTGAAATTTTCCACAATGTATTTTCTTTTTATTAGATTGTTTATTACATTTTCTTTTTCCTAATTATTCTGACCTTAAAAAATTATAATTAAACAGAAATAAAGAATTTTTATGGAAAATTCATTTCTTAATACATTTTTTTTCCGTACATTTAAGGGTTGTAAAAATTTTTTGTAATAATCATTGTTTTATAACTGTAATACCAGAGTTATTTTACGGTGAGGAGATATTTCAGGGGCTAGTTCCTGTTCCTGTAAATGAAATTTTCTGAATTAAATGTCATAAAATATTTTTCAATAAAAAATTGAATGGAAATTTTTTTCGTAATAAAATTAAAAAAAAAACCAAAATGAAAAATTCAAATAAAAAAGGGTTATAAACCTTAAATTACCATCCCTTGAATTTGGGGAGATTCAAGGGGCTGGAGGTGAATTGATAAATTCGTATTTTATATACTATTACTAATTTATAGCAGTGTTATATTAAATTAAAGTTGCGTTTTTTTTTATATTTCTAATACACTTTATAAATAAAATGGGTGTGAATTTTCCAATTTTTATCAATTGGAAATGGCAGTTTTTTTTTTTATTTTTTATAACACATGAAGTTTTATTTAAGTTTTTTTTTTTAATGAACTAAATAACCACGATATTTTGTTTCAGTAGATTGCGCAAAGACTAAAATATCCGCACCTTGTTTTTTTTACAATAAATGAATAGAAAACAAATTATTTGTAAAAAAAAAGAAACAAGACAAAAAAATGAAGACAACAGGTTGATTATAAATTATCAACTCTTTTTGACCCCTTTTCGACACTTTTTTTGTTTTGGTTTTGTTTTTTTGTATCTTATAGATGTATCTATATGCTATACTAAAGTTCGTGTGAAATTACTTTATATTAAAACAAAAACAAAAACTAAAAAAAAAAATTCACGGAAGTCGGCATGAAATAAAACTCTCTTAAGAAATATATGCTTTGTATTTTTAAAGATTGTTAACCCTTTGGTGCATTAAATGCGGTATTTTGACCAATTTTATGTTTTAATTATGTCGTGGTTTAAATATTTGCCCAGATTTTTGTTTAAGATTTTATATTTATGAAATATATAAGGGAATCATACTTTATGAAATAAATAACGGTAAATGCTGCATCATATTCTGTTTGGGGAATTATGGATGTAAAAAGTTGGGAATGATAGGGAAGATAGGGAGATATAAGTTGTGTATTATAATAAAAATAAGATTGAGATTCTGAGTGTGTGCTTCAACAGTCGTACAGTTAATTGAACTGAGGTTCACATGCAATGTAACACAAATTAGAGTGTCTCCAAGTGTTAATTATTCTAAAATTTGTTCTTCTTATATGATTTTAAATTGGTTATGGAATCTTTTGTAACCTTAGAATCAAATGTTATAATAAGATGTCAAATACGCTACCATACTAAAGCTTCCGCTAATAATTATGCTCCAAAGAATCTTTTTATAGCATTCCAAGTATCTGACTAGCGTTTTAAAAAAGATTTATCAATTTTTGGATCACTGTATAATATCCATTGATTAAAAATTGTTAATTGGAATACATTTGAAAATAACGGTTGCTATGATATTTAGCGTAACACCTATAACTAACGGTTTTAAATTAAAATTTCACTGTATTCAGTTCTTTTCTGGTATTCCACTGCTGTCCGAGTCTCCTAAATTTTTAAGTATTTCAATAATTTAGCAAAATTTTGTATAGGTGTGAATGAACCGCTGCTTCGATCACGCTTAGGTGTTAACACTTGCTCTACCAACAGAGTTAAAATTTAACTTAAAAAAAAATGTGAACAATAAAAAAATTAAATTCGAATAACACGAAACTTTAAAATATATATATAGTTACTATATATATAAAACAAAAGTAGGGTGTTCATTTACCATTTAAATATATTTTTTTAGAGTAGGTTTAGGAGCGGAAATGATTGAATTAATTTTTATCGATCATTTTTTGCTTTTTTTTATTTCTTTTCTATACAGTTTTTTAATTACTAAAAAAAATTAAAAAAAAAAAAAAAGAAATCGAAGAAATAAAATTCAAAAAAAAAAGCAAAGGAAAACACATTGTGGCTATTTTCATTATGAAATATCATTTTATATTTACCTTGCGTTTTTTTTGTTTTTTTTTTTTTTTTTGTAAATAAAAAATAAAAACAAAAGTAATAATTTTTTTTCTCTTTTATATTGAAAAAAAAACACAGGTTAATTGGACAGGTGACTTAATTGGAATAAAAGAGATTTTCTTTTGTTTATTATTTATCTGTTGTTTTATTAATTGGCACGGGGCAGGAAGGTCTTATATACCTTTTTTTTTAAATTTAATTCAATTGTATTTAAGATTATATTAATTGAGAAAATGTCCAAAGGTTTTCAAATATATTGTATACATTTATGATATATAAAATTGATTGACTGTCATTGATTTGTTTACCCTATATATTAATTGAATATTGACAGATGTAGAAGTAGTTTTAAACGTTTATGAAATTAGAAAAAATTGAAATATTTTAAGGAATAATTATAGTGTCGGATTCAATAAAATTAGTAAAATTCCTGTATTTCAATTGAAAATGTAATTAATTTATGATTAATTGGTTTTTAATTTATTTTTCACATTTTTACAATTATATTTATAGATTTTATTGGAAATATTCTGATAATTATTTCACACAGGAAGTACAGGTAATTATAGGTTCAATGAGGAATTTATTGAATATTTTTGTAAAAAAAGCGGATTAAATCAAAGCAAACGTACAAGTCCATAAAAATGTTCTTCTCAGGCAAAGAAATAAGAGAATATGGAGATGTATTAAACTACAAAGCTTCCTCAACTTCTTATTTTTCAAAATTTTCGACTTATGGTTAAATTAGTAAAGCTTCAGATTATCAAAAAATTAGACAAGGTAGACTTTTAGTTGAAAACAAAATCACAAATTCGAGTCGGATGTATTTAAGTTAGTGATTACTTGGAAGTTGTCAATTGATTATATCAGAATATTAGCTTACAATACACTTGAAAAATTGATACATTTTTACATCTTTTGAATCACCGTATCTTTAAAATTAGGTAAAGTTAAGAAGTTTGAAAATTCTTTTTGAACTTGTGTACGTTGTGATCAGATCTGTATAATTCAAGTACTATTACAGTAACCAGTACCATTACCTGATACTCATAACTATGTCAAGTACCAGTATTTACTTATATTTCGTTACTTACAGAATCTAAGTACAAGTAAAAGAATCAAGTCAAAATACTTGTAATTCCCAGAAAGTAATTGAATTTTCAGTTTAATTACTTTTGTAATCATTTTTTGAAATTTGTATGATTTTTAATTTCAGTAGTATTAGACTTTATGAATGAAAATATTTGCAAAATACTTAAATACATATTTAGAAAATATTTGAAATCGTACTGCATAAGTATTTCTTTGTACTTAATTACTCGAAAATACTAAAGTAGCAAAAATTAATTACAAAACTAATTAAATTCAAATTTTTATTTCTTCCTGGAATCATAAATATTTTTACTTGATTCTTTTAATTATACTTATATCGTGTAAGTATTGAAATCTATGGAATACTGATACTTGTGAAAGTAATGAATATAAAGTAATTGTACTTGTCAAAGTAACGAGTATCGGGTAATGGTACTTACAAATGAACATAAGTACCATTTTACACAATATTATTTTTTGTTATATTACATTACCAAATCAGCCATGTTTTTAATCTTTTCCAACGAGTCCTCCTTTAGATATGATTACTATTATATTTATGATTCATACAGAAACTATGAATAACTTAAGTTGATATTGCATTGTCATTTTATGCATTCAATTTGTAAATATTTGGTGTAGATATATTATAACGTAACAGCTTTACTTATTACATATTAGCACATTATATACAAATAAATGATTTTGTAATCGCACTTTAAAAAAAAAAGAAAACACGACATAATTCGCTAAAAACCTTTTATTAATTTTATGATTACTTATAAAATATTTCCTAGAAATTACTTAAATGTTATTTTGTAAAAAAAAAATCAATGAGTTAAAGATCAAGGAATTGGTTTGGTTCTTTTTTATCACAATGATTAAATATTTAATTAAAAACTTTATTTTATGACATTATATTGCAATTATTACAAAGTTTACATACAAAACTTTTTCTGTTTAAATTGCGCAAGAATGAAAAATCAATAAAAAAAAAAAGTAATTGTTGGCACGAGTACTTATTTACTTTTGTATTTCACTTTTATGTACCCATTATTAATTTTTTTTTTTACATTTTAAAGTAATTGGTCATATATTAATGTTGTAATTTCTTTTTAAATTTGTTTTTAAAGTAAACTTGGAGAGTTGGACTCCAGATATGGGATGACTGATAAGACGGGCTCTGAATGATATATTTATATTATAAAATTGATAAGCATAAGTTTATATAAAGAAATACTTTTAAAATGATAAGTAATTTGTTTAATTAAATTTTTTTTGCAATAGTTTGCATAATATTTTAACCTTAAAACTATCTTTGGAATCTCTTGCAACTCTTAATTAATCATAAGAGTCTTATTTTAAATAAAGTCATATAAATAAATTTTACTAGAAATATATATTTTAGCTAATTAGTTTTTACTAATATTTTTCAAAGTGAAAAGTTTCTTTTAAAAAAATTTTGCAAAAAGATTATAATTGATATTTTTATTATCTAAAATTGAATTTTAGATCTCTTTGAATGCGTTTATTTTATGGTTTTATACTAAATACGAATGATATGTTAAGATTAGGGGGAAATAATTTTTATTTTATTTAAAAAAAGAATCTTTAATTAAAAAAATGATTTTAATTATAATATTAATGATTATAGTTTTTCTAGTCAAGGAAATCTGTTTTTGATTTTTATTTAATTCCTTTTATTTAAATAAAATTCTGTATAGCTCCTGGAATTAATCAGATAACTGTGCACGGGTGCAGATTTTTATAAAATGTAAACGAGAATATTAAAATCTTGCTAATTTTCGAGGCTTCGTTGATTCACATCATATGTTTAGGAAATCAATAATAAACTATAAAATTGCAACTCCAAAAAATGAATACGACATCTAACAACTGGTAGGAATTTATGTGAATAACTAGATTTTGGTACCCATAGATTTTAAGATACGTTGTCCTACTAAATTTCTTCATGGCTTGGTATTCGAATGAGACCATGCAAAAAAAAAATTCAATGAAATTTATTTAACCAAAAGATTTTAAAATCGGATATTCTTAAAATGTTCAAGGGCATAGAAACTCCATTTATTTAATAATAGACTCACTTAGATTATAATATCTATATGTTTTTTTTTTTTTTTTTTTTTTTGTCCTTTATAACTCCTCTTGGGAGCATAGGGCTTCCACTTGGCATCTCCATCTCACTCGGTTTGTTGCTGTTGTTCTTACATCGTTCCAAGTGAGATTGCATCTTCCTAGTTCCAGGAGTACTGATCGCCTCCAGGTGTTTTTGGGACGACCTCTTGTTCTTTTTCCCTGAGGGTTCCACTCTAACGCCATTCTGGTTATGCTATCGGCTGTTTTCCTGATGGTATGTCCGATCCATTTCCATTTGCGTTTCCTTATCTGTTTCACAATTGGTTCTTCTCTTGTTATCTCTAACAGATTCACGTTGCTGATGGTGTTAGGCCAGAATATTCCGCATATGATACGAAGACATTTGTTGACGAATACCTGCAATTTCTGTATGATGTTGTTTGAAATTAGCCAGGTTTCGCTACCATATGTTAGTATTGATTTTACGCATGCGTTGAATATTCTTAGCTTCGTGTTTCTGGAGATCTGAGAGCTTCTCCATATGGTTCTTAATTGTCCGAATGCCGATCTTGCTTTTCGAAGTCTGTTATTAACATCTGCTTCTGCACCGCCATCTGTTGTAATTGTACTGCCTAGGTAGCAGAAGGCATCAACATATTCGATGGTGTTTCCTTCAATGCTAATGTTTCCTCTATTGCAGGTGTTAATTCGCATGGCCTTAGTTTTCTGGATATTTATCTCCAATCCAACGCATCGTGCTAATTTTGTGAGATGTTCTAATTTAGCTTGGATGTCGCTGAGCTTGTGCGATAGTAGACAAATATCATCTGCGTAGTCTAAGTCCTCGAGTTGCCGTGTGAGACTCCAAGTTATTCCACGTCTTTGCACGCATACTTCTCGCATAATTTCATCCAGGACAATTGTGAACAGTTGAGGTGAGAGTGGACATCCTTGTTTTACTCCTGTGTTTGTAGTGAAAGAGTCACTGATGTTTCCGTTGTGCAGAACCGCGAGATCCGCATCCTCGTACATCGCTTTGATAATGTTTATTATTTTCTGGGGTACTCCTTTCTTGCTTAATGCTTTCCAAATTGCAACACGTTTGATGGTGTCAAAGGCCTTCTTGAAGTCTATGAACAGGAGGTAGAGAGGTGTACGCCATTCCACAGATTGTTCGACTATTATGCGTAGAGTGTTGGCTTGATCTACGCAGCTTCTGTTAGGGCGGAAGCCTGCCTGTTCATCACGTAAACTTCCCTCGATCTTGCTTTGAATTCTGCCTTGTATGATTGTTGCCAGTATTTTATATATGGAGTTAAGCACGGTTATTCCTCTCCAGTTGCTGCATTCTCTTAAGTCATCCTTCTTTGGTATTTTAACGATGATGCCTTTCTTCCAAGATGTAGGCAGCCTTTCCTCATCCCATGCCTTTCTGATGTGTGGATATAGAAGTTCGGCTGATATTCTAGCGTTAGCGCGTAGCAATTCGGCTGCAACACCATCCTCGCCAGCTGCTTTGTTGCATTTCAACTTCCTTATAGCCTCATTTATCTCATTGACATTGGGTGGGTCACACGATATACTTAAGTTGTTGTTTGTGTGGCTGTTGGTTTCGTCTGTCTGCCATGTTTCGCTGATGTCAGCTATATTGCTGATTTCTTCGAAATGTTCCCTCCATCTTTGTGTTTGAGCGTCAGTGTTTACTAGTAGCACGCCATTACGATCCCTGACTGGTTGGTTTCTGTTACATTTGCGATTTGTGAGACTTCTTATGATCTGATGTAACTCTCTCATATTGTTTTGCCCTGCCGCTGTTTCAGCTGCTGTTGCTAATTTCTCTAGGAACTGTTTTTTGTCTCTTTTTGCTGCCTTCTTTACTTGTTTGGCAATTATGTTGTACTGATTGCTAATAGCTATGTTGTTATTCAGCTGCCGCTTTAGTTCTCTTCTTTGGGCTATAAGGTGCCATGTATCATCAGAGATCCATATTTTTCGTTCTGGCTGTGCTATACCGAGTGTTTCTTCTCCGACTTGATTGAATACCGCTACAATGTCGTTCCATGTATGATTTTCCGCCAGTGTTGATG
Organism: Dolichopus griseipennis; assembly: GCA_963082915.1. NCBI lineage: Eukaryota > Metazoa > Arthropoda > Insecta > Diptera > Dolichopodidae > Dolichopus > Dolichopus griseipennis. The sequence continues at coordinate 5,311,951 of OY720445.1, forward strand.
TTTTTTCTAGCAGGTTGTTTACTAATTCATTTTTTGTAGGTACACTTAGGAGTTTTCGGAGGTTTAGTCGTCTTTTTCTTCTATGTCTGGTTGTTCTTTGTGCTTTCAACTTAATTTTGAAGTCACCAGTTATAAGTTCATGGTCGCTGCCGATATCAGCACCTCTTCTATTTCTGACATCTATTAATGAACTACGCCATCTTCTGCTCACACATATGTGGTCTATCTGATTGCGAGTGCGGCCTCCAGGTGATGTCCAAGTATACTTGTGTATCTCTTTGTGGGGAAAGATGGTGCCACCGATGACTAATTGAAATGTTTGACATATTTCGACTAATCTATCTCCATTGTTATTTCGAACTCCACAACCATGTTTTCCCACGATGTTTTCTTGGTTGGTGTTTCCTATTTTGGCGTTGAAATCTCCCATTAGTATGACAATGTCTCTTTTTCGTACATTATTAAGCGTTGATGTTAATTGTTCGTAGAATTCTTCTTTCTTGGCTATTTCTGCATCTTCAGTGGGTGCGTAGCATTGTATGATGGTTATGTTTCTAATTTTGCCGAGGAAACGAGCTGTGATTATCCTATCTGATGTTGGTAACCAGGATATTAGAGAGTTGCGCATTTTCCTCGATATTATAATTCCAACTCCACCTTGACCTCCAGTTTCCTCACCACTGTATATTAGAGTATTGCCATTTGCTGTAACAAGCTCGCCGGTGTTATTCCATCTCATTTCACTTATTCCTAGGATTTCGATCTTATATGATGTCATTTGTTGTTCTACTTGGGACAGCCTTGATGCTTCACGAAGAGTTCTCACATTCCATTGCGCTAAGCGCGTCCTATTTCGTAAGCCAAAGGTTGTTGCCGTAAGATCCATCCTGTTTTCTTGCCTTGTTTCAGTTTCTGTAATCGTTCTTTTCAGCTAAGCAGGTGATTGGTCTGCTGTATACGGTCTGCTGTATATCTATATGTAGAATTTTATATTTAGTATCTAGTTCTCTAGAAGATAATGTTCTTGAACATTTTCAAGTTTAAAGTCATTTGTTTAAAGAATGTTCTATGGTTTTTTTTTGCATAGTCTCATTTATGTACCAAGCCATGATAAAAATTAGGTTTACTACCTTGCGAATTAATCCATTGAATTTTTAGTAATTAGTTATGAAATATGCTTTTCTTAGAATATAATATCTGTATATACTATATATATTTTTAAATTTGGCATCCTAGCTGTGTAGAATATAGTGTTCTTGAACAATATCGGGTTTAAGTCCTTGATTTAAATGTCCTAGGGTAGGCATAGTTTCATTCGTGTACCAAGCCATGACAAAAGTTAAATTTACTACTATGCCAATTAATCCTTTGAATCTTTAGTAATTAATTACATGTAATATGCTTATCCCTTTTCCTACTTGCTTTCCATTGTACAGTACATTAAAGCTTACCTCCTTTTCCAATGTCCATATCCTTAATTCAACTACATAAAGTTTAAGGAATTTTTTTTAAAGAGTGTGAAATTAATTCCGTTTTTTTTTAAAAAAAATCTTTTGACCTAATTTTTTTTTTTAATCTTTAACATCCATTAAATTCCATTTTGTTTTTTCCATTAAAAGCTTTAAAAGAATTTCAGGACGACAAAAACATTCCAACTTTTTTGTATTTTAAAAATATATAAAGAAGTCACATTTCAAATTGATTTTAAGTTATGCAGACATAATTCTTAGTGTTAAACAAAAAGCATAAGAAAAAAAAAACACTTCAAGTAGTAAAAATTCATAAAAAATTATTAACATAACTAATAACATTAAATTTAACATGGAAGAAAATTACAGTTAGAAAAAAACCTAAAAATGAAATAACATAATTTTAATTATTAACACATCCTGTGTAATAGAACTGTGCAATATACCGTACACGAATGTTTGGATTTATGTGTGCTAACATAAATAAATGTTATAATCTACTTAAGAAAGCTTATATCCCCTTTTTTATTACGTTTTATTTTGAGCGTTTGTAGAGGTCCTTAATAGCATTAATTTAAAAAAAAAATATATATATAGTGTTAATTCAAGTGTTTTTATCAGCTGGTAGTCCGTCGTAATTTAACTCGTTTTTTGTTTTAACTCGTTTTATGTTTGTAGTACTAGTAAAAGTATATTAGAAATGGTAACAACTCTTTTAATATTTAATAGGTTCTAATTATTTAGATTCCTGTGGTTTAATTTTTTATTTTGTATTTAATCAAGAATAAAAAGGGTTATTTTCATATTTTTATTGCATATTTCTAGGGATATTTTAGTGTTTTTTTTTAAATCAAGTTCATTTAATGTTCTAAAATAATTCTTAACATTGTTGTTTTAAAATAATTGGTATTTTAATTAAAATTAATTATCAAGTATTGAACTAAATTTGATTTCTACATTTGACAAACAAATTATATTATGCTAAATCTGGACCTCTATCTGACGGTTACTAGTTAGCTTAATTCTACAGTATTTGAAATATGTTCTCTAGCTCTAATATTTCTTCGCATTTTGAAAGAACAACGATTAAAAAAATAGTTTTGATAAGGAAACTTCATATCACACTCACATGTAACTGAATATTTTAAAATAAGAATATTGCATACTTTTAGGGCAAAATAATTTTCTGCACGATATTATGCTCCTGTGATTGAAATTTGTATGGTAAACCAAATTATACCTATTATAATTCTGTTCTAATAACTTTAACTTATATTTTGATTATATTCTAAATAATATTTATTTCTTTTATTTCCATATTTATTGTGTTGTTTTGTAACATTTCATTTTTATTTTTATTTTTTTACAAACGATTTACACCATTAAGTTTCTCTAATCACATATACGCTCATCCTTATTTTTTTTTATTGTATATTTCCATTTTTTTCTAACTTAACACCATTTTTACTATTGTAGTAAGGTACCAGGCAGTTAGTTAAATATTATAGTACTTAATATGAAAATCTACTTTTTCTACTCTAAATATTTAAATTCTAAACACTGCTAGAAAACGTTTATAAATTGTAACCTAAAGCAGGAGTTAACAGGACTAAAAGTGTTGCTGTTGTGAAAAAACGAACCGAATTTTTTTTTAAATAATATAAAATGTTGATACAATAAATATTTATGGACACAACATGCAATACGGCGTGGTAGAATTATAATTTTTTATTATTAAAGATTTATATTTTGTTATAAAATGGAATTAAAATTATAGGAATGTAGAAAAAGGTATGGAAGGTGGAATGGTAGCAGGTATGGTCTTAATAATTCTCTGTTATTTTATACTTATAGCTTGTTTAATACTTTTAATCCAATTTTATTTTTTTTTTTAATACCCAATAGCGCAACAATATGAGAATATAACTAAATCCTTTTTTTTTTTGGCTCTCCATTTAAACATATATCTATGTGTGTATGTATGTACTCTCATTTTTAATCTGGTTTTGTCAGGAAATGACGTTCAAAATGTATACGCAAAAGTACTACCACTATAATCGGGTGCATGCAATAAGGTCAAATGAAATAAAGCCAAATAGAACTTTTTTGGCTTTATTTCAATATCACATTTGCAATAAAATCAAAATCATTATTTTTTAATTTTCGGCTTTATTTCATTTTCAAAAATTTTTGAAATACCCTGATTTTGAACTGAATTCTAAAACCTCTCTTAATTCAGAATCCCACATAAACACATATATAAATATTCTGGGAATAATGTCAATACTGATTTTGAATTCAAGTCTAAAATCTCTCTTAATTCAAAATTTTACATAAAGACAATTATATATATTCTATAAAAGGGAAATACCCTGATTTTGAATCCAACTCGAAAATTCATCCTTATTTAGAATCCCACGTGCACGTTTCAGTTGTTTGCACATGATAAAAAAATCTTGAAATAAAATCAAATTTTTTTATTTGAAATAAGGCCAAAA
>OY720445.1:5316117-5438996 GCA_963082915.1 Dolichopus griseipennis
ATAAGACTAGACACATAATATTTACTTTTCTGACTTTTCTCTGCTTCTGACCGTCGATTTTTTTTTGTTGTTTTGTGTTTCTTTTTTTTTTGCTCCTTCTTCCTTTTTTTTCCTGTCTACAGTTACAATGGAAAAATAAACAAACAAACAAAAAAAAAACAACAGTTCAATAACTGTCCTTTATATCATTTAAACAGAATTTTGATTATTGATTTGTGCTACAAAAGCTGTAGAATAAAAAAAAAAAACAAGAAAAACAACAAATGAAAATAGAAAAACTACAATGGAAAATGGAAAATATTTGAAAAACAAAAATAGAAAAACGTTTCACTTAACCGACAATCAATATTTAGATGAACAAACAATAGCTTGTAACATTATTACAAAATTCAACACAAAATAAAACATACACCACAAGACAAGACAAAAACCAATTTAACATGACCGGTAAGTCTGTCAAGCTTTCCATCACATCAAATTATTTTAATCAGTAATCACCGTAATAATAACAAGAACAAAATCATATTAATGACATTTAAAATCCCCAAAATATAAGTAAAAATTCTAATTTCACCTTCTAATGTACCTTTGCTTTAGTTAATAACGGTATATTTTTACCCCAATATCTTATTTCGGAAAATGGAGCCATGAAATAAGACCCTGCGAAATTAGGTCACGTGGTGTTATTTCTCATATTGATTGAGATATAATACCTCAGAGTCTTATTTATTTTTCAATCTAATGTCCGTTCTCTTGTGAAATAAAACCTCGGGATGTTATTTCTCTTGCGACCAAACCTTCTATCTCTTGAGAAATAAAGCCTCAGAGTATACATTCTCTTATATAGACGATATTCTGAAGGTATCTTAGAGGTAGATTTAAAAACAGGGTGGAAATTCACATTTTCAAAAATTATGAATGAAACCTTAAGATCTCTCCTAATTCAGAATCTCACCAACACATATATAAATAATCTGGGAAAAGTGTTTTATTTCTATTTTAATTCAATCTTCAAATCCGGGATATTATTTCTCAAATTATGGGGTTTTATTACATACATATAAAAAAAAAGACTCTGGGTTATTGTTTCTTATTGAATGAGGAATAACACCTCGAAGGCTTTATTACACGGGGCATTATTTCATGGCTCCCTTCAAGATACGCATTATGGCGGGAGCTTTAATGAGAATAAAGGCAGTTTGTTGGGAGTAAGAAGTTACAATACAATGTACTTTTCATTTATTTTGTTCCTTTGTTACTTACTTATTTATTTCCAAAGAATTTAATTATTTTTTATTATATATTATAATATATATATGTGAATGTATATATAATGTGTTTATATTATGTATGTACATCGTTTAACTAACAATTATATTTGTATGGGCGTACATTTTCTATAATGAAGGAAATGAAATGGTAAATAAAATCAATAATATTATATATTTAGTTAAAATATAACAACATTTGACAATTTTATAACAGGTTTTGAATATATTATAAACATATGCACATATGTATATAAATGTAAAAAAAGGACATTTTTCATAGATTAAAATAAAATTTATATGCATATGGTGATGGTTTGTTTATGTATGTGTATTTGTATTTATACAATATTTTGTATAACAGATGTATTTATTTGTAATGAGTTTCCATATATTTCAGTTTTTATTAAATTTACTTTAATTTTTTTTTTAATTTGAATGGTTTTATGTTTAGGTACAGTGTTGGACAAAAAAATACTAGGAAAATGAAAAATTACTTAGTTAGTCCAGTTTTAAAGATTTTGACACCGTATCATATAATTTTTTAAAGGGTTTTTCAGTTTATATAAAATCAGTTTAAATGAAGTATACACTGTCATGAATGTCATACTTATGATGTTGATTTTTTTGAATGACTGATGATTTTTGAATGAATGACACATGAATGATGGAATGACATTCAAACACTGTACACTGACAAATATAAATATGCATTCGTATCGTGCATGACAGTAAGATCAAAATTTTTACAGAATGACATTCTTTCATTCATAGATATACACTTTCATTTCAGGCAAAGATTGACATTTATGAATGATAGTGTATACTCTAATTTAAGTTTTCAATTTTATTTTAATTGTAAAATTGTTCTATTAGTAGAATTCATAAAATATTTGTTCTTAAGTATACGTATACCCTCTAAAGTTAGTTCTGATGTAGATTAAATATAAAATATCAATAGTATTAAAAATTTGCAAAAGTATAAGTCAAATTTAAAAACTGTTGGTATAAATTTGAAGGATAAATGCTCTTTTTAAAAATTTAACCGCCACTATTCATACGTGTGTATGGGTTCATTTCCCAAGAGAAAAAGTGTTTTCCTTATTTCTTTTTTTGTTTTTATTTTTATTAAATTTTCATTGAGTTTTTATTGTTATGTCATTTGATAGTGGAAAGTTGTTATTTTTTTTATTATTTTATTGAACATATGGAAGATTTTCCATGCTTGCAGACAGGTATCCATATCGCATTTATAATTGTATTTTTATCTGTATCTATAAAAATAACTTTCTTTTAATAAATTATGTATAATAACATGGGTATACATATATATATATAAAATAAATATATATACATTTTAAAAATTAATGATATATGCATATAGTATGTACTATTTATACATAAATTTTTAGTTAAAACGTATTTAAATACACATTTACGTATATAAGTTTATATAAACATATGCATATGAGACATTTTGATGATTAGGATATTGTGCGTGTTAAAAAGGATATCAAAACAAAAACAATAAAAATAAAAAAAAAAAATAAAAAAAAGGACATTAAAAATGTCACATTGATATCATTTAAACAAACGATTTATTTATTAACTAGAAAAAGTTTGTTAGTAGGTATAATTTTTCTTTCAAAAATTGTTGTCTCCCTCTCTCTCTCTTTCTCTAATACCCTGTATTTATATATTTGTGAAATTAAAAATTTAATAAAATTGTGACAAGGTACTTCACAGACATATACAACTCCACCAAAATTATGTTAACATGCAACTCTAAAAATAAAAGTTGATAAAAGAATAAAATGTTGAATTAATTATAGCATGGGGGGACTAAATGGGAGTAATATAAAATTTATAGGATCTTTTCCATGAAAGAGTATTAGTATTTTTAAATCTACTCTAATACTTTAATTCCCAAACCAAAGTGGGGATATTCAGAATTCCCTAGTTAAAAAAATAATATACCATTGTGTCAGTTAGAAAATATTTCTATAAATAAATCTTAGAGACTGAAGAAACGTTGAGTCATTCCAATTGCCTTTTATATGCGTCGTATAAATTTACAAATTACAATTTTATACTATTAGTTTCTTCGCCTCACGGCATAATTTTGGGAAACATTGGTAATTATGTTTTGACATATTGATGATGTTTTTTATTGTATTGCATTGCAACTGTTATTTATATGCGTCGTACAGATTTACAAATTACAATTTTATACTATTAGTTTCTTCGCCTCACGGCATAATTTTGGGAAACATTGGTAATTATGTTTTGACATATTGATGATGTTTTTTATTCTTTTCCAATGAAATACACTCTGTAAAACGCTGTCTTAAATACTATATAATTATAAGTAGATTAATTAAATTCTGGAAAACTTTTTAATTAAAACTAAATTAGAACATATTATACTTATATTTAAGAAATTTAAAAAAAAAAATATTAAAAAATTCAAAAACAATTCTGAAAAATTAGAAAACTTTATTATAATTTAATTCTAATTAAAGAAGAAGGTCAACTTTCAATTTTAAAATTTTATTTTGACATAAATAAAACACTTACAGCTGTTTAATATTTTTGGTAATTAAAAAAGTTTAATTAAATAATCTATAAATATAAATTTTAATTTATTAATTAATAATCGTTTTTGGGCTTTAAATATATTTTGTTGAAAGTTTCATTAATAATTCTCAGTTTTAATTCATAAGTTTTAAATTTTTATAAATTGTTTCGTTTTATATTTCGTATTAAACTTTCAGCTTAGTGTAAGCATAACTTTTTGAGGTTCACTGAAAGCTCCTTCAGAAATTTCGTGAAATTTTTCCCATAGTTCTAGTCAGATATAGATTCTAATATTCTGCAATCAGTGACGTGGTACAATTATAATTCTTGTTTGCAATGGATCAATAACTTAAAAATCTTGCATAATACTACCGTTTTAATTGTAGCAGAGGTTTGCAGAATTTTGATGTTTTAAAGCTTGGAAATAATTAAAATTTCAGTACAACTTTTTTGATTCAAAGTAGATTTTCTCTGATTCTTCTACTCAAAAATGTATTAAAACTTGGAATTAGCTTCAATTTTATAAATTAACTACTGCTAATAGATTAATAATTGAATTATTACCCAATTGAATACAATATTCTTTATTTTTATTTAGAATCAACGATTATTAAAACAGAAAATAAATATTAAGACCCATTTCCATTATAGAATATAATAAAAGTTAATAGATATCATATATTCAACTTCCAAAAATTAAAAATTTTGTATTTTTAGTTCTAATTGATTTTTAATTGAAAAAAATTCCAATAGATTGCGTTTTGTTTTTTTTTTTTTCAAATTTAGGTTAAACCTCTTCAAGTTGTCAAATATTTTTTAAATTAATTTTAAAATTCCGTTAAAAAAAAAAACTTTTCATGTCATTTAAAAAATTCCCTTCAAATTAAAAAATTATTTAAAAATTATTTAAAAAAAAAACAACAACTAGTTATATTCTAATTATAAGCTCCTCTATGTAAATTGAAGTCCCTCGTTTCAATAGATTTTGGAGGGATAGAAATGTGCCTTCTAACTTTTTTTTAATAAATCTGTCATAAATGATTAGAGAAAAAAACGCACAAAATTAATAAACCTTGGATCGAACAATTTAAAGTTTTTTTTTCTTAGAAAATACATATTTTTTATCCATAAAAGTTTTTTTTTTTTTTTTTTTTCTCTCCCTAATATGAAAATTTTTTCTACAAAGTTGAATTTAACAATACTAAAATAAATCAAATTACATTATTGGAAATAAATTTTACATTTTTTCTTTTTTTTTTTTATAAAATTTTGGAAATTTTTTTTAATTTACTTGAAAATTTCATTTTTTGTGGATCCCACTTTAATAAAAAAAAAATTTACATACACACTTACGTTATAAACAAATTTCATATTTGATTTCATCTTATTAAAACTCACAAAAAAAATTCAACGAACCGGCAATTTTGTATAAGAGTGATCCCTCTTCAAAAAAAAAAATGAAATAACTTTGACAAACAAAAATCTAAAAAAGGTCAAACATTTTGACATCAATTTTATATTTAACAAAGCAAAAAAACAAAAAAAATTGGTTATGTTGAAAAAAAAAGAGACAAAAGTTATGTGAAAGAAAAAGAAAGAAAAGAAGATCACAAAAATCATTGTTAATAACTTTTTTTTTGGTTTTGGTTTTGTTTTGAATCATTGAATAGAGCAGAAAAAAATAAGTTATATGATATTTGAATAATGCTCTCCTACCCTTCCCCTCACCAGCTCCACAATGTTTCAATATTTACTCAAATTTTATATCAAACAATCAACAATCCAATTTGATTAAATGATACATTGACCAAATATTTGTATTATGACAAGCAGAAATTAAAAACAATGATTAAAATTTCTGCAAAAAGTCTTGTAGTGACTTGTTGTTAATGTAAGTGTCTAAAATGAGTATCTTAATGAGTTTCATCAATGTCTGAATTAGTTTCATAAGAGCTGTTTAATCTTGTGAAAAAGTATTTAAGAGCTGTAAACTGCATGGAAATGTAATTTAGGCAATACAAATGAATTATATTGAAATATATTGCAGTCGACGAAAAGTGCAGGTCAGTGGAGTGTAAAATTGTTACGATTAGTGGTACCTCTAAAATAACCATGGAAGCAAATTTCATTTATACCGTTATTATTTTCGGATACTTCAGAGTTTCAGTTAAAGAACTTCTTATAAAATTTAGAAAATTTGGTAGCTTTGAAGCTAAAGCTCAGTAATTTATTTTGTCCCTTCTTAGTGACTCTCTTGACAGTCCTCAACCATTTTTGGATTGGAAAGCTTTGTTCAGATATTTGTTCCAGAAAAGTTGTGAACGTCATAAGGAAGGTTCTATTAAAGACGAATCAATAAATTTCAAGAAAAGAGGTTATCAAAGCCAGAAATCGTCAATATAGTGTACTGCAGTTTGTTTTTTTTAAGGAACTGTGAATAGATGCGAAGACTTTTCATGATTTTTTTCATAGTGCAAAATAAAATAAATTTATCAGACACCTTTTGCAGAATAAAATTAACTTATCCAAAAAAAAAAAAAATTTTCATTTCATTAGATTAATACATATCCATTGTTTTGTTTAATGCCATTGAATCGGACATCTTTGAAAACATTTAGAGATTGAGAATTATCTTCAAAGACATCTTCAATGTCTTTTGATAACATTTTTCTATTTCATCTATTCATCCTATTTTCTTTTTTAGGTCAATTTAATTTTAAAAATTTTTCCCAAATAAGACAATTATACCCTAAAAAAAAATTTAATTGAACTTACCTGTGATACAATAAATAAATCGTTTTCAAATCATTAGACTGAAAAAAAATTATAAAAGAACCCACCATCAAAACCACATCATCATTACCATTTCAACATCTTTGAATAATTATAATAACCAAATCGGATGCATCTAAAAAGATAGTCTGTAAACAATAAAATCATACAAAAGAAAAAACCATATAAAAGCAAATTACAATTTGTCGACGTTTAAAATTTTTAAATATTGGACGCTTCATGTGAGTCTTTTGATATTTGAAAATAAAAAACAAATAACTCAAAATATATTGGATCCAATTGGACATCAAATTTCAAATGTAATTTTCTTCAGATAAAAAAAAAACCAAGACTCCAAAACAATGGTAATAGAATAATAAAAATATCAGCTTTTCTAAAATACAAATGATTTGGAAAATGGTTTTTTTTTTTTTATTAGAACTCAATTGAATGTTCATGAACGCAAAAGAATTAAATCCATTTTTTTTGGTCTTTAAATAATGTTTTAATAATAACCTTAAAGCCCTTTTGTCCAAACCTTTTTTTCATCAATTTAATCTTTTTATTTTTTTCAAAACCCTTTTGTTCAATTCTTTTCAAATTTCTTCAAATCTATTCTTTCCCCAAACTCAACTCATTCGTTTCAACTTAAACGAAAAGCGATTGTATAGAGATTTTTAGGTATTGTATTGAGCTCCCCAAAAAAAAAAACAACATCAGAACAACAAAACAACATATTAATGGGTGCACATTGATCGAATTCATATAAGACCATAAGAATAAACAAAAAATACTGTACACACTATATGGTTGTACAATCAATGAATTGAAAATATCTTCAGTTTCCCAATATTATATTGTATAGACCCACAACACAAACTGTATATAGACTTGCTATATATATTATTCGTATTTATATAATGGTATTTATTGTATATATACTATATTGGTGGCGGCAAACCATAGCTTATTGTGATAAATTTATTTAATAAAATATAAAAAAAAAGATGATTTGTTTAATAAATTATTCTATTTTCTCTTTAATTCTGTTTTTTTTTTTGTTTTTCTTCGATTTCACATTTCGATAATATTATTATTATTATCTTTATTATTATTATTATTATTATTATTATTAGTATTATTACCATTTCATTGCATTTTAATGCGGTTTTAAAAATAATGTCTGTGCTCTCGTTTTAATAAGACAGAGAAAAAGTAACTTTTAAAGGTTGGTGTTCAATGCTCACTTTAACGGAATTTGTATTATGCTGTTTGAATATAGGATAATGGTGTCCTGGTTTAGAAGATGTTGAGCATAACTTAATTTATTCCTCTATTTCTGAAGAACCATTTTGTTAGTAACTTTCGACATTAATCAAAACTGGACAACTTCTCTTCACTTTCAACTTTCGTATCAAGGTGTTAATATTTCGAAGATTCTGCAGCGCTTAATCTATGCAATTTTCAATTTTCGAATTTATGGTAGTTAATTCTAGTTTTAAACATTTTATAATCAAAATACTAAATTAGTTTCTACAAGGCTAGTATTTTGGATTTAACAGAGCTTTTTAAAAACAATAATCGAAGAAGTTAAATTAAGAATTGAGTAGAAAATCATTAAAGTTCCTCTATTCAAAAAGAATGATCCAGTTTTTCAACCACTTTAAAATTAGTTTTTCTTAAGGAAGGAAAAAACTTTTCAAAACGCATACTAGGTACTAACAAAAGCCTCCGTTAGTGTGAATTATCTTAAACCTCCTCTCGTAGGCCAAATAACGGGATTAGCACTCAATTTGCTTGTGTAATACAATAGCTAAAGAAGATGTCATCTAGATGTCATGAAGATGTCTCATCTGTTTCCAAAGGCTTTGAAGTACCTCTAGTAGGTTTTGATGTATCGCTATAATAGATGAAATACTGGTTGATAAGTACAAGTGTATTTTAACTGTTAACACTCGAATTCCATCATTTCCTCGTCTCTCTAAAGAACACTTCCGTTTTTCAAAAATTTTAGTTTGACATCTGACATTGCTGAATCATTGTGTTCCAAAAATTATATCCTTCACTGTACAAAAAACTTCCTATAACATTACTAATAAAATTAATGTTATACACTGAAAAAAAACTTATCAATTTGTTTTTTGTTTTTAAAAGTGATTTGCCTGATTGTAAATCCAAATTTTAAAACAAAACTCAATATACAAATCAAAAAATAATAAAAAACCAAATTAAATAATTTTTAATATTATTACAATATAATTTGGTTAACACTTATTTTATCTATCAATTCAACACAACCAACCAAACACAAGACAAAACAATAGGAATCACAATCAGATTTTATCATTATTTTTTTTTTTTAAACTCTCCCAAATCATTGTTTTGTTACCATTCATGAACTTTTTAACAAAAATTATTCCATTCTATCATCATTATTACACCATTATCTATTTGGTATATTGTATATATAGTTATTGTTGTACGGAACAACTCGATTATCTTTAATATACAAATCAAAAAAAAAAAAAAAAAATCGTTTTTCAATTATTATTAACTGTCCGACTGGGACTAAGGTTGGGTTTATTATATTGTTGTCTCTGTTTGTTGCTGGCTCTGTTTCTTCTTATTTTGAATTTGATTTAAAAAAAAAAAATCGAGTTTCCAGGCAACATAAAGATTTATTTACCCAATTTAAGCAACAAAATTGAACACGATGAATTTAAATTTGTTATTTTTTTTTTAGAAAAATTGGTTATAAATGAAATGAACATTTATTTGAACAAAATATTTAATAGGTAAATTTTTTATTTTCTTCTGGTTCTTATGTGGTTTTTTTTTCCTATTGTACCCATATTTTCTTGGGCAGCTATCAGCAATTGGGTATTAGATATTGCTTTTGTCCATATTTTGTTTTTTTGTTCTTTTCTTGGCTTTTAACTAATATTAATAGAACCTAAAAGATGGTTAATATCCAGTAACAATAGTTATAAATAATAGAAATTGGAATGAAAAGAACAAAAAACAACAAAAACTAAAAAAGAACAACAATATGAAAAGAAAATATTTGTCAGTAACAAAGTGAACCTAATTTATCATCATATTTCATAAATTATATTTATTTTATTTTATGTTTTATATCTTTTTACGTTGATAGAATCGAGAGCAGAGGAAAGGATTGTAATCGTGACATAAATTTAGTTTGACATCTGTCAGCTGTCAATTTAGTTTGACAAATATTTTACATGTCAGTCAGTCGTAAATATTTATGATAGTATGTCGGTGATAATTAAAACTTACATGGCACTATTGGCACCTTTTGACTTAATGGGATTGATTAGATATTAATCAAATTCAATTTTACTGACATCTGGCAACTCTCTATTCACAAAATAGAGCTAAATTTTTGATAATTCTAGAATATTTACACTTCAATGATATATTAAAGCATAATCGAGATTTTGGGAGGGTTTAATTGGATGTGGGATACTTTCAGGGCTTCCAAACTTTTTTTTTAATATTTCAACAACCATATTTTTTTGAATATTTCAACAAGTGATGGATACATAAAGTATGTCAAAATTAAAATTCATTAGTTGGCTAAATGACTTAATAATATTTAGCTGAGGAAGATTCATATGTAAGCTTGGAAATTTGGGGAATACAAATTGGGATTTTCGAAAACAAATTTTGGATTCGTAGGTTATAAGTCATAATATCTAAAGTCCTTACTGAACTCTTCTGATTGTAGGGTTAACAAGCTTCCAATTTAATTTTTAATAAGAAAAAGTCAATAGAACGAAACTTCCCATTGAATTCTTCTTACAATTTTTACTTCCAGAATTTCTACTATATACCTTTTACTATCCATCCATATTTTTTAATGCATTTTTTTTTTTTTTTTATCTTTTTTGGGTATTTTTTAACATTTCTAAAAAAAAATTGAGAAATTTTTCAAAATAATGATATTATTATGTTCCATTTAAAAAAACAAAAAGACAAAACTAAATTCTATGATAATTTGGATTTCCTTATTAAAAGAAAAATTGGAAAAAGAATAATAAAAAAAAAAACAAAACAAAAAACAATCTTAAACTCCATTAAGGTAAGTCTATTAAATTTTTTATTATTTTTTTAGAATTCAAATGCATTTTTTTATTGAGCGAAAAATTATTAGAACCACATTAATAGCGCAGGGGTTTATTAAAGAATACTACAAAAAAACAAAACCATGCATGTAAACGCAGGAAAGCAATATAAGGAAAACCCAAATCGAACCGAACCGAACCAAACTGGACACAAAACAAAAACACAAAACAAATAAAATTAAAACTCTTATGTGTTTCTCTATTCCATCATCTCCCATTGTGTCTCAGCTTTTTATGTCTCAACTTTTTAGCATGCATATTAGAAACCTTTGTCCCATTTGTGTTTTTTCAAAAAAAGGGTTAAAAAATTTCATTTATTAGATTTAGTTTTATTTTTTAAACTCTGAACTTAAACAAATAAATCTTAAGATTCTTTTTTTATTATTTTACTGTTTTTTTATATTCCAATATTGTATAAAAAATTGGAATTGTGGTTTTTCCTTTAATTTATGTACACAATACATAAAATACGTTCCGCGATCCAAATACATATTAGAAAATAAAAATTATTGAACTTTATCTTTGTGTGTTTTCTTTGTTTTTCCAAATGCAATGGTTATGACCCTGCTCTGGCATTTAATTTTGTTGAAAGTTTGATCTGGAGTTTAGAAAGATTTTTAAAAGAATTTACAAGGAAGTACACAAAATATAAATAGATACAAAATGAAAATGATCATTAGTTGAGGGCATTTGTAATTTTGCTTTATGGTAATAAAAGAAAAAACAAATCAAAATTATGATGATGGTGGGTTTTTTGTTTATTATTAGTATCTTTTAACATCTCACAAAAAAGCAGTAAAGTTGTCATTGTTTTTTTTTTCTTGGCTTTGTGTTTAAGCTATTATGACAAATTGCATACCTTTTTAGAGGTACTACAAAATGGTGCAAGGCCATAACTCCCAGGGACATAATTTACTTTGGAACTTATGACTCATTTAGTGAGACTTAAGTCCATTAGAAATATATGACTCATAGGAATGAGCCATGTCCCCCTAGGCGACTTTTGCCCCTGAGAGTTTCTCACATATATTCCCATATATACACAGAGAGCACTATAATATCGAAAATAATTAGCACACTTTTTTGTAGCCGGTTGCGAAAATTTTCCAAAATTAAAAGAAAGGCATTTATTTCATTTTGGAAAGCCTATTTTGAAAAAAGGACAATCCTGATTTTGTAACCAAAGTGTTGCATACATAAATTCATAAATACTATGGAGAAAGGCTGAACTTTGACTTTTTAACCAACTTAAATATGCTCCCTAATATAGACATAAACATATAAGTAAGTAAGTAAGTACTTCCAAAAAGAACTTATGACTCGTTTGTCAAGGGACTTAAACCCCACGTAATTATTTTAAAGTGAGTCAAAGATCCATTAGGGACATGTCCCTCCGGAATTGAGTCATAAGTCTCAAAGGGGATTATGGCCCTTGAACTTATGACCCTGCACTCTATAAAATAATAGTTGGAAGGAAAAAAAAATCTTAAGATAAATTAGTTTTCAGTTTTTTATTTTCCCAAATCAAAATTTAAATATGGAGTTCTGGTATATGAGTTATTAGTTCATTTCTGAATGTCTTTAAAGATCAGAGAAATTAAAAAAAATGTTGGATCTTGACCTCGAAATTTAAAAAAAAAATATTAGAAAAAATTAATAATACTTATATTAAAAATATAAAAATTTAATTAAAATTTTATTATAAAATTTATATATTAAATAAAAAAAGTTTTTAATTTACTTTTAAAAAGATGTGACAACATTATCTTAGTTGGTCAACTTCATCTCATCGTCAGCTTTCAATTTCCACTCACTTACCTTTTACTTCAACATTTTATTATATACCCACAAAAATTTCTGGTTTACTTTGTAGTGGTATGAGTGTTAAAATAAAATATAGTAAATTAAAAATAACAAAATCCATAAATATTATTAGTAGCTAAGTGTAATATTAATAAACTTAAGGGGAACCTTATAATAGAAACACGTTGACATTTTATGACTCCCATTCTCTTCATTTTTAAATTCGTTGTCTTCGGAATCAAAATGAGACCAATACTTAGAATTACTATATAATAAGTAAGTACTCTGTATACACATATCTTCATCATGATTTAATAAACTGCAGGACTGATACAGTGTAATGATATGTATCAGTATATGGATCTATATAACCTACACATTAAATTGGAACATTCAAGTATATTGGTCATATTCTATTGTGCTACATTTAGTCATCAAATAAAAAGCACTTAGAATTTTGAAAAATCGAAAGATATTTAATTTCAAAATGTAATTCCTTTGACTTTTTCTGGTTTATCAATTGTAAAAAGAATTTATAGTTTATGTGATAGAAATTTCGTGGCTCGTGAAAGACAACTTCTTCTTATAAAGAAACAAAAACATTAAAACATAGGTACAATACTTGCAAACAATTACAAGCTACTTCAGTAAATAATTCAAAGAAAAATTGAAGGAAAAAGCGGTATAGGTAGGAAACAATTGACATGAACATTAAAAACTGGACCAGGAATCAGAAACATTGGGGATTAAATCCGTTGAGCAACGGATCGAAACATCTTTTAGAATATTTCTGCAAATGTCATATGACCGCTGACATTCACTTCCAGACGGGCAACAAAAGAAAAAGATTCCCACATCTTACTAATATTTCAAATATCAAACTAATATTTTATATCAGACTTAAAATTTAAATCTGATTCAAATATCAGACTTAAAATTTAAATCTGAAGCTTCAATTTTTTAGATCCAATGGTTTCGAGTTATTCTGTCAACTGTGGACTTTTCCCGTGAAAGAAACGACGCCAACTATCATATACTTTAGTTTCTCCGAGGATTTTTTAAAAGCTATTACGTGAGCCATCATTCTCACTGAAATATTGGTTTCCCACCAATAGGTTAATATATAATTATGTTAAAATTTCAATACACTTATTCAATACACAATACACGATCTCAATACACTTTCATATACTACGTATATGTGGAAATACCACATTAATGAGAAGCAAAACATAATCGAGCAAAAAAGAGTAAGAAAAAAATTTATTGTCCTGACAGTACGTGTGGTCACTAAAAATCCATATGCATCTTATATTGTAATCTATATTAACTTATACAATATCACTCAACAATGTTCTAGATTCTGTCATTTAATACTGAAAATATTCGCGCGACCCAACAAATGAAAAGTTCACTAAGGTATAAAATATAACGTAATTGGTTTTCATGATTCATGTGAATCCGCCACCGCTCATCATAAAAATAAAAAAAAAAAAAAATTAAAAACTTTTGAATGGTAATAAAACATAAAAATTTTTTGAAAGCTAAAAACAGTAAATAGTGAAGAATGTTGTAAAATACTCAAACTCATTTTTATGCTTTTAAAAAAAAATAAACACAGACAGAAAATACAATAAGTTCTTATTTGTACATTAGAGTGACATCTACATTCTACATATGGTAACAAAGTAACAGTGAAAATACTTTTATACTTTTTAAAAAATGTTTCTACGTTTTATTAAAGAAAAAATAGAAAATGAGAAGAAAATAACTCATAATTCTTTCATTGAATATGAAATATTGCAAAAATATTTTAAAGTATTTTCTAACTTTTTCAAAAAAAAAAAACTGAAAACTCAAAATAGCTAGTGAGTTTTTATTTAAAAATGTAAAAATCTAATGACAATTTTTTAAACAGTGAAATAATGAAACACAGTAAGAGTGGATTTGATGTAATCATTCGTAAAGTGACTCACATTTGTGTGATATGTGATTATTTTATATGTGCTGCATTCTTTTACGAGTAATTTGTAATAGCACTCATAATTCGGTGAAATGTAATATATTTCTTTATAGTCGTACAAATGACAGAAGCTATCACAGTAAAAACTAAAGTACTCATATACATAGTTGTGTATTGTATTCGTTTGTCAATAAATCGAAAATAAAAATTTTCTAATAATTTGTGACGTATTTTTTATAACTGTCAACAGTAGTTTTAAGAGAGTTTTTTCACCATTAAGTTCATTTATGAAACATATACTTTTGGGTACAGCAACTTTGTTCCATTTTTATGAACTCTTGTCTTTTGATTAACTGAAAATCTTAGTATTTGTAAATCGCCTACAAATATGCAAATAATTAAAGGATATCTTTGAGAAACTTTGTTTCATTTTGATTAACTTTAGTCTTGTCTTTTGATTAACTGAAAATCTTAGGCTAAGCTATAAGTCTCAAAATGGTCCTGCCAGGCGAGGGCTTTACCAATATTGCGTAATTCAGTTTAATACGTAATATTCACAATAAATAAATTATAGTAACGGTTTTATCCCACTAACGTTTTAGGAGCTTCCCAGTTTGTATATTTTCTTAAATAAAACTTTGATCAAAATAAGCAGACGTTGAAATCATTTTAAAAAAAACATATTTTCTAAATGATAGACACACATAAGTTAATGTATAAAAATTACTATTAATAAATCATTTGGCACAATATTTCTAAAAAAAACCTAAATAATAATATCACTCTCTTTTCAAAATTTTTCGTTACCATTTCCAACTATGGCATTTTTTGACAAACATCATATTTTATAAAATGAATATATAAATCGCCTTCACCTTATTCAGAATTTCTTATTGCAAAATATATACACTTTAACATATAATAGTTTCAGCAGTTACATTTAAACAATAGGAAATGCATTTTGCATTCAAACCTTTTTTGTTGTTGTTTTATGTCTGTTAAATTTTTATGGTGCCGTGACAATAGCCACCTATACCATATATTATTTTTATTTTAAGAAATTTATGATTTGATTTTTGACATTTATAAAAAAATGAATACAAAAATTGAAATAAAAAATTTAAAGTAAAGTAAAATGTTAAACAATTGAATGAAGCAAATCGACAATGACAACAAAAGGAAGTTTAAAAGGTCATGTACAAAGTGTTTTATTCTGCAATTTTTTTTAAATAATAAATATAAAGAAAATTTAAACTAAAGTACTCTTAAAAGTAATAAACAAAAGTTAAATAACAATATAAGAAAACTTAAAGGCTTGGGTGTAAAATATTAAGAAAAAATGAAAAACGCGATTAATTTTTTTTTTTGTAAAAATGGTGACCAGTTGCAGTATTTTCTATTTATTTTGAAAATTTGTAAAAGATATATAACAAATTTGCTTTGCAAGTGTCCACTGTCCTCTCTCGAACTGGTTTTTTTTTTCATTTTGAATGGTTCATATTATTTTGTACTGCAGTAAGCCATCCACTAGCTTTAAAGTTTACTTTTAAGTACCCCAGAGTTTTGGTTCTTAGTTGCTTCGTTGAATATTCCTACTCTCGGTAGGTTCGAATTTACTTAGTTCCTTTCAATTAATTTTGTGTTCACTACAATAACTTTATATAAGCTTTCTGTGGTGGAAATACTTGGTTATTTATTGTTACATTAATCCCCAAGCATAATATTAAAAAAGGTTTCCCTAGCTGTGTAAGATAGCCGTGTACTTGACGATGCTTATTTTGATCCACGTGGATTTTTAAATCTTCTACACAATTATTTCACATTTTGCTTCGAAAAGCTATCGAAGACCTTTAATCAAATACACGTTAACTTATTAGCACTTCCATTCCTGTTTTTTGAAATGCTATATGATGTCCTATCAAATATCTAAAGTTCCAACAAATCTCATTTTTAATTATACAAATATGATCACCTTAATGAAGACCTTCAAGAAAAGATATCGCATTACAAAAAATAAATTTTTTAATAGAAAAAAAATTCAAAATGGAGGAATTGGAAAAGTCATTGAAGTAATATTAAAAAAGAAAATTTTTCTTGTGAGATTACAGAAGTTTTTCCGTAGAGAAGACAAAAGAATACAAAAGCAAAATGAAAAAAATGTCATAACATGGTTTGGTCATAAGTCAAAATAATAAAAAAAAAAGAAAATATTGCGTTAATTTAATAGCTTGGCGGTAGAATTCTGAGGGCGGAATATGATTTTAAATATATATTTTACTGCGTTTACTTTTTTTTAGTAATATTGGCGTTGACAGGATTCGCGATTTCATATATATATATATTTATAATAAACTTTTAAGGAAATGGAAGAAGTACAAAAAAAAACTGAATAATAATGGACTTTGGTAAAGTTTATTTTAATTTTTTTTTTTGTTTCTTTGACTTTGTTGAATGTTTTATGACTCTGACGTGCTGATGATGATTTCTTTTTAATATTAATAAAAAATTATTTTAAGGTTATAAAAAAAAGAAGATTTCAAAATTTTGTAATTGTTGGAAAAAAATAAAACGATAATGAAAATAAAAGAAAATTATATTAAAGTTAATTTTTAATGAGATTTTCTTTAATATTCAATTTTTTTTTGTATTTTGGAAAAATATTTTATTGCATTACTTTTAAATTAAAAATGAAAATGTTTTTAAAATTATCTTTGAATTTTCTTTTATTTTTTTTTTTGAAGTTCACTCCATAAATTAAAAAGTGGACGTTTCAAATTTTATTATACGGACATTTGAATTATTTAAATTTTAGAAATTTTCAATTATTAACTTTTTCAATTTATTTTTTCTTTTATTTTAATACATTTTAGGATTTTTATTTAGAATATTACAGTTTAGAAATTTTAAATTAACTTGCATTTGTAGTGTGATATCATTTTTTTTTAATTTCTATTAAACACTGACCAGAAGCTAATCTTAAAACAACAGATCGGAAAATCTTCTCTTTTAAGTCTTTGGATTAGTCACAGACCCTCTAATATTCTGTTAAAATGTAATATTCGAAAAAGTGGCAAACTTGCGAAGATTTGCTTTCTTATCAATTAAGAACTCAATATATTTATTAGGTTCTCTAATATTTAAGTATGTACTTCTATTTCGAAAATTTGATTTTACAGTTTATTAAATGGAAGGTGGTTTTAGTTAGTTAAGCTTGAAAAATAGAATTTTCGAAATTTCGAATTTACAGTTTATATTAAACGGAAGGTTGAGTTTAAACTTCCAGTTTAAATAAAAGTAAGGTGTTTTTTGTAAATTAAGTTTAAAAAAAAATATAAAATTTCGAAAATTCGAATTCACTCTTTATATCATGTTCGAAAATTCAAATTTACATATTATATTAAAGGAAATGCATATTGATTAGTTAAGTTTGGAAAATATAAAATTTCGAATATTCGAATTTACAGTTTATATTGAATGGAAGGAGGATTTAGATAATTAAGTTAGAAAAATAAAAAAAAAGTGGTTCTAATGGGTAATATTTAGTTCTAAAAAGTTCCTTGGATGAGTGTAACGGTGTTGAAAAACTGCATCACTTGGCTAAAACTGGCCCAAGCGAATGAAGACTCGGATTTAGAATAAATTTTTTTATTAAATATTATTAGTCATTTTATTTTCGAAGAACTCAAAAATTTCGTTTAAAAATTTTACTTCTTGAATTGCAAAATTAAAAAGAGTCAAATGAAGAGTTCAAATATACTAAATCAAAAGCGTGGCGATATTGCATAATTCTTTAAAATCAGAATTCAAAACTACTTGTACAAAAATCATTAAAAAAAATTTAGTCCATAGCAAATAAAAAGAAATTAAAATTTGAATCGAACATTTATTTTGCTATTTCATTCTATACTTGGCTTAACTTAAACTCCAATTTTTTTTTAATTTCTTATTTAGTTTTTCTTTTCTAAACGTGAAAATTGAACAGAACTGAATGCTCTAATTGTTTTGACACGACACTTTAAGTATAAAATAAATTTTCCATTTTTTTGTAAAATTACAATTTTTCTTTAATTTGCTCCATAAAAAAAAGCAAAAAAATAAATAAATTAAGTGTGCATAACTGTAAATTAATTAGTTAGGTTATGGAAAAAACTAAGGTACAAAAAATCACTAAACCTTATCTTAGAAAATTAGTGTACATGTACTAACTAATAACTTGTGGCAAAATTTTTTTATTACATGGTACTTGAAACTTCATATTATACACTTTGGTTTTTACGTTTTTTTATAACCCATAAGGTACACTATACTTCCAAGCCTAATTTAAATTATATTTAATGAGTAATAATTTTCTAAGTATTACCATAAATATTAAATTTAATTATAATTAAATAGTTTCAAATTACCTATAAGTATAGGTACGAGGTTCTGCAGAATATAATTGAATATTTTTATATTATGAGTAATAAGAGTTTATAGTGTTAATTTTATTCAAATTTTAAGAATTGGAGCTTTTATTGGGATTCAATTGATTCAATAAACGTTTAAAGAACTTAAACTTAACTAAGTTTTATTCTTTTTAAAATAATTTTTTTTAATATACTATTAATTTTAATTTTCAATGGAAATTTTATATTAAAATTACCTTCTGGATTATTTACTTAACCTACTTAATGCCAATAATCTATAGTAATTTAATTTTAAGTAATGTGAACTGTAATTGGATTTATTATTAGTAATGCATGCAAAATAATTATTTCCTATTTTAAGATGAATGCTTTGATATGTTACTTCAATATTCCACCATTGACTTCTGATAAATTTTGGGAATTTTTAATTTTAGTGGTGGAGATTTATTCTTCTGAACCCTTAAAAATTTTCATTACAGTTGGTTAAACAATGCACTAAAATGACTTACCAGCTCTTAAAAAGTATAAAATTGATTATTGTATAGCGGCAGAAGTTTGGGTAAAAATTACGATTTCCCCTGCTTCTGACATTTAATCGGAAACTTCTAGTTCTCTGCTAACTTTTAATTAAAATACAGATTTCACCTGCTTCAAACATTTGAACGAAGACTTCCCCTCCTCTGCAAATTAATAATAAAAGTACAGGTTTCGCCTGCTTCCAGTAATTGACCAGAGGCTTCCTTTTCGTCTGCTAATTAAAAAATTAAAGTACAGGTTTCGCCTGCTTCCAATATTTGATCGAAAACTTCCCTTTCTCTACTAATTGAAGTAGTAAAATTACTATTTTCGCGATTTAATTTTGAGAACGTTTTTATGTTTTGTCATACATTAATTTTTCTTAATAGTACTTGACTATGGTAATTCTTTAATTGGCTTAAAGTAAATTTATTAGATTTCCATAATAATACTAACTTAAAAGTACCGACTCCTAATCAAAACGAACTTCCTAAATTAAATTTTGAGAAAAAAAGAAGCTACGACGGCAATAAAACTTGTTGTCTATTAGCATAACATTTTTTTTATTATACATATTAAATGGCATACTAAACATTTAAGTTAATTATTTTCTAATAAATTTTACACCTGAAAAACCTTTTAAGTAATCAAAATCTGAATAATGTATACAGGTATTTTATTTATTTGTAACTACATTTTTTTAATATCTATTTTATCAAATTACATTAAAATTTTTTTTTCAATTTAATTCCGTGACAGAAAAATATTTAAAAAAAGATAATTACAACATCATATTCTTTTGTTTTAAAAACAATTTGTTGTCCATTTGTTTTTTATAGTGTTGACACATGATATGAAAAATTTATTTTTTTATTTTTAAATAATAATTTGTAAAATAATAAAAATAATAAAATATTTTACATATACTTATCTTTTCCCAATATGTATAAGTATAGATATATTGAGAAAACAAAGTGTCCAACAACTATTCCCTAGATTAATTTTTATCTCATGCAACTTATTTATCATATAACAATAATTATAACTAGTATAACTAATTAAATTTTATGGGCTTTTGTTTTTGTAAAACTAGTTATGAATTAAATAAATATTAAAAGTTAAAGTTTAAAAATTAAAAAGCATTTATAATTGAGTCATTTTTTATTACAAATGTGGTACAACTTGTTTAATGTAACATAAAGGGATTTTGAAATTTTTTCGTGAAGAAGTCAGTACTAAAATTTAGCGAATTTTATAGGGGTTCCAGACTAAAAAGAACTCCTTAAAATTTTAGGACCAAATCTTTATAATTCTCTCTATAATGGCTAAAATAATTGACCTACAAAGGAAATCAAGAAATCGGATCAAACCCTCATAAGTGACTTATTGAATACTACACCTAATAATAAGCCTAGTTTTGATACTTTGAAACAAAATGAAGAGTACGTAGTTAAAAAACTGCGGAAACTTATAAAATTGGGCTTAAACAAATATGTTATAAGAGGGTGACAGGTACAGGAGAAGACAAATTTCTTATGAAATTTCTTTTGGGAATCATTAATTGTTGAGTGTTGAAATATCTCATATTAGACCTAATATTGGGGAAATATGTAATACTCGCCATTTGATTTAAATAAATGAAAAATTTTATATATTGAAATCAATATTTTAAATTCAGGAACCAATACAAAATTAGTTCTGATGCTCCGGGGAAGTTTCATGCAATTAAATGTACTCTGTCACTCCTAAAACATTAACAACCACTGGTGTTGATACAACCAATCGACTTTAATGCAAACTTTTGATTTTTTTTTTGGCGGCACCTCTACGTGCTAACTGTTCACTGTGGTATACTAAACAGCCTGACTATATATGTGCATGTCGGAACAGGGGAGATATATTCATATATTAGAACTAATTAAATGAATTCCACATACAATTTAAATATGAGATAGTACTACGCCTTATAACATGTAGAAATGTCTGTAGATTTTCAATAAATACAGTTTTATTGAATTATATGGTATTCTATATCTGTGAGTTATATTATTTAAGTGAATTATTTGTTTACATTTTGTATTTGTTTATATTGTTATATTTATGTATTTTTTATTAAAGATATATAATTATTAATTATTAATTAAGCCATTAATTTGAACCCAAAGGCGAATGGTAGCTGAGTCGAGTTGAAAACCAGATAAAAGTTTTTTTCACTTTCACTGGGATTCGAACCCGGGGTCTCTCATATGAAAGGTCGGCAATTCATAAAAATTTCTTACACATTATCACAGCATAGACAAAAAAAAACGTTTAATATAAAATTTGTAGACACTTGGCATTTTAAACTTGTAAAACTCATGACTTTATAGTATACTACAGTACATTTAAAATTTGGAAGTCTGAGAGACAGTTTTCAAAATTATTATAACCCAAAGACTATTATCAAATTCTAATATCAACCCTTGAATTGATTCCTCACATATTAAATATTAATCTATAGAAACAGACAAACAGATGGTCAAATATTTACAATGTGTAAACATTCTTTTGCAACATTAATATGTTTAACAACATAACAATACACATCAGTAAAAAATAAAAAAAATTTTCCAGATTTTTTTATAGTTTTCAGTATTTAAATACAACAAAATACTGATAATGACAAAATCAAAAATAGAATGAAAGAACAAAAATATATACCTACATATGCTAGTAGTTATAACTACTGTCCAAGGCTTGATATGTAAACAATATAATGCATATTATATTGTGTATATTAATATGTATTTGGTCATAAAAAATGAATTTTAATTATATTTCCCTTAAGGTAATCTGCGTAATTTTTAATGTTTAAAAAAATTTTTAATTTTTTATTTTTAAGTATAAAGTAATTTTTGTTGTACATTTTAATCGTTTTTCCTGTTTTTTTTTTTTTGTTTTTTTTTTTATATTTTTATCGTGAACAGACAATTAGTCATTTTTTTTAAATGAAATCGCCACTGAAATATGTCATTACACCTGATAATAAGGTAAAACTACAAAAAAAAATATGATAAAATTGTTAAAGAATTTTTTGTTTTATCATTTATTTTAATTTTTTTTAATTTTTAAAATAAAATAAAATGAAAAAAATATTTTAAATGATGAGATATGAACTTATGTACAACTTATGAATCATTCTTTCACTTTTTAAACAGCGTAAAAAGCGAAACATAAGGTTGTGTTGTGATTGTCAAAAAATTAAATTGACATTTAAAAAAAAATTCACATGTAATGTATGTCAAATCAAATTTTATTTTGATATTTGTTTTATTTTGAATTTTTTTTTGTAATATTTTTGGAATTTTATTCGTAAAAGATTAAAATTTTTTCATGGAATTTTTACTATCCACTTTAAAAATGACTTGGCAAATAGTTTTTTCTCTTTGTTGAAAGTTTATTTATTAGGAACCTAGGTACTCAAAAATTTTAGTTTCTCTTGAACTTGGTTCGGTCATTGCAAAAAAAATTCTGGAGTCATTAGATTTAATTGGAGTAAAATTAAAACGTGTTTTTGTAATTCTAAGATTTTTTTAGACTTGTAATATGAAAATTTGAGTTCAGTATTGCGTATCTCTTAAATTGTTTTCAAAGAAATCTCGTGTGCTGTCTGTAGGAGTTGAAAATGTGTGAATCATGTAATTTTGTTAACAAGAACCAATTTATTTTTAAACTACTTATTATTTTAAAATTTATGAAATTATTGTTTTAATATGAGGAACGTGTTTTTAAGTAATTAAATATAATTATTTCATTTTTTGAATTTTTATTAAATATTTTTCTATTTCTTTTCAGGTAAGCTCATGTTCAAATTATATGCCTGTCTGATCTTTTGACTAATGTAAGTACTATATTATAATTGTTTTGGTTATTGACACATCCAACGGGAAAACAAAGCCTCGAACTAAATGTCTTAATGTAAAATTTAATTTAAAATTTAATTCTAATAATCTTAAAGTATAAATAGTCGTTTCCGTAAATATTTTATGTGGTCAGTGATCTCGACCTTGATCGGTTCGATGTTTCTAAAGTTCACTAATACAATTAAATTAAATAAAAATCTAGGGTATTATACTTAATTTGTATTAAAAGCAAAATAAAGTTCAATATTTCTACAAAAATCTTATTAAATTTTTTTTTCTCTTTTATATTCATTATTTCTGACTTGCAAAAATTTTAAATGCTTCAAATGAATTTGATTCTTTAAATTTATGTATTTCATTTGAATCAAGAAGCTTTAATTTTATAATTATTAATAATTTTATTTGTAAAAACCACAATATTTAATACTCAGCTAAGTGTGTCAAATATTATTAATACATTTGAGTCATCAAAATATTGTTAACCGCTTGAGCGAAAACTTGGTCAGTTTAAATTCAATTATTTTAAATTCAAATGATGTTAAAGTGTAGAAAGAAACTGTAAGATGACAACAAAGAACTAATGGAATACTTTCAAACTGTTGGTTGACATCCAACGTATTTGAAAAATTGCTGAATAACAATCCTTAATTAAATCATTTAAAATCAATTCCATATTGACTGCTGTTTAGTCATGATAGTCTTTGGTATTCACCTATTATCTAACCCATTAACGCCTGAAGTTAGTTTTTTTAAATATGAACCTAACAAATGAAAAACAATTGAGTTCCGAAGTGTAGAATCTGTAGTTCAAAAACGATTAAATTTCTTTAATACTTCACTAAAATTTCCTCATTTTCTGGGTCATTCAAAACCAACTTCACGCGTCAGTGGATTAATAAATTAATATTAATATACTTGTGGCAGGACAACAAGATGATTAAATATCTTCTAAGAATTAATTATGTCAAATAAATATATACATATAAAAATATTATATTATATAAAATGAATTAATAGACCTTAAAATCAGATCTTAATTCTCTAATTACTTTTATTTTTGAAAAATCTTGTGGTTTTAAAATAAATTAACCCATTAATTGTCAATGGTTTTTATTCTCATTATAATTATCATTATAATTTTGAATTTTTTTTAAATAATATTAAACAGAATACAAAAAAAAAATAAAATTAAAATTCATTACAATGCGTCATATATATCGCTTTCGGTTTTGAGCTTCAGCGAATTGGCAAAGAATCAACCAATAAAAAAATGTAAAATAAATATTTTTTATATACCTACCTATTTTATATTTAATTTTTTTTTTAATTCTTTTTAATTGTCATATTTTTCTCATCATATTTTTAAATTTTTATTCATATTTTTTTATTTTTCTACATTTTTATTTTCATTATTTATTGCATATTTTGGGACGCATCACGTACATTAATTGCCATTATATTTCTATTTATTTGTTATTGTTGTTGTTGTTTTTGCAATAATAAAGTCGATTCCATGACATTTTACAATTAAAATTTTACTTTTGGTTTTCAGATTGAATTGTTTTTTGTTTTCAATTCTCCATTTGTTTTTAATATTTTGCTTCTAGTATAATTTTTTTTATTTTAAAATATTCGAATGACAATTTAATTCGCAATTTTAGTTGTCATTTTTTGTTATGTCATTTCGCGTTTTCGCGCTTTTTTTTTATTTTTCGGAAGCTGAAATTGTGCAAAAAATAAAATAAAACATAAATTTACCAGACAAAAATAAAAAATTAAAAAAAAAAACAAAATGAAAAAAAGCAGTAAAAATATTTGTAATTGTTAAGTTAAAAATTGAATACATAAGTATTTTGTTATCCGTTGAACCATTGAACGCCAAATTTGTTTACTGTCATCGCGTATAGAAAGCGGATATTTTTTTAAATTTTGTTTGTAATACGTTTTAAATGATGTTTTTAGTTTTTTTACCGTTGGATAAGAAGTTAAATACATAGTTACATTTTCTTTTATTTAACGGTTGTAATTAAAAGTACAATAACAATTAACAGTTATTGTTTCATTTCAATAGTTTCATATGCACACTAAGTGTGAAGTACTTTGAGATAAGTTTGCTCGATATAAGACTTTAAAGGTTAATGAACTGAAGTATTATCATAAAGGTGGGCTCCATTGATTTTTAATACAATTTTCAGTATGACAAAGGTCAGACTACTTATAAGTAGGCCTGGAATTATTCGACCCTTATTCATTCCGGATCTCGAGCCCTACAACCCACTTAATTTTAACTAACGGTGTCCAGTGGCGGTGCTTTTAATTAAAAGAATATATGTAATTAATTAGAGTGTTTAGGGAGTTCGAAGTTATCTAAATTATTATTTCTGAATTTTAAAAATATATAAATGTCACCTAAAGGGTTAAATTCAAACTAGAATTGGTTCAATTTATTTTTCTGGGTTCAATAATTTGAAAACAAAAAATTGTAATTATTTTCCGTACACTTTGGTGTGGTAATCAAAATTTCCAAATATATTTTATAAACTGTTACATTCTATTTTTCCAACCAATCAAATATATGTACACGTATATATGAAAATTGCATAATTTAGTATATGAATATGTACAAACACTTTTACATACATAAATATAAACATGCATTTTTTAAAAGAATTCAAAATTCGCGAAAAATAAAGGAAATAAAAAAATTGTAAAAAAAAAATTTGGTAACAAAAAAAAAATGTCACTTATTCGACCACAGATTAACCGTTATATATGCGGACTAGCTGCGGTCAGATATCGTACTCTATTGTATTATTGAATAGATTGATTTTTTTTTTTTTATTTTCTGTTTTCAATTAAAGCGGGAGTTTTTTTTTTTTTTTTTTTATTTGGTAGTTTCTGGTTTTGGTAATTTTCACAATTTACAATAGGATGTGATTTTTATTTAAGTGTTCAGTTTTAGTGTTCAGATATCACTCTAATTTGAAAGAATTTTCACTAATGGGTTACAATGAAATATTTTGGCAAAATATTTTACGAAAATCTCAAACACACAATTAAAAATGAAATTATTTATCTCTTATAGTTGAAGGATTTCGATTTTGGGTTAGAAAATTTTAACTTTAATGTGAAAGGTTTGAGTTTTTTTTGATTGCAAATTGATTAAAATTTTTGAAGGTTTTTTATTTTGTCGGTGTAGGTATAGGATGTGTCACCCTTTGGTATATATAGAGATAATATATTCTATTGTATATAGGTAGACATTTGTTGTAATAAGACTCAATGAGAATGAGAATCTAAGGGTGAAGAATGGTATCGATGTGATTATTGAAACAAAATCCTTTGACGAAATGAGATCAAAGGAATCTTCATGTGAATTAAAAGTTAATATACAACCAACTAAACAGTTAAAAATGGACAGATTGGTTGTCATGGTAACAATACTTTTTAAGTTAGAGTGGCAACACTTTCTCAGTTTTACTAACAGTAAAGTTATTTGTTAGATTGGTTGTCATGGTAACCAAACTTTTTTATTTATATGGCAACACTTTCTCAGTTTTATAAAGTATAGATATATTTTTAAAAGTATAGTTACTTGGACAATTATTACCTTCTTATAAATCTTATCTCTTCAACATTACATTGATGTAATTTAGGATAACTCCCCTATTAATAATTTTGCACCAAATGCTATTTCTATAAGATCCTATCCTTTTTCTGAAAACGATCATACAACAAAATAATTTTTATAATCCGATGAACTACAGTTCCGGTCAAACCATTTTTAAATTAAAGTTATATTTTTATTTAAAGTTTTACTAAACTTTTGTTAAACTTTATTTTATTAAACTTTTAAATTAAAGTAATACCTATAAAAAAACAAAAAATAATAGAATTTATGAATTGATGAATAGTATTTTGAAACACAGTAGATTTTTTTTTTATTTTTTTTTTTTTACACCCAGTTGATAACAGTTTTATGGCATATCTTTATTTAAATATACAAATGACAGGGCATTTTTCAACTTCAAAAAATTGTCTTAATAAAAAAATTTTCAAATTTGTCATTTTTTTGTATTTTTGCATAGTAAAAAACCAAAAACAAACGCTCCTAACAGACTTCAAAATATTTTATATAATATGATAACATTTATTTACCTATATCTTCAGTTAATAAAAAAAGCAACAAAAAAAACGAGCACAAAAGACTGAAAGAATAAGACAAAAGATAAAAAAAAAATATAAATTTCCTTTTCTAATATATTGACATTATCATGTCCATCATCAATGGTTTGAAAAATTCTGTCTATAAAAATGGAATCAGTTTTTTTTTTTTGTCTTTTCCAATATAATGAAGAATGAAAACAAATCATCATCATCAATTTAATATTAGTGAGAGTAGATAACAAGAAAAGTTCAATAAATGATTAGAAAAATGAGGAAAAAAAAATTTAGATTTTCTCAGGGAACTAAAGTTCTTGTAGTTGGTCTGAAATCTATCGGATTGTACGTAGTTACATGAAAATTGGATAATATCTTAAAACTGGCACTGTATAAGTTCCAGGGAATTTAAAACTAAATTAATTTCATTTACTAAAGCAAAATTACTGAACATATTATATTCCAGGCCTGGATGATAATAGGTTAAATAAACCTTCATGTTGAAACTTCTTAATTTTAAATTGATACTGAAATCTAGAAATGGAACTTGTTAAATATTGTAATCATTTTGTTTTGGAGTTATACAGAATTTCTGTATCTGTGAGTTATATTATTCAAGTTAAATTATTTGTTTATATTTTATGTTTTTTTTTTTTATATTATAATCGTAATTTATTTTTGCAGTTTTTGAGCTCATAGTCGGAGAGTCCTACTAAAAAGTCTTCTTCTCTCAAACTTATTTCTTAAGATGAAGCGCTCCTAAAAAGTTTTTAATTCAAACCATAAGGGGTCAAAAATTTAACAAAAATTGTGTTTCGCATAACAGCAAATTAGATTACCTTATGGCAACCCTGTATATTTGTGTGATACATATTTATCTTTATATCGTTATGTTCTAATATTGAAAATATTCCTTATAACTAGAACCTTTGTTATAACAGTTTATAAAAATATGTGTTTTGCCCACTTTAAAGAACAGTAGGTTTGTAACAGTGGGGCTATAGAAAAAGTTCTTCCAAGTTACGTTTTTTTTTTGTAAAGCCTAACGGTAGTGCCGAACTCATCCTACATCTATGTGAAAGACTTCCTTCAACTTCAACTAAAATTTTTCATTATTTTGATAAGCATTATAAACGAAGTTTATAAATATTAATTCCTACAGCATTAAAATATACCAATTTCCTATCGATTAACTAACAATAAAACAACAACAACAAATTTAAATAGGTACAACAATATTTACTTTAGATACTTAATTTTTCTTCCTCGTAACATCATTAATTTTCCCCTAAAATGGAGGGAACCACCATGAATACAACAAAAAAATACTGACTGACAAAGAAAAGCTTTAAATTAAAGATGAAAATAAGAAAATTTAACCTTGTATAGAGCGTAGACAACGGTGACGACCACTAAAAACAATAAAAACAAAAACAAAATAAAAAATTAAATACGCAAATGATGCCTTCAAAAAATTTCTCCACTTTTTTACTGTCTATCAAAAAACACTTTAAAAATAAAACAAAACAAAAAACAATCAAAACAAAAAAAAACAAAAAAAAAACTCCGAAAAATTTTAATAGAATTGACAATGAAAGAAAGAGAAAAAAAACTTTATTTTGGGCAAATACAAAAAACAAGAAATAAAAGAAGATGAAAATAAACTTTTCATTATATATTTCATTTATTTGTGTTTTTTTTTTTGTTTTTTCTCTCACCGTTTCAATTTTTATTCTTATATAAATATTTTTAATCTAAAATAACAACTAAAGTAATACAACAATGGCAACAACAACAACAACAACGACAACACAAACAATTATTACAACAATATACTAAACATCAAACCGTGAAATAAGAATGAAACAAAAAAAAAAAAGAAAACAAAACAAATGAGAAAAACAAAAAAAAAAACTTCATCAACTTTTCAAATAAAAACAATAATGACTTTGACAGGCACATCAAAACAAAAACAAATTGAGAGTATTGCCAATAATAATGGAAAAAAATTAAAATAAAACGATTAAATTTAAAAGACTTTACAAAATATACGATAATAGATCATCAATTAAATTGTCAAAAGTCTGATATTATAATAATCAAGGTCAAATTTTTTTGATTGATATAGGAGACGATTTTTCAATATTATGATTTTAGGGTTTTTAAGGCTCCGTTCAATGTACTGCGATTAATCGATTCTTCGAATGGCATATCGATTAATTTATAATATTAATAAGAAAGTTTGGTGAAGAAAAGTCAACAGAGGATTGGGATTAAGGAAAGATAGGACGGAACGTTTCGGGAGCAAAAACTATCGGAGCATTCTTCAATTATTATTAATATCAAATTTTGAACTGCAAATAACTGTAGAAAATTTAAAAAACATTCATTTGAAGACAACAATTATAAATAAAATAATCGGAAGGTCAAAAGCAAAACTAACTAAAAATTTTTCCCTATCCTCCATAATCTAAAAATCCCAAATAGCCTCCACCACAATCCCAAAATCCTTCCATATCCCCATCCCTGTAATCAAACTGTACATTTGTAACACAAGTTCCTTCCTAAAGATTGGTTCAAAAAGGGTGTGATTTTGGTGTGTTAAAGTCACACACTACCTAAAGAAACACCGTACAGTTTCAATGGGTGGCTTTCGAGCTTTCAGTAAAATTCATTTAGTCCCCTACGGCCAAATATGATAGTGAAAAATATTCGTCCTAACAAGGGATATAGTTAGAGATAGGACATGGGATCAATTGAGATATCTTGATGTGTTTTTTTGATTCTCACGTCATTTGTACAAAAATTTTATTAATGTTATTATAAATACAAATCATTAGACTCCTAAAGAATTTAATAGTTTAAAAACTATTTAGGAGCTGTCAGTAGAATCCAAGATTAAAACCTAAAAACCACCTATAAACGAGACTGTCATTAATAAAAACAGTAATAAATTAAAGTAAAAAGAATTCTAAAGTTAAATTAAAAAAAAAAAAAGAGGAGATTAAAATTACAAATGATTTTTTGAAAAATAAAATGACAATAAAAACAACAACAACAACAACAAAACCAATATTGAAACACAGTCATGGAACAAACAAAAAATTAGAAATAAAAAATTGGATAACCATTTATTTCTCTTTCTTTATATATATTGTTTACTTTTTTTTTATTATTACATATTTTTTTCTTTTACTGATTCTCTTATCTTTTCTTTTTCAATTTATTTACTTTTTTTCTTTCTTTCTTTCTTTTTATCATTTCTTTTATTTCTTTTATATTTTGTATTTTGTGTTCACTTTCTTTTTATTTTACTTGTGTTTGATTGTTTTTTTCGTGTGTTTTATTTATTTTATTGTTGTGATATCGATTGGCTTCTTTAATCAAAATGAAATTCTCCTCTTTTATGTTGTTGTTTTTTTTTTGTTTTTCTTTTATTTCTTATTATCATTTTTTCTCTTTCTCTCATTACTGTTTTTTACTTTTTTGTTTTTTTTTTGTGTTTTTTTTATGTTTTCTTATTGTAAATTTAATGTACAAATTGTGTGTGAATTTAGGAGTTCTTATTATAGTTTATTATTGTCTTTTCTTTTTCATTATTTCTATACTGTTTTTTCATTTAATTTTTTTGTTGTTGTTTTTCTTATTGTTTTTCTTTCTGCTTTTTCTTGTTATAAATTTGTAAAATCATTAATACTTCATCAATTTAACTTACATAATCTAAAATTATATGGTACAGAAGAAAAGTAAAAAAAAAAAAATAAAAGAAGAAAAGAAATAAACAGAGAGTACAGAGGTACTTAATAAGAAAATAAAAAGAAGAAGAAAAAAATAGCAACAAAATAACAGTTTGTCAATGTCAGAAATTGTTGTAGTTTTCCTTTACCTATGGTATGAATATCGGAAAATTCGTAAAATTAATATTAAGAAATTCAGGAATTAAAAAAACAAATAAATAAATAAAAAAACGAAAAATAGCTTTATTTGAAAATTAAAATGACTTTTAATTTTTACTACCTATTTATAACTGTATATTTGTATATATTGTAACTGTAAAAAATTAAGAAAATTAGTAAGAAATTAAAATTGTAAATGAAATAAATGAATGGAATCAAAGGGATGAATAAAATGAATTAATGAAAGACAATAAAACGGAAAAGAGATTAAAGAAATTAAATAATGGGCGAATGTGTTCTGTAGTTGACTTTTAAAGTTGATTGCAAATAATGTAAAGTACAGGTACGCTTACCCTATAATATAATATTAGCCTACAATATAATGGGAAGTTCGTAAACTTAAGAGTGAGTACTGATCCTTTTGTTTTTAATATGCAGGTTAACACAAAATTCGGCTCCATTGACCGTTATATAGTTCGAATATTGTAAAACTTCGATATTGTAAAAAGACCTTTTTTGAAGTTCAGGTTTTTAATGTTGGGGTAAAATTTAAGATGAATTCTTATTCAGGATAAATTAGAGATTTTAAAAAGTCGACTATATATTTGTTCCATTTATTTTTAAGTGCTTTTATAGAAACATGCTATATTCTTATAATTAGAATTGATCTTAATGAATTCTAGATACAATTTAAGCATGAGATAGGCCCTACAATAAGATGCTATTGTTTTTATTTAAACATAATATAGTCATTATAATAATGCCATTATTCCATAAAGGTACTAGATCCTTTAACATGTATGCCATTAATTTAAACCTAATGGCGAATGGCAACTGAGCTATTCGAGTTCAAAAACGGGAATCGAACCTGGGCGTTCCAACAATTCTGCCATCCAGCTGTAATGATCCACATAAAACCAAAATCAAGAAAATTAACTATAGAAAACAATAGTAGAGCTGATTAGACAAGAGAATTAGTACTTTAAAAACTAAATTTTTGACAGAAACCAATTTATTTAAAAGTAAGTAGATTTGGACTGTTTAAGTTTCAATTTCGATTCGTGTATTATAAAATTTTAAATTTTTATCTAGTATTTTTTCCACGACTTCAATACTTTCCAAGAAATTCGGATATAAGAAAGTAAACAGTGACATTATTAATAGTATTTTTAGCTTCTTATCGAAAGGAAATTATTGTAATGATCTCAACAAATTTTTTCTTTCTTTGGAATATTGAATTTAAATTGTGTAATTTGTTAGTTAGATTAATTCAAGATAGATTTAATGTATGATTTCCTGACGTAATAAAGAAAAATAAAAAGAAAGTATTTAAGATACAATTTTAATTAAAGTATTTACTGGTTTACAATTTGCTTTTGCAGAAATTTTAGAAATGGGGGTAAGTGTGAATTATTAGGTACTTGTGTACAATTATACAACTTCAATTTGGATTATATTATCTGCTTCTTTTTTGTATGAAGGGTTATTAGAATTGATGATGCAATTAATTTTCTTTAAGGTAAAGTATAATTGCGAACATTAACAGTTATAATAATTAAACAGTTTTTAATCTTTAAATGAGGTGTTAGGAACCACAATTAGTTTCCACAACGAGTTTTAAGAGTCGCAAATTAAAAAAGTTGATTAAAAGTTTTTTAATCACTTTAATATAATATGTCCTTATTACCTTTTTTTTTCCTAAGGGAGGAAAACTTTCAAAAGGCCCTTGAAATCCTAATCCTCCAGGTACTCCAGTAATCCAGGTACTGTATGATTTTTACAACACTAAAACAACCTCCCCCCGTAGCCAAAATGATGGGATAAGCACCCTTGCTGTTTGCGCAGTATTATGGCTGAAAAGTAACTAAAAGTCATAAATATAAATGACTTTTAAGGGTTCAATGGGCAACCCAAGAAGTATAAGTTGACTTGATTTGAATTGAATTCATTAAATTTTTTATTAGCAATCAAATTAAACTCTTTAAACTTAAAATCTTTAAATTAAAAATTATAAAGAATTTTGGTAGTTGCATATTCTATTGTTACTATGGTAACAGTAATAAGTTTTGTGTTTTACTTTTACTTCCGTTCTAATTTAAATCTAAAATAAACTTGAAGATTAATAGCAATTTTGTTTACTAAATATGAAATTTGATCTGTCATTTGATGGATAATTATAAATATGATACTCCAAGGTCGCCCTATAGTATTTAAATTCAATCTTATTTGTATTATAACGGATTAACGGAAATATTAATAAACAAATATTTTGGATGATCTAAGAATTTTTAATTTATACAGAGATTCTTTGTACCACTATAGTAGTTTGTGATCTGATTGAGGTGTTAAATTTCAATATTCATTAAAATATTTAAAATGTAAATAAAAATTTCATTTTAAATTCATTTTAAAGAATTTTTGAATTAAATAAGAATTTCAAAGATAAACATTTTGATTACCCATATTATAAAAATTTATTAGTAAAAGAAATTTAAAATTGTTTAAACAGAAATAAAGCTGTAAAATCGACTGTAAGTAACTTCGTGATTTACCATAACGTATCAATTAAAAACCTAATGTATTAAATTTCAAAATGCCTAGTGTTTTGTTGTAAACAGATATTTTACAGTTTTTTTTTAAATTTGTAGTAGTAGTGATACATTTTTCAAGTATCTCTTGTATATCTTGTATTGTAGTATCCTGTCTTATCACTTGCCAGTTCAATTGATAATCTTAGGTTTTTCATTGTTAAACTGAGTTGTAGAGCTTCATTTCGTCCTCCAATTCTCTAATTCTATGCAATTCTAAAACTCTCTATTACCATCCCTGTATCGGTATGTTTACTACACCACGACTATAGACATTTCTCTCCTTCAAATCTGTTTTGTAGATGCTTTTACTTAACACACTAACTAATTTCAAATTAATTTTAAAAATGGTTCCCAAAACTGATAACTAATTCTTACAAAATTTGTAGATATATAATTACATAACATTGTCTGCCATATTTTCTGTTATGTAAATAAAAGTAAATAAAAAATTGTAAAATGACCTATTTCACTTTTAAAAAAATATCCAATTACTTTTTAAAAAATGGTTGCGTCTCCACTTTCACAACACTACTTCATTCAATAACTGTTAAGAATGCATTACGATTTATAACAACTTGTACATATCGAATTTATAAATTAATATGAAAATTGAAAATTTTTATTGAAAAATCCCCACTGTTTAATCAATCAATTCCCCACAAAAAATTAATCCAGAGATATGTAATATAAAACATTAAAGTTGTAAACAAAAACTATATACCTATATTTTTTTTAACATATCGATTACAATATCATAGATTTACAAATTGTATCGATTTTTCATTTCTGGGATGGTAAAAATAAAAAAAAAACAACAACAAAAGAAAGAACAAAAATTATGACAAGCAAAAGTTAAATTGCAACTCATTTTATTGATGATTTCTGTTATTTTATTATTACGCATTTTTAATATGAAATACAATATATTTTTTTTATTTTTTTTGTTTTTTATTTATGTTTTATTTTTCCTGTTGTTTTGTTTTTCCCGTTATTGCATGTGCTCATATTTTTGCTACTTTTTTTTTGTTTTTTTTTTCATAAGTCAAGTTAAAAGTACTGCATTAATATTATGTAACTTTCTTTTTTCATTACAAATGAAATAGTTTATGACTTTTTTTTTTAATTTTGATTGTCTGTCAAATTATTTTAATTCGATTATTTTATTAATCGATTTATTAATTTAAAATTCGATTATTTTACATAACTAAAGTTATTTATGCTTTCTTTGTGAAAAATTTGGAAGGAATAAAGAAGTTCATTGAGGAATTTAAGATCCTACTTTTATGAAAATAATATGAAATATGAAATTCGAGGCCTTGTAGGAGTTTGTCTGCAATGACCTTAGCATTTTAAGAAATGAGTTAACTCTGAATAGTTTAATCTAAACAGAGTATAAAATTTCCAATCATCAACTCCTCGAATTCCTTTTCAAACAAGAGTTTTGACGATTTTGTGAATATTTTTGGATTTTACCACCAAATTGCTAATACTGTGTAGTGTCTCTGAAATTAAAGCTTCTTTCTATCTAATAAAATTTTTTTAAAGTTTAAAGGGTCTCTTATATCTTTTTTATGTATACATATACCCTACAAAAATTTTGAGGATTTTGCGAATATCATTAGAATTTACACATTTAGAATTTAGAGTATATTGTTTCCTTATTGTGATTTTTCTCTACTCTAGGCGTTAAATAGAATCATTCCAATAATATTGATATTAGGCAAATGATTTAAATTAATGATTTAAATTTAATGATTTTCCCTAAACTTGTGACGCCTAGTAGATATTATCAGAATTTACGAAGCATGAGGACCACTTTGGAATATTTTTTCTGGACCCCTCTAACCTGAAACCCTTACAACGTTGAATATGAACATCAATTGTTCTTTAACAAATTTGCTGCTTAATACCTACAAATGTAATTTGTAGTTTCTGTTGTTCGCAATTAAGCTCAATATTAATCGTTGAGACGTTTAGACTATATTAAAAACTCTTTTCCTAGCGCTCATAAAATTAAGGGTAATTTAAAAAAAAAAGTACTGCAATTATAATAACCATAAAATAATTATTTTCCAATAATTTTATTTCATAATTTTTTTCTTCTTTTTTATTTTCTTGTCATACATCTGTTCCATTTATTCTGAATAATAGTTTTGCTTCATTTCATACATGGCTAGACGTTTTTATTTTATCATTACACCCTAATTTTTGATTTTATTGTTTTTTTTTTTTTTTTTGTTTTAATTTTGTAATTTCACTTTTTTTTTGCTTTTTTTTCATTTCATTCATTTTTCCAAATAATTCATTCATTCGTTCCAGAATATTTATAATACCTACATATAATATAATATTCGAATAGAATTGTCTCTAATGGGCTACCATTTGGGAATAATATAGCTAATAAAATTGTTCAAAAACTACAAAATAATAAATAGTAGGTATTATAGAAAAATTAATGGTGATCTATTTTATATTAATATGGTCTCCAGAAATCGATAAATTCATCAGTGTAATAAAGAATATGGAAAAAAAAAACACTATTATTTAAGTGATAATTTTTTTTTTTTATTTTAAACATTTAAGGGACATTTAAAATCTAATAGATATTATGGAGTACTATAGAATATGATATTAGTTACATTACTAACATAGTTAACTTCAAGTCATATTGGGAATATATTAAAAATATATATATAGCTTCTATAAGTATATATGTATGTTATGTATAAATGTATTTTAATCTTAATGAAAGAAAATATACAATTCAGGTCAATAAATATGAAAAATTATACTGTAAATGACTAATGTGAGGGTGGAATAAAATACTGTTTTTGGTTTAAATTTTTATTTTCATAAGTACCTTTTTTAAAGGGATGTTAATACATATAAATATGTATATATGAATATGTTACAGGGATTGTATTGCTTTATTTTTATATACATAAACATATTTTATAACAGTTGTTAATTATAGTGTATAAAATGCACTAGTTGTTTATACTGAAGTAGAATACACATATCTGAATTAAATATAGGGTTTTATTAAGGGTGGGTGCAATCAATATAAGGAGGCTAATTTACAGGTAGTATTACTTATATTGTATAGGTTTATAGTTTCTATAAAGATAGTTATAATTTTCAAAAAATTTTTACTCAATGATGTTTAGTTTTAATTGAAGATTTAACTAAGATACCATGAAATTAATTTGTAATTTTCTTAAGATAGTTAAAAAAAAAGTTATAAAGTATCTTAAGAATCAATTTTCAAGATATTTAAGTTTTGTACTTTTTTATAATCTTCTTGAATAATATTAAGATGTTATAATATATCGAAGTTTTGTAGGAAAGAGTACTTTAGGGCTTAAAGTTTAAAATTATGGAATTAGAGTAAAAAATTATGATGACAATTGTTAAATCACTGTTATGGTAACTGATTTATTTAGAAATTCAGGGCATTATTGAATCACTACTTTTCGTTTATTAGATAATTAAAAATGTTATTGGCTTGATAAGTGAATTATTTTTACTAATCAAAATTTTATTGAATATTCATAAAATAAGGATTTGATGCAATATAAAATTATATAAAAAAAATTGAATATTAGATTATTTGATTAGTGGATGAGAGTTTGGTGTAGTAAGATCCTGGTCTGTAGATTTGCATGTTAGTGTAAATAAAATTTTTAATTCTGAAAACTTAAAAATAACATACAGACTGGAGAATGCCAAGGAAATGTTTATGTAAAACTATCAAAAGTCAGCATACTAATTAATGAACCTATATAACTACGAATGAAAGAACGTAGAATCAAGAGTGAAAAGATTACTAATATCAATTGTTTGACATCACTAGAGTATGATATTATAAGGAATGGGGACAACTTTGAGGCGAATACTTTTCCCAAAAAAATTAAATTTAATAGAATAGGGCTTTAAATCCTGAGCGGAAAATGGAAGAACGTAGAATTAGGAGTAAGATTACTAATATCAATTTTTTGACATCATTAGAGTTTGATATTAGGGAATCGGGACAACTTTGAAGAATTTTGAATCATTGGAGAAAATTAGTTTTAAAAGAAATGAAATTAAATGTAAAATATTTTCAAAAAGACACAATTTTAAAGGAAGATTATATGTAAATGCCCTAAAACACTTTAATCTGGTTTACCAAAAAAAAAACAAATTCCCACTTAACCCACTTAAAAAACCAAATATATAATTATATACCTTACTACTATTATAATTATTCAAAATTTATAAATTCCTATAATTTATTAACTTTAAAGAATTACCATGAAATGATTAAAGATCTAAAGAATTCCCATACACAATACCACCACCACAAAGTAAATAGTTTTAAAATAATGCTTTTGAAATTTTTACTTTAAATACTTTCAGATACTTTCCAAAACAATTTCCCAAATACTTTCACAAAATATTTGAATAAAAGTTTTTTTTTTACCCACCCCTTTCCCAACTCATCCATTCATTCTTTGTTTCGATTTGTTAGAAATTTTTATAATAATTCTAATTTTACATAATAATTTAAATAAAATTCTATAAACATGTAATTATTTCAACAATTTTTTGGAATTTAAAATATCTGTAAGATACTTTGTACTTTAGAATTAAAAAAAAAAAAACTTCTAAACTTATAATTAAAATTCTTCTAATCAAAATATAAAATCATATTGAATTATATTTCCCAACAATTCTCACCACAATTATCCAAAAAAAAAAAACAACAAATTAAAAGCAAAATTTTTCAAAAAATTAAGAAAAAAAAAAGAAAAACAAACAATGAAAATAGGAAATTTTCATTTAAAATTCAGATATTTTTTATTTATATTTATCCAAAAATAAAAAAGTCTCCGCCTTATGTCTGGGGTAAACCAAACCAATTCTAATTTTTTTTCATTTGTTTGTTCCTTCAACTGTGTTGCAATCAACAAAAAATTCAGTATTTCATGCAACATAATAATAATGTTTGATTATGATGCAGTCAACAACATTATAATTTATGAAGACCTTTAATTTGATTTAACATTTTTGATATACGCGTTCTTTTCCAAAATTCATTTTGAAAAAAAAAAAAAAACCTTCATATTCAAGTGTTTGTATTGTTTGTGTTTGAAGGGAGGGTCCCCATAATAATAACATTGAATATGTCATTTTATAATATGTATATAATTTAAATATTATGAAATGAATCTTAATGCCATTTAGAACCTTAAAAATGTATTTTTTTTTTTTAAATACACAAAGATGTACTGGCAATGCGATGGAAAGACGAAGCAGGAGGAGCAGAGAATATGAGAAGAAGAAGTCAAAGGCAAAGTCAGAATAAAAAAAAAAAAAAACAGGCAGCGGTCTGATTTGATTTTAATAATCAAATGAATTATTGGTTATTTGCACCCTGCTCTGATAAGGGACTGTATACATGTTGTTATATATTTTTTTTTTATAATGAGTATACTTATATTTATCCACATTCATATGAGTACATATTTATGTATTTATTTCCATATATTTGGGTCTTTTTTTATTAAGTTCCTTTTGATACTGTTGAATTTCTTATTCATTTATTAGTCATTTGATTTCAGTTCATATAAAATTTTGGTAAGGTATCAAAATCCCAAATCATATAATTGTAAATTTCAAAATCCAAAAATCCCAAATTACATAATTCCAAATTTCAAAATCCCAAAATTACAAAATTCGAAACACGCAATCTCAAAGTTAGAAATTTTCAAAATTGATTGTCAAATGTCATAATTTTCTGTTTTTAAAAGTTAAATGTCAAAATTTACTATTTTTCAAAGATAAATGTCAAAATTTAATACTTTTGTAGGAAATCATGTAAGTATTTATATACGATTAGTATTGATTTTCGACTTTGATTCAAAATTAGGATTGACGCTTTTTCTAGAATATTTATAAGTGTATATACGAGGTTTTAAATTTGAAGAGTTTTTACTATTAGATTTCATTTGGGATTTCGTAATTTAGGATTTTATCATTTGAGATTTTGTAATAAGTTGTAAATTTTTTGAGATTTCGTAATTTGAAATTTTGTGATTTGGAATACTGTACCCAATCCAAAAACATGGATGATAATAATTATAATGATATAGCAACAAATGATATAAAAGCTGCAGGCAACATTTCTATTTTTAAAAAGTTCAACAATGTACATTTATACATATATACAAAATATTTTCAAAAACCAAAATTTGAAAAGAAATTTTTCTTAAGTCAATAAAATAAAAAAAATGTAAAATAAAAAATATTAAATAAAATTCAAATTAAAATTAAAAATTGAACAGAAGAATAAACAGACGAATTTATCGGCCAAATAAATATAAATAAAATATTTTTTTTCCTTGTGTTAGAAAGAGACAGAATACAAAATTAAACAAATAGTTTTACTTATATATTGAAATTCTTAAAAAATATTGGTTTATGCGGTTTTTATTATATGGTTGTGGTTCAAATTTTGTTGTTGTTGTTTTTGTTCGATTCATTGTTGTTGTTGTTGTTTTTTTTTTAGATTCAATATTTAGACACAAAAGATTACAAAGTTAATTTTATAATTTTTATTATTATTAATTTGTTTAAGGACGCCAGAGTTTAACTTTGAAACGAAAAATAATAATTTTTATTTTTTATTATTGA
This sequence comes from Dolichopus griseipennis, assembly GCA_963082915.1. Lineage (NCBI taxonomy): Eukaryota > Metazoa > Arthropoda > Insecta > Diptera > Dolichopodidae > Dolichopus > Dolichopus griseipennis. Next base: position 5,356,793 of record OY720445.1, read on the forward strand.
TAAAAATGTTTTATTGACCTCATCATGTATTTTGTTATATATATATATACAAGTGTGCATACAAGATAAGGAATGTTAAAAGGCGTTTTATTGAATGTCAGATTAATATTCTTATAGTAAAAATATTTAAGATTTAAGTTCATAATTCATTGTACCTATATAATTTTATTTGAAAAATGTGATTTAATACTCATCTAATTTTTATTTTTATTTTCAGGTAAGAATTAAAAAATAAGCTAGTAAGAAATTCAAAACGTAAGTTAATGCGATTAAAAATTACTTGTAAGTAAGAACGTAACATATACCTTTTATTTTAATAAATCAAGGCCAGTACTCTTATAAATTAAAATCATTTGATTTTCAAGTAACAAATCCGGATTTTTTTATTTTTAGTAAATGATGTTCAACATTACTCTATACTTATTAAGGCTGGGTGGCTGAAATTTTGCCAAAAGTGGTTTAGTTTTATGGCCAAAGTTTCTGCAAAATTTGGTTGGTCTACTGCAGTGGGTTCGAGTAGCTGCCATACAACTTCTTATTTTATATGTGCATTACTCTATACCTATTGAAGTTGGGTGTATGAAGTTTTGCCACAAATAGTTTAATGTAATGGCCAAAGTTTCTGCAAAGTTTGGTTGTTCTACCGCAGATGGTTCGAGTAGTTGCCATACAACTCCTCTTTTTATATGAGCATTACACTACACTTAACAAAGCTGTATATTTGAAATTTTGCCAAAAGTAATTAACCGGATGATATAATGTATATGCTACGGTCATACGGGTATCACAGATTTGACACAGTCTACTCTTCTACACTCTTCCTCATTTTTTATTAGATATGATCCGACCAGAATTTGAACACGAGACTTTTCGATTGAAAAGCCGTCACTTTCAATTGAAACAGTATTCCATTCGGCTCTTAACTATCTTTGAGGTAAAGTCATTTGGTACTATTTGATATGAAAAAATGTTTTGTTTTCCAAGGTTTTTAACTTTGAACTACAATTTCTCCAAAAGGGCAAGAACTATCGCCTCCAAATAAACCTAAAAATACAAACATAACCGTAGAACAGAAGAGTAACGGTATTTTCAGCAGTTCAGATAACCTATTTTACAACAGATATCCTATGAAGAATATATATTTTTGGGAAGGTGTCAACATCAAGTATCCTTAAGATATAGTGGTTTAGTCTTATGCGAGTAAAACATTTCCTATAGAATCCTCGTTGATTTACTGTTTATTAAATAGGAGTCTGTGGTTGATATTAGAAATCAATACAATATTACATGTTATGCCTATCGTTTTCGATGTGTTTATGATGGTGTCCAATTGCAAAAAATTTGTTATTAGTAAACTTAATATTGAATAAAGTTTCATTTTTACCACGAAAGGTTTCTTTTTGATTACATTAAAGAGTTGGCATTGGTTTTAGTTACTATATTTCTAATTTTGTAATCTCTTCCTATATAATTATTAATTCTGTGAATTAAGAATATAATTTCCTCAATATTTCAACATTATCACCTCAATTTCAAATTAATTTTTTTTTTTAAATAAATCAAACACGAACCACATTACAATTACAATACCATATTTTTAAATTATTTTCCATTTTACATACCCACTTCACCATAAATCGAAAACAGCTTAACTTTAAATTTTCAACCTTCCTTATTATAAAAATAATTTTTTTAATCAATTTTTATATAATTACTTTTTTTCTCATTTAAAATCCAATTAAAAAAAAATTGTAATAAAATTCTTCCGAAAAAAATTTTATTAAAAAACTTTTTAAAAAATTCCAAAATTCAATTGAAAATTAATATAAAAACTAAACTTTCTAATTTGTTTCCAAATTATTTTCAATTTTAGTCCAATTTTTCATTTTCAATGACTTCCTAGTATATATCTATACTTCTTCCACTTTAAAGAGGCTATATATATATCTATCCTTGTTTTACCTTAAATATTCTTAATAATAAATTACATTTTAAGCATGTCATTCTTAATACATGTCCAATCTAACACTAATAAGAAACTTTCCTTTTTTTTTTTAAAACAATTTTTCAATTACATTAACAATTAAGAAACAACAACAACAACAGCAACAACAACAAAAAATTAAACTTCATAAAAATATCCTTAATAGTACTCGTATAATAGTAATTTGTATTTTCGATTATACAATTTTCCACAGAAGAAATACTGAATCCTGAGTCCTTGATTATAAGGACAAGACAAAATTAAACAAAATAAACTTTAAATTAAAAAATAAAGAAAAAAAATAAATAAAAAAAAAAAAAAAAAAAAATTAAGAAATAAATAGAAAATTAATTCAACAATAAATAATGGTAAATTAAAAAACAACAACAAGTGAAAATGAAAAAGAAAGGACGAAAATAAAACAAGGAATTTTTCAATATTTGCCTCGGTTTTCAGTGTCTTTGATTATATGTCTCTCCCATTCTTAATCAATTTTTTTTTTCGTTCTCTTGTTTTTAAAATTTAAATAATTTTCATGGCGGCTACATTAAAAATAAAAACAATAAATAATTTACCAACATTGATTACTTTTACAAAACTTTAAATTACAATCACGATTTTGACGGGAAAATCATAAAAAAAAGAAAGGAACATTTAAAATGAAAACCCAGGAAAAAAGAAAAACAGAATTCATTGACTTCTTCAACTTTTTCACCTACGCCCTTTTCACTTGGATTTAAATTTAAGAATTTCCTTTTAATTATATTGAAGGCAGGTCTTTAAAGGGATGCTTTTAATCATTACAAAACAAAAAAAAAAAAACAAAATGGAAAATGAAAATTTTGAATATTGATTTTCCTTCAAATTCATCACATTTTAATCATTTGTTTTTTTTTTTTATTTTATGTATGCCACCACCAGGATGGCAATAGCTATGTTAATGACTACCTAACTTTAATCAAAAGAAAATCCATCATTATCACCACCACTGCTCCTTTACCTACTGCCGCTATACTACAATTACTACTACTACTACTACTGCCATCAATCTCTTTATTTAAATTTTGAATTTTTTTTGTGTTTTACTTGTTATGTCCGGATCGATTTGTTTTGTTTCTCAGCAGCCTTCTAGAAATTATTAATAACATCACCTTCAGTTAAGAAATTACTCATTGACTTCTTTTTCTTCGGAGAAAATATTTCCTGGCATATCCCAGTATCCTCGTCCTGGGTATCCCCCTGTGTCATTCTCTTTTTGTTTCCATATGCTTGTTGGTTTATTTGTTATATGAACGAATGAATGAATACGAATTTACAAAAAAGAAATTACTTAAAAATAAAATATTGATTTTTTTTTTATTTTGTTTTAAATTACTTCTTTAATGATTTCTTGTTGTTGTTGCTTTTCTTGCCAAAATAATTTACGTTCCTTTTGAATATTAAAAGAATATCTTTTTTTGGAACAGTTTTTTATTTATAAAGATCCTGTTAGTTTTAGCCTGTACTTATTGTGAGATATGATTTTACAGCTCTTTGAAATGTTTGATTGTCTAGTGGTTTAAAATATTATCATTAAAACTTAAACGATAGTAGTAATATAATTTTCCATCGAACTTGTTGAAAATCTATTCTTAGGTCTCTAAAGAAATAATCATTTTCCGGGCACAGCTGTGAATAACAAGAAATGCTTCAACTTCATTTCCTATTAACAACAATTTATTGATGTCATTTTAAGTTATTGTAAGTGATTCTTTGCCTTTGCAGGTCTTATTATTCATAGAACCTTAGATTAGTGGAACATCTTCCTCACAATATAGTTTCATGTTGCTTTATCTAAGTGATAGTATGAAGAATATCGCGGTGTCCGGTAGATCATCTTAACATTAACTTCAATTAATAGTTACTGTGCTTAAGTTTCAATTTCAACATAATCCTAACCCATTTTAATTTCAATTGCATACTTAAACGAAACTTTTTCATTAACTAAGATTTAGATGCAGTTCATTTAACGTCAAAACTTTGAATTTACCTTTTGGCTTCAAAAATCTACCAATGCTTTTTTGTATTCCATCCTTTTTTCTTTTCCACAACACTGAGTTTGATTTTCTTTTCGCTTAATCTTTCTTCTTCTTCTGTTATATTTTGTCAATGTAAATACAAAAAAAAATTACCCCATCCCAAAATTTCTCAAACCAACCTCAAACTGTTAAATAAAAAAAAAATAAAAATCAACTAGGTTTAGTGTAACTGACTTTAAACAATTACACAACAGAAGAAGAATACAAAATTTTTTTTTGACTTATAGATTTTTCTTCGCCTCATTATAATCAACAAGAAAAAAAATTTCAAGAAAAATTTCTTAAAAAAAAAGAAAACAAGAAAATAAAAATTTAAAAATAACAAGGATAGCATAAGGACGAATAAAAGAAGAACAGGACGATCAGGACGAAGAAAAAGGTACTAAGTTTTAAAAAAATCAATTTTAAAGAATTTTTATTTTTAAAATTTCTAATGAGTGAAAGATGGTAGAGTGACGGAGAGAGAGAAGAGAAAGAGAAAGGAAGAGAACAGAATAAAACATGGGAGGGTTCAAAATTAAACGCCAGGTGGTGTTAAATGATTGAGGTGCTTGCTGATATTGTAATAGACATTTGTTTTTTTAAATTGTTGAAAACATACACGTACGTTCTATCGTTACGCACATTCGATTTTTGAAGGAGTTGAATTTAAAAAAAAAACAACAAAAATGAAATAATTAAAAAAACATAAAGCAGTGTAAAGGAAGTCTTACGTGTACGGTTTTTTTTTTTTTTTGAAAATGTGCTAATGACTTTTTTGTTGTTGTTGTTTTTATTTTTATTTTTGTTAGTTCATTATATTAAAAGTGAAAGTGATGGTGCGAAAGAGAAAAAAAATATTAATTAAAAATTAAACAGGAGATAATTGGTACTTGATTATTTTTTTCGAAAGTATGTGGGGCAATTGTTACTTTTAATTTGTAATCAAATAGAAATAAAGAAGATCCGAAAAGTTGAACTTTAAATGTTGAAAGGGAATGTTTCAGATATTTTATATGAGTTTAAAGCTCCTGCAAATTAAGGAGTTAATAACCTAATAGATTATATTATATTTAAATGTGATGTTTGTCTTAACATGGATAAGTTTCTGTAAATGGAATATTATTTTAGAGCTTGCCTAGGCGTGGAAATTATTTGTACAATTTGGGGAATCGAAAAATCAAATGTCTCTGAAAAATCTTCTAAGTAGAGGCTGTAAAGGTTAAGAGACCTCAAATCTTGTGTTTAAAGTCATTTAAAGGATAATTTTAATTAGAGGATCAATAAATGAAGTAAAAATTATATTGCTGTGCCTTAATTCCACCTGGTAAAATAGAAATTTCAGGTATCCAACAGCTGTTTTATTACTACGCTTCACCAGATCGTATTACTTAATTTTAATTCAATAAATACCGATGTACTTACTAACTGCCAAATTACTTAACCGGTTCCATTGCATTTTTAAAATTTAATAGTTTTCTGCTTAAATTTAAAAAAAAAAAGAATTATATTGAAATTAATTTTATAAATCACCGTAAAATTTTTATTTTCTCTAATTTTTTTTTTTTGACTTCAATTTACAATTTTTTCTGACATTCATTTTTTAAATGTGCACCCCAATTAGATTGTTGTACTTTTAAATAAATTCTTTGTGTCCTTTTAAACAAATTTTTTTTTAAATTCTTTTTATTTCTTTCTTTAATTTATTGCGTGTAAAATTAAGGACGATTTTTTTTTAAAATTAAAAATATAAACAAGGACAAAAGCAATGAAACCTGTCGGTTTTAAATAGGAAGGACATTTTACAATTAATGTTGCAAATGCTATAATAAGGTAGCAATGGTAAATACCAAAAAAATATTTTGGAACATAAATTTGCAATAATAATAATTGAAACGCTTTTAAAGGATAATTATTATAGCGCTTTTTTTTAATTATTTTTTTTTATATAAAGGGGGGGAAACCGTTATTAAATTGTTTACTGCATTTTGAATATTTTTTTTTCAATTTAAAATTCAGAATTTTGTAATTTATTTTGTTTTGAATATTTTGTTCTTTAAATTCTTTTTTAAGTTTTTCTACTCTCGGTTGGTGGCCATTTCTTACCCAATTATTAGCAACTGTGGAGTATTTGGGTATAGTATTTAGTCCCTTAAAAGTTTTAAAGTAAACATTTTTGTGATACCGCATCAAAGTTAAAAATTCTGAAAATGGATCAAAAGTAAAAAAAGTATATAAAATAATAAGAGAAAATATTTAATTATACATTATGTCATTTGCAAGATAAATTTTTGTATTTTCTGTATATTACAAGTACACTGGTGTGCAATTATATAATTCATTTTAGTGGATAATTCAATTATTTAGAAGTATTTTAGTCTAAAATAAAAACTGTTTAAAAGATTGTTGTTAAATTTTGTATACCTGATGATTTTTGGCAAGGAGTTGACTTTAATCAATTAGAACAGTTCGATTTAATTGAAAAATCCCTAATGACTCCCAGAAACTTCTATTCACATTATATTATAACTGTTTAGAAAAAAACGTATAATGTTGAGTCATGATCTAACGGTAAAATCGATTAAAAACTAACGGTAAACAGCTTTCGATGCTACTATAAAATATTTTATAAATAGTTTATAAAGAAAATCATTTAGTAATTCTGAATCTTTTCTACTGTACAGCCTATCCAAAAGATAATGCTTTTAGGGGGTCTTAAAATTCCCCTCGATTACATAGAAAAGGTTCACCAGCTTTACGAACCTATAAAATGGCTCTTACAGCTTGTTGCAAGGAAAGTATTTTTTCACCCAACTGTCACCGTCGTAATTTTAATAAAAAAAGAACAACCACAAATATAAGAGAGAAAGAGAGAAAACAACATTTTTTAAAAACCAAAAAAAGAAACTTCCCCACCCCCTTCAAATACACTTACCTTTTGTTTTTGTTATCCTATTCATTTACCTACTTGTTTTTGTAAATATTCGTTTTTGAAAATCGCCTTTGTTTTTTTTTTCTTGTATTTTTTTGTTTTTGTTTTTTTTTTTTTAATAAATACAACTGTAAAATATAAAATTTTTAGGACATTTTTGTTAACAAACCAGCCATTCAATTGTTATTAATTTATTTTTTGTGACAATTGTTTAAACTTCTGGTGCCTTGCCACCGTCCATCTATTTCATTAAGACTCACCCAAAAACCCAATATTCACCACATAAAATTTGTTCAAGGCACTAAATTTTGCCCGTTTTATAAAAATCAAAACAAAACAAAACAGAAAAACCGTATTTTAGAGTTTATTGTTGAATGTCCTTTTTTGTTTTATTTTTGTTTTTCTTTCTTTTGTCCTTATTATTTCAGTATGTTGCTACCAATATAAAAATTCAGATTTTTGTCAAAATGTTTAAACAAATGTTCAGTTGTTAAAAATTTTTCTTATTAGGAAAAATGTTGTCGTTAAAAAAGGTTTGCGATTTTTATGAATTCATTTAAACACAAAAAAAATCAATAAAATTAAATGATAAATTGGGTAATTTTCGAAAATATCGGTGTTAAATTTTGTCATGGTAATTTTTTATATACAAGCATATTTTTGTACATAAAATGAGAACGTGTCATCTCTTACTTTATATTTTGATTGTCCCGTTTTTATATTAGGTGATAAATTTTATATGTACTTATATTGGGTTATTGTTTTTTTGTTTTTGGAATTGTTTTGTGTTGCCAGATTTTATTGAATTGAATGGACGCATTTTTGAACATACGGTTAGTTAATTGACATTTGAATTTTTTTTTTAATGTCATTTTTGTTTAGAAAATTTTTTGACATTAATCAATTGTAATTGTTATAAATTATATGTATTGATTTGTATTTTAAAAGGATTTATTTTTTTTTTAAAACAAGGGCGATAAAATCTAAATATATGTATATATATATATATATAGTTTCTAATAACTGTAAATTGTACATATCTTAAAACTATTACAAGGGTGAAATTAATTGTAATGAAAAATTGCTAAATATTAGAAAATTTTAGGGTATAAATTTTTACAGTTAGTAAATAAAAAATTTGTCAACTATAATTTAATAAAATTTCAATTAATGTCAGTAAATTTCAAAATAATTGTTTTTTGTTTTGTTGTTAGTTTTTAATTATGAGTGAATGTGATTTAAGATGACACTTGCATTCTTAATTAAAATAATAAAAATGATATTAAAAATTGTATGGGTTTTTATAGAACCACAAAAGTTTAGTGGTATAAAATATGGTTTGTGGTGTATCTGTCGATGCATAAAAAAGGATTTTTCCATTAATTTTTAAACACGGATTATTTTACAGGTTCTTTGGAATAATTGTATCTAATATATGTAACCTTAAAATTAAAGAAGCGTCCAGAATATTTATTTTTTTATGAGGGAAGGGAAAGCTTCAAACACCACATATTACCACGTATTCCATCGCACTATTTTCTATCCAATTTTACCCATCCTCCACACTTCTATAATCCTACCGTTTTTTAGCCAAATTTTAAGTTGGACCTGTGATACAAAGTTACAGTTTGGTTTCAAAGATAGGAATGGGAAAGGATTTTTGGGAATTCAGAAAAATCAGGATTATATAATTATGTGGGTTAGGGAAAATTAAAGGAACACAATTAATGGAACTTGGTTCAAAATACGCGATAACAAGCTGTGTTGCGGAACGTTAATAGTTCGACTATCTAAGAATAATCATTTGTTGCCCTCCTTGTTTCTCTTTGGCAAACTTTCAAAGGGATCATTAATTGCTTAGTTTCTTTAGATTTCTTTCTTTAAAAGATGTTAGTTCCAACAAGATATCTATAAAACAGGGCCAGTAACCCGACTGTAGGGTACTCGATTTAGTGAGCGTTGAGGTGATATTGAGATTGAACATATTTAAGACAGTCATCTTTAATCCTGTGTTAAACCATTTCTTATTTTAATGCATTTCTTATTTTAATTTTCTAGTTATCTATAATTTGGAACAGTTAGTAGATTCGTTAAAATCTATTAGTGGAAGCATCCTTGCTATAAGTAAAATCAACATTTTGCCTTATAAACTATATTAATAATTTTATCCCTGACATCTTGCTCAAACTAGGCATTATATGTCAGGCTCAATGAATTGTCTTTACCCAATATAGTAATATCCAATTTAACCCATACAAGTACGTATCATCTCAAACATATAAGAATTCTTAAATTTCCCCACTCATACTTCCGAATTAAATTTACTGTAACTATTCAAGTACATATCTATATTTTCAAATAATTTCAAATCATTCATCAATCCCTTATTGTTACAATTAATTAATAATGGTTACAATAAATCAAAGAAATTTTGGTTTTTTTAATATGAAATAAAAGTTTTTTAAATTTTGTGGTCGGACCAACAATTCTAATTTAGATCAAAGAATTAATTCAAGATAAGAATTCAGAAAAAAAAACCATTTGCTTGATCAAAAGAACGATTATCGCATCTTGAAATGATTTAATTTTCTTTTGTATCTTCTTATTCCAACTTCTGTTTTGTAATTATCATTTTTAAATTGATCTGCAAAAAGGACATTCTAAAAAAAGGACAACAATAACTTTTTTTTTTCTTTATAATTTTGAAAAAAAAACTGAAATTTTATATTTTAAGTCCTTTACAAAATTGTTTCTCTGTCATCATCTTTTTTTTTGTCTTTGTATATATTCTTCTCTAATTGTCAATCAACTCTATTTTGTTAACGTATGCATCTTATTTTATATCCATTTTGTGTGTGTGTTTTTTTTTTTCGTCCTTTAATATATAATTGTGTGTTTTTGTCCTTTTGGTTCAGCTGTTACAAACAATTGATTTAATCGCACACTATACCTACATATTACTTTTGAAAAATGTGGAACTGTGGTATTCAGAAAATAAAACACAACACTACAAATTTCAAAGAATTCTAGATACAGATGATAATAATAAGAACAATCAGGATAATAATATTAATAATAATAAGAATAATAATAAATATAATAGTAATAATTTAATGTCCTTTATTTGTTTAAAGTATAAAATAATAAAGATAATGTAGAAAAATGTAATAAATCTAAATCCTTAATAAGGAGTCTTTTAGGCCGTGCCATTATAATTTTCTATTCTAGTCAAAAAATTAAAAATTTAAATCTGAAAGTTGTACTTTGATCTTCAAAGAAATGGATTTTCAATTTGGCTTCTGTCTACAATTTTTAATTTTACTTAAACACAAATGTTGATATTGAAAAAGTATTTGCCATCCATTAATGTATTCTTTGCCATCTATTAAGTTCCATGGACGAAATTTGTACAGAACATAATAGGAAGTTTTAAGTCTGCAGTCAAGTTAGACCAATTCAAAGACAGATGACATAAATAAAATTAAAAATTTTCCGCTACAGTAAATGTCTGAAATTGAGGTTTAATCATGGAATCTATCACCCTCTAATTATGTCTCTGATTACGTTAAGGCTTCTTTTAAACTTTTGAGTCCTAGGAGATTTAAGGGAATTTATTCCAATTTCTGCGTCACCATCAAATTTTTACATTTGTCTAATACATCTACATCCGAAATGGTTTTTGTCATTTATTTTATGACTGGTTATTGGCATGTGCACTGTGTTCCAACGCCGAATCTGTTCTTGTCATAGGTTTTTGCACGCATCGTGATTTGTCATCGGTTTCTGGAATTTATTATTAAAACTGAAATAAATTAAAAGGTAAATTCAACCTAGAGTAAGTTTTAAGATTCATATCTAAAAGAGAGTTTTAAGAGTTTCAACGTAAATCGAAAGTTTATTTAATGTATTTTTGTAATTGTTTAAACAAAGGAAGCCCTAACAGACTTTATATTGTTTTACTGTGCCTTCGAGTCCAACGTAAGCATAATCTTTTGTTTTTTTTAAAAATACCAGACAATCTTATCCAAAAAATTTAAATAGTATTCTAATAAAAATCTGATATTTGCGTAAAAAATTACAAAGTAAATCATATAAGTTGGATCATTTTTTTGTTTTGTAGTGTTAAAAACAACATATTATGAAAAAAACTCTCCCATTCACTATAACTTCATCCTACAGGATTTATTTTCATTTGTATGTAAAAATATAATAAAAATTAATATATACAACAATATAATATGTATATGTGATTATATTAAATGTTGATGAATGCCGATGACAGGATAATAATAATCAGACAATGAAAAAAAAAAAATCTATATGGAATTTTTAAGGATTTTCAACGAGATTTATATGATGAAACGATTATATTATTATTATTATTTTTTTTTCCTATTCAGACTTATTTTCTATTTATTTTTCCAACTTACTTTTTATTTCTCTGCTCCGTCTTTGTTTTTTTTTTCTTCTTTTCGAATTACCCAATCAGTGTACCACATACTGATTTCAAATATTGAAAGAAAATTATTTAAAAAAAACAATCTGAAGATACTCGTATTAAGATGAAAATAATGGTTATTATAATAATATATGAACAATATTTAAATGTCATGGATATTTTCCAATATTTTCTTCACTGAGTTTTCTTGATTTTTATTATTAGTTTTTTTTTTTTGATAAATTTAATATTTTTTAAATGTGTATATGTAGATGTATATTATAGTATCCTTGGAAATGAAAAGGATATGAAAGATAAAAATTGTTTTGTTTCAAAAAGGAAAAATGAGAAAATGAGAAAATTGAAACCTTATTCCGTGGTGGTAAAAGAAGCTTTTATAAATTTCTAAAAATATATTTTTTAAAATTTTACTATTCGTAGGATTCGGAATTTCGTTTTGAAGTGCCATGGAAACATTATTTAAAATTAGGTACTCAATGATAACGGTCAATGAAGTTCTTTGGTTTATCGGAATTTGTGAGATTTCAAAGGTATTCTTAAAAAATTTCCAAATTAAACTACCTAATTTTTAGGTTTAAGGTTGCCAGCCCGTCCAAACTTTTTAATGAAAAAAAGAGTTGAAGTGTGTAACTTTTGAATTTATAATTTTGAATGTGGCTTGATCTGGAATTCGAGAACCACATAAACTTGTGCACCCTATACTAGCGCTTGTAAAGTTAATTTCTGCATTAATCGTTTAAAAAATCACTGTGGAGTCCGTTAAGTTGTACATTTGAACATGCCAAGCTAGAAATTTTGTTCAACTTTTTGTGGATGTGTGGTAACCCCATAATATTTGGGTTTTGGGACTTAATTAGCACATATAAATTAAAGTTTTAAAATGAATATATCACTAATTCCACGAATATCTTAGACTTGTAAACATTTCGTTGAATATTTACAGATATTAACTTACCAACTCTAGTATAACCCTATTATTGCCGTGCTCAACTAAATATATTTAACATAATATTACTATGTATTTCTTTTGGGATATTCCATTTTTCTGTTGTGCCTTTTATTCTCTATTCAATTACAGAAGAGTCCTTGATTTTGAAATATGGATGACTATAATGTGACCTTTGATAGGTCTGTTTTTCAATACAATATGAATGTTCATATTTTGTGTATAGAAAATTTTTCTAAAAATATAATTTTTCAATATTTATATTTTCTATTTTTGATCTTTTACTTTTTTTTATTCCTACTTTTTTTTAATTTTTCATTTATTTCCCTCAGACCCAATTTTCTTTCCGTCTTTCAAAAATTTCAATATCTTTTCGGTTCTTATCTTCATTTCACTATTAGGGGGTTTTCTCTTTATTGGACAAATGAAAGTTTGTAGAAGATAACGATATATATATACATATATTGATCATCATTTCATTTCGTTTGACTTTGAAGAAGGTAATCTGTCAATTTGGGTATATAGGTTCTTTTCCTAATATAATTTTCCAAAAAGAAATTGAATACAAAAACAAAAGGAAAACCTTGTTAAGACTCACTTAAAAAAAATATAAATTTTCATTGGAAATTTTTTAAAAACGTTTAATAGATGTTTAAATTTAGAAAATTTTATTTTTCCACGAAGTTTTCAATAATATCAAAAAAAAAATTTTCAAGGGTCATTTAAAAAATATGTATTTAAAAATTTAACTTTGATGTTTGATTTTCTTTTTAAGTTATAAAAAAATTGAAAAATAATTTAAGAAAATTCGTGGGTGGTTCAAAATTTTAATATTTTGATGATAGAAATGTAAATTGAAATAATGACATGTCTGTATAGTTTTCAATAGGTTGTCATCATGTAAATACAAAATTTCAATTTTTTTAACAAATTAATAATAATAATTATACCATATGCCATTGAATTTTATATGGGAGGACGTATGAGCATTTGAGTTAATACTTTTCATAAGGTATTTTATTATATTCATCTGGTTATAATCCCGGTTAAATCTTTCGAAAAAATTACAAAATATCATTAAAGAATAGATGTGATATTTAGGTATTTTGTAACCATATGATTTTGACAACAGTCAAAAAGTATTCATTTAACATACATAGCATTTCTAAGTTCTGATGACTTTTGTAAAATTATAAAAATATTAGGGTTTAGAACAAATAGTATACTATCGTGTGGTGTTACAATGGTGAAAGTGTCGACCTTTCATGTGGAAGGCCAGGGTTCGAATACCAATAAAAGTGACAGTTCGGCTTGACTTAGCTACTATTCACCATTGGGCTTAAAGTAATGACATAATCAATTGTAATTAATAATTATATATCTTTAGTAAAAAAAACAAGTAAAGAAACAGTCAGTCGGTGCAACCGACTTAGAAATACCCTACACCTATTTGGTTGGTAAGGACATATCCATAAGTCATTTTAACACCATAAAATCTGTAATTAATTTGATCGTAAGACATAGCTAACCAAATTAACTTTATAATACTAAAAACATTTTCTAATTACACTATCTATTAAAAAATACCACAAATTCTTACTAATTTATCTATTTAAAAATATTAAAAAACAAACAAACTTGAAATAAATGAAAATATATTTATTCCAATTCAATTACAGAATGAAAAAATTCTAATTATTAAATTTTGTGATAAAAAAATAATCAAAGCATAATATATTTAATAATCCAAATTTTTCAAAATTGCAATTATTTTAAATGGTTAGTTTATATACCTAATAGAAAAGCTTATAAACGCAAAATATGCAATAAATGTATTTCTAAAATACAATTACAAATTTAGACTTTTACATATAATTCATTTAAATATTCAAATAAATTTTACATAAATGCAGCAAGTACCTTTAAACATAGCTGAACCACTACAATTAAATCTAGATTTCGGAGACACATAGGACATAGGAAATATATTCTTTGGCTTTGAAATTAAACTCGACCAGAACCAATTCCCATGGTACTTTCATTACTAGTAACCTAGAGTTTAAATTTCATCAAAATACCGGCATTATTTTTTGAGTTATGGTGTTTTTAAGATATATGTTTTTTAGTCCTTGAACTTGTCAAGGGTTCCAGAACCCGAAACCATGGTACGATTTCGCCCATATTCAGTCCCGTCATACTTTCAATACTAGTTAACCCTTGTATACAATTGGAACGTTCTATCTTAATTTTAATTAACTAGTTTTATTAATTTCGATGATAAGCTTTTACACATTTGGGGGGTCTAAGTGAGGTCCTGAACCACCAGTTTAAATGATCCCAAATTAGGGGGGCACGGAAAAAATAGTAAGGAACACCCTGGGCCAAATTTGAAGCTTCTACATTTGTTTCAAGTTACTATTTTTATTAATTTCGAAAATATGCTTTAAGGTCCTCGGAACTGAGTGGCTGGTCCCCGACCCACTAGTCCAATGGGGCCCAAATTTCAAAGACACTTACGCAATAGGAAGGGACACCCTGATACCAAAGGTTGGAGGTTATATCTTCATTGGTTTCGGAATTACGTTAGTTTGGCCTAAATTCGATCAAAAAGTTTTCAGTTCCGAACCCATTGTCCAATCCTCACCGTACGTAATCACCGCCGTAGTTTCATTACCAATAACCTACAGCACAAATTTCATGAAGATAGCCTCATTAGTTGTTGAGTTATCGTGATTTTTAATTTATGTTCGTTATCCCTGACACCGACTTAAAGGTCCAGAATCCGAACCCATGGGCTGATTTCGCCCTTATACAGCCCGCGCTTTACTTATAGTACTAGTTAACCCTTGTACACTATTTGAACGGTCTATCTTAATTTGAAGTAACTATTTTTAGTAATTTCGATTATAAGCTTTTAAAACTTGGGAGGTCTGCGAGGGGTACTGAACCACCTCTCCAATTGATCCCAAATCAAGGGAACAGGTAAGAGATAGTAAAGAACACCCTGGTGGCAAATTGGAAGCTTCTACATTTTTTGAAGTTGTTATTTTTATTAATTTTAAAGATATGCTTTAAGGTCTTCGGAAATGTGTGGCTGGTCCCCGACCCAGTACTCCAATGGGACCCAAATTCCCAAGACACTTAGGAAATAGGAAGGGACACCCTGATACCAAATTTGGAGGTTCTATCTTCATTGGTTTCGGAATTATGCTCGTTTGGCCTAAATTCGATCAAAAAGTTCTAGGTTCCGAACCCATGGTTCAATCCCGACCTTACGCAATCCCCGAAGTAGTTTCATTACTAGTAACCTACAGCACAAATTTGATGAAGATAGCGTCATTAGTTGTTGAGTTATCGTGATTTTTTATTTATGTTCGTTAGCCCTTCGATCGATTAAAAGGTCCAGAATCCGAACCCATGGGCCGATTTCGCCCATATGCAATCCCCGCCGTACTTTCAGTCCTAGTAATCTACAGTTAAAATTTCATCAAGATAGCTCCATTATTTTTTGAGTTATCGTGCCTACGGACGGACGGACGGACGGACGGACGGACGGACGGACGGACAGACGGACGGACGGACGGACATGGCTATATCGACTCAGGCGGTCACGCTGATCACAAATATATATACTTTTCCATATCTAGCTCGCTTCCTTTAGGTGGTTACAAACACCATACCAAAGTTAATATACCCCTTTACCTATTCTATAGGTGTAGGGTATAAAAATACATTAATATAACAATATTAATAAATAATTTAATTGGATCATATAGCTCACAGATACAAAGAATACCATATAACTCAAATACAAAACTTATTACCATATAAACTAATAGAATTGTATATATTGAAAATCTAAGACGTTGCTACATGTTATATGGACTCACACTCATATTTAAATTGTATGTAGAATTTCAGATCCATTAAGATCAGTTCTAATAATACGAATATAATATGATTCCCCTGTTCCAAACATGTATTCATGGTAAGAACAGGCTTATTAGCCTAACAGTTAAACAGTTAGCACTTAAAAAAAAAATTTTTTTTAGAATATAATAATGAAAGACAAATTGGTTCCAATTTTTAAAACCCCAAAATAATTTTATTCTGAATGAACCATGTTGGTTCAATAAGTGTAATTTAAGCTTCGTTTTTCAGATCCCAAATCAGTTAAATTAATTACATAATCTTATATAATAATCTTTAAATTTTTCAATTTCTTACTTTAATATTTTATAATTGAATTTCTCACATCATTTTACAAGTGAATAAATTGCAAAATCATTTGTAAATATTTTTAATGCAATCAGACTCACTTCATTTTCAAATAATTCAAATAATTCCAACTTTAATCATAAAAACAAAAAGTTAACCAGAAGAAAAATATATATATGTAATTCTCATATGATCTGTCAAATTATATTTTGTAATTTGTCATATAATATAAATTTAGTATTTCTAACCAAAGTAATCATATAAAAAAAAAAAAAAAAAACAAGAATTTTCTGTCTCTTTCTTTCATATTTTCACATACATATATATATATCTTATATAATAAAATAAAAGTGACAGCAAAACAAAATGACTGCATCAAAAAATCATAAAACATTTTTCATGCTTTTTGACTTTTACAACCAAATCATAACGGTATTTCATAATAATATTATACATATATTATATAAAAAAAAGAAAAAGAAAAAAAAAACAGTAACAACAACAACTGAACGGAAAATCTATTCCTTCCTTACTGCCTATTATAAGAAATATAAAAAAAACAAAATTCAACATGGCGTTGACTCTTTTTCTTCATACAATTATATTTTACTTTCTTTTATTTCTTTCTCTATACATACTTTCTTTATTTTTCATCTCTTTCTTTTCGTTTTTTTTTTATTTTTTTTGTTTTTATCCTGTCTTACAGGAAAAAAAAAAACCCAAAGAAGAGAAAATAAAAAGTCAAGTAAATTATTTTTGTCATTTTAAAGAACGAATAAAAATCTGTTTTCATTTTGAGCTTTTTCTTCTTATTTTTTTTAAGTTCATTTTTATTATTGCTTTCTCTTTCTCTGGCTTCTCTTTTTTTTTTTGTGAAAACCCATTCCTTGTAAATTCTAACGGTTTTATTCTAACAATAATATACAATATAAGAAAGATCAGTTGCAGTTGGTGTGGTGAAATAACAGCAGTTACCATTCAACACTATAATAAAAAAAAAATTACAAAAAAAAATTACACAAAAAATTTACGCTTTAGTAAATCGGCATTAAAAACACTTATCTTTTCTGCCTTAACATTCTATAGTTTTTCCTTCTCTTTCTATCACTTGCAAGCCTTTCAGTTTTTTTTTGCAAATATACGAAAATGAAAATACAAAATGTTATACACAATATTCAACACATTCTGTTGTAGAAATTCCTTTGCAAGCGAATAAATTTAAAGGACATTTTTATTATACAGCAAAAAATCTGGCAACAGCAAAAAAAAAAAACTAAAAAACTACAATTTATTCATATAACATTTATAATAAAAAGAGGGGATAATAATAAAGTGAAATGCTAGTTACTTTGATTTACAGTTATTTCAAATCTCATTCTATTAAACTATTATTTTATGCTACTATTAATTTTTTTTTTTTTAACTTTATTGCTTATTTTAACCTTTTAAAGTCGTGCGGAGCGAATTTGAGTACAAATTAGGTTTGTCTAGTATTTTAAATACAAAAGATTTTATTACAGTTAGGTTTCAGTGTTGCCAGTTGTTTAGAAATAATTAATGTTTTTTTTTTAGGGTAATTGAAAATGTAAATTTGAGTACTTTCTTAAGATTTAAAATATTATAGGAACTGTTTTATTGATTAGCAAGTTCTGTGACAGTTATGCTTTGATGTAAATAAACCCACCTCTAAAATATTTTTTTGTAAAAGAGCTTGGGCAACTGTATTTTTACAAATTGCGAACGTACCTAGCTTCATATTTCAAAGTTAATAAAATCCTATATAAAATACTGACTCTTAAGTGGAAACTTGGTTTTTTTGAATAGTGCTGTAGCTTTTGATGTATATTGACAGTTCGCAAAAGATACCTAGCCATGACCCAGCAGAATACATTACTTACAAACCTTTTGTATTATGGGTTCGTTTTTGATCCAATAAGAAAGTGTGTGTTTTTTTACATAATAACATATTTTCAGAATCATCAAATCACTATAGCAACCAAACGTTTTTTATGACAATACAGAGCTGTATCGGAGATTGAAATGTTTCAAAGGAAATAACTGTTAATTAAAAATTTTTTAAATCCTATTTCAACTCCGAGGAGTTAACGGGTTAAAATAAAAAGAAATACAGATTTTATTATTAGTGCTACAACAACCAAACATCAACAATCATAACTATCAATTATGGTAGGGAAATGAAAATTTATCATCAAAAGATGGAAAACTAAATGCAGCAAAGGATTAAAATCTAAAAAGTCAACTACATTATATTAAAAAGTTGACGGGAAGCTCTTAAAAAATACAACAACAACAACAAGAAGAATAAGAAATCGGTCAGCGTACAATTTTAGGATTTCATTTTTTAAAGTGTTCCAACTATAACATTTTGAAATATAATTTCTTTTACTTGCTGCAACTTTTCTTTTCCAAAGGCTGGGAAAACTAAAATGGAAAATAAGAAAATGGAAATTTTTTCCTATTATAACGGTATAAGAACACATGTATAACGGACTTAATCTATATTTATGCAACAACAATAATTTGCATCATAGCAATTGTAATAATAATAATAACAACAACAACACTGTTGCTCTCTAGCCTCCTGTTGTTGTTTCTCTACTCGCTAATAGTTTATGCTATAATTGCTTGCTTATGTTTTTGCAATATTTTTCATTTTCAAAAAAAATTTCCATTTTGGTCTTAGAATGTCCTTTGCATATTTTTTGCTTTTTTTCTCCATGTTTTTTGCACAAAACCATTTGCCATCGGAATTTCTCTAGGATACGGAAGAGATGATAAATATAAGAATGATGATGATGATGATGATTATAACAATTATTCTAAGGACGATGAAAATATTTTGCAACTTGTGTTGATCACTAACTGTAATAATGATTAGACGAGTTGTTAATAATAACGCATACCTAGTACATACCCACCTACCTATGTAAGTGTATGTGTAGTGGTAAATAGTAATGCTGGTACAAGGTTTTTTTTTAAAGATTTATCGAAGGATGATTTAATTTTTGCACTCATTTAAAGTATAGTAATACTACTACTACTATGTATATACTGGTGGAGATTTATACAAAACAAAAAGAAATTTATGTTGTTGTGTGTGTATTGTTGTGTAAATGTAAAAAAAAAGGAAAAAAATAAAAGAAAAAGGAAAAGGCAGAAAAATGACTAAGGAAAAACGTTGTTAAAATGTTATGCTACAATAATTCTATTCATTGATTTGCTGCAAATGAAAATTATAAATTTTTTATTTTTTATTTTATTTTGCAAATAAATTCTTATAAGAATGTAAAAAAAAAATATAAATCCAAATAAAAGATGGAACTTTTACCGTTATAATGAGAGATGTTTAATAGTGGCTAGAAAAGTCATAGTTTAATTAATCTCAAGTACATAAGAGAGCTGCTAAAGTACAAGTTAAGATAGCTATTCGATAATTGAGTGATATATAAAGTTCTTCAGTATTCCTTAAGTGGAATACGCTGTCCCTTTCTTTGAGAGAAGTTCCTTGTAAAAATGCTGACCTTCCAAGAGAAGTACTGATAACATTGAAAAGCTACATAAGAAAATCTTTTAGTGGATTATTGAATAGTTAATTTAAGCAAAGCGTCTAAAGCTTCTATTCATACACATTTCACTTACATTTAATCCTTTTTTCATATTAAGTATATTGTTTTTCAAATTAATTTGGTCTTTTTCCAAATTAAATTGATCTTTTTTCAAAAATACCCTCGTATCTTGGAAGCCAGTACTTGGATCGACTTGATTTAAAAAACCTAGCATCCGATTCTGTAGAGACACTTAAAAGGCAAAAAAACTCCCATTTCTAAAATTTAGAAAACTTCCAATAGGGCACTAAAGTTTTCGAGGGCTTTTTATTAGAGGGCACTTAGGAGTCAAACTTTTTCAATTTTTCTTGTGGGTTTTTGAACTCCTCTTATTTGGGTTCTACTATAAAACCTTTGTGAGAACCTTTTTCCAATATGTCGATCCCATTGCTAAATCCCCAGAAACAGAATTGATCAAAAAAATACCATTTTAATTTGAAAAATGACCAAATTCAATTAAAAATAATTAAATTTCATGTGAAAAAGGATCAAGTTCATGTGAAAAGAGTATATTTCAATCTGGTTTCATATAGACATTTCGTCTTACCCATTCAATTTTTTTTTTTAAATAATCTCGTGAGTACTTAGATCGTAGTTTCTTTGAAATTACATTTAATTGGACAGACTGACGAATACTGAAGAAGAACCTCAATTTTATCCCAAGAAAATGAACCACTTATTAAAAAAATAAAATTATGAAAATCAGATTGTTTTTTCAATTTGTTGTATTTTGATTCGGAATCAGATTCAGACTCTTTTATTTTCTTTGCCATGTTTTGTGTGATGGAATGTTAAGGCTCTTAAGACTCTTTGAAGGCGAGAACTTTATTTTATATTTCATGGATTAAAAATATATAAGAAAAAGCTTTCGTAATTAAATCGGAATTTTATAAAATTATTTTTATTATTTTTTTTTTTTTTTTTGATTTTGTGATGTTTTAGCAAATGGAACTTTTTACAAAGCTATGGAATTTTTGTTAATCTTTTTTTCAAGTTTTAAAATTATTTTTATAATTCTAATTAAACTTTATTTAATTCAAAGTTTTAAAAACATTGTACTAGTAGTTATTGTAAGAAAAAACACTTTCTTAATTATACTAGAATTTTAACGTAATAAAAAAAAAAAATTTTAAAATGTCTGAGTTTATTAAAATAATATTAAATTGTACTTAACTTTTAATTAAAATTTTAACTAAATTATTTTTTTTTTTCTTTTCCAGGTAAGTCAGCAATTCCTTGCAAAAAATACTAACAGTGTAGTGTTTTTGAATGCGAGAACAACATTTGAAATGTCCTCAGATTTTGCCGGTTCATTGTAATTATAAATTTTTATAAATAGCCTTGGGATAAATCCCATATACCAACTCCAAATTTTTGAAGGCAACTTTACAATTTTTTCAATATAAATAAAATTTCGATTTAAACTTATATTAATTATTTGGGAACTCAGATGTGATTCTAGTTCACTCCAATTCCATCGGTGAACCAGAAAATAGTGATGAAGAAATTGTTGCCAGAAAATAATCGGATGACAAGAGATGTCTCTATATTTACTGCCTTATTGTCAATAAATAGTAAGACTAATTTAATGTACAAAGGAATTGCTATGACCCATATAGTTTATCAAACTATAAAGTATGCACCCAGATTCTCAGAGAAAGATATTACTGTTTGCACCAATCCTCAGGAAATACCGTTATAATATAAGGCAACAACCTTGTTACCTATTAGTTGACATTTTTAAAATAAAATTTAAACTTTAATTTAACAAAAGACAGTTTTGTCTCATATATTTAGAACCCTACACCATATACGTATTGAAAATGAAAAGTCTTGAGGCATATGAATTCTTTGAGACACACTTTTAACCAATTATCTTCCAATAAGTAAGTCATTATTACATAAATTGCTTAGAAATCAATTTATAATTTCCAACTGATATTAACCTCTAAGTGCAACTTGAGTTATAAAAAGCTATTATCGGAAACAAGCTCACGAAATCACTTAAATGTTAAATCTACTTAGTTATTATGATCCACCTCATCTCAGAAAACTTCTAAGAACTTGTTTAACAATGAATTACCAAGATACTATTTAAAAGAGAACAATTTCTAAAAAATTTAATATTTAATTTTTACTTTACTTTTGATTTTTGAGTAAAATTGTAAAGAAAATTTGTAAAAACCCTCATATAATTAAGCTTTAAATTTAATTTAAATCTTTAAAGAGATCCAAAAAAAAAAAATCGTTCCTTTTTTTTCTCTAAAATCCGTTTCTAAGCCTCTGTTCTCTGACACGGATTACATTTGTTGTCATATAAAATAAACAAAACAACAAAAACAAAATCATAAATTTCATATTTTTTACAAATTGTTTTGATTTTTTTTTCTTTTCTTTTGATGTCCTATTTTTCATCGGTAAATCCTTGTCTTCTGTTTTTGTTCTTTTTTCATCCTGTGCTTGAGGGACGACAAAAACATTTTAGAAGACAAAAAAAATTAAATTTAATGAAAGTTTTGTTGTTGCACATCACTACAATTTGAAATATGAAAAATCGGAACTTTTGAAAAGGCAAAAACAACAACAACAACAACTAGGAAGGTAAAATTTAAGAACTTGGATTTTATTCTGGAGCAAATTTTTCATTTCTTTGAAAAGTTTTTTGCACGAATAAAAATTTGAAAAATAAAGGAAATGTACCATTTAATTCTATTTATTTTTATTTTTTTATATTCTGAATACAGTAAACTCTAGTTATAAAGTATTGGTATAAAATAATTCGATTTCTAAAAAAAACTCTAAGTCCAAACGAAATAAAGTCAGTTTTACTCAAATCTGTATTTTAAACTCAAGAAATTACTCAATTCATATTTGCAGTTTTATAAGTTAATAGTCGCTTAACGAAAGACAAAACTGTCTTTCGTTAAATTAAAGTTTGAATTTCATTTTAAAAATGTCAACTAATAGGTAAGAAGGTTGTTGCCTTATATTATAACGGTATTCCCTGAGGATTGGTGCAAACAGTAATATCTTTCTCTGAGAATCTGGGTGCAGACTTTATAGTTCACTTTTAAATATTTCAAGAGTTTAGCCGGATCACACTTTAGTTCACATTTAAATGACGAGTGAATATCTCGAGCTTAGCAACTCATAAGTTTAGTATACTCAACCTACGCTTATAGAGAGAACAGACTGAAAATATGAGTTCTGGGTTGAGTTGAGTTTAATATTTGAGTGTAATTATATACAACCTTACAAAATATTCGATTAAATGTTAATTTGGCGGGACTATTGTCTATTACTGAAGATTTTAGGGCAAAACTAAGAACAATTTAATTGACCATACTAGTTTTGATTACCATATGAAATGAATAGTTCAAACACCTTGATCCTTTTCCCTAGATTCCATTCAAGTGATCACAGGTTCTTCTTTTAGAGAGACATTAGATTTGGTGTATTCTTTAATTGCTTTTTTACACAGTCTTGATCATAGACAGTCCTATGGCATGGATAAACATGGACACATTTCGTCAAACATGTTTCAGCGACTAAATAATAAGCATTTACCGTTACATCTTCTTTATTTTATTATTGTTAAATAACTTTTGTTTTTTTTATAAACAAATCAACTGCGTTTCATGTCTTTTTTTCACGTTGTTTTTTTTCTTCAATTTTGTTTTTCATTTGTTATTGTTGTTTTTGTATTTGTTTAGTGTGTTTTGACTTTCTTTTTCCGTCTTTTGCATATTTATTTTTTTTTTAAACATTAGAAAACGAAAAAAAAAATGAATTCTTGTGGAAAATTTAATAAACTGTTAGCTTGAAATATCCTGTCTTCATTATAGAAAACTTTATTTATAAAATATTTCGTTGTCCTTAATTTTTTATTTTATTTTTTTTGTTTTTATTTTTTTTTTCATTCTAATTTGTTTTGAATTTAAGTGTCTGTTTATTTAAATACAATCGTATTAGAGAACGTGTATTGCATTAAAAATAGAAAAATACAAAATTAGATGAAAAGAAAATGAAGATGAAAAGGATTAAAATATGAGAAAATGTTTAAAAATAAAAATTGAAAAATGTAAAATGAAAATTGTTTACCGTTATAATATTTTAAGTAGATCAACTTTTCTTTTTTTCTTTATAGGAAATGTTATTATTGTCTAGTAAAATCAGAAATTTAATATGAATTCAGCGGTTGATGCTTAAGTTTTTTTATATGTAGTTGTAATACACCTACATTGAAATAATGTTACTTAAAGTTAAAAAAGTGTAGCATTTCTGATGTTAAAATAAAATAATTTTTCCCAATAAATTTGAAATTAACTAAGGAATTATATTTTAAAACTAAATACTTGTTAGTATTGAATTACCTTTAAATTTGTATACAGGGCACAAGTTTTACAAAAAGGCATTATTGTAATTGGAGGATAAGAAGAGAAAGTAAGGGAGCTTTGTTCTATGTCCAATTTTCTATCTAGATCTGGATCGTTAAGCTTCAAGATGCAAATATTTCCTAGATTTCTAAAAAAATGTATTGAATCAAATTTGTCCTAAGATTTAACAATAAATAACAAAGTTGTATATCTAAAAAATAGACACAGAAGTTTTTCATTTATTTTACCAATTAGGTTTACAATTGTAAAAATTTTTAAGAGAGCTATAATAAATTTGTGATGACACTTCTACTTTTGATTCAGAAGTAGTATCTGTTGCAATGAATTCCTACTAATAATTCTTACCAGATTTTTTAAAACATTTGTAGTTTACATGTTTGGAGTTTTAAAGAGTCTTTCCAATGATTTCATGTAATGAAGAAGTTTAATAATTTTAATTCATAGTTTTTTAAAATTTTATTCTTATTTTGTTTCTACATTTTCAATACACTTCTGCTAATACAGGGTGCACCACTAAAATTTGAGGTAATCAGAGAGTTAGCCCATTTTCGAGCTTTAATAGTTTCTTTAAAATTCAAAGTTTTCTATATAATATTTTAACTTTTAAACGGCTTCATTTAAAAGTAATGTTGAATTAGAAGTTCTATCTCATTTCCAATAAAAAGTGTCTAATATTAAAGTTAATTGTAAAAATATTTGAAATAAAGCCGAACTGGCCTGTATATTTGATTTCAAAAAAATAGTTCAAAAAAAAAATTGAGCGGAAAAACGACTACTAATTTTGAGTCCAACTTTTATATTGCTCCAAATTACAAAAAAATATTTTCGAACAGGGGAATACCTAATTTTGTACCCAACTCTTAAAAACAAGAATTTCTAGTAAGTTTTTTCCAGAAAATTTATTATTAATTTTACACAAGATTTGGAACTATGAGGGATTTCGTTATTTGGTTATTCCATTAAGGTTAACCCATTTTCCGGAATATTTTTAAAAATTTTTTCAAGGGAATAAGATAAAATTGGCTAATTCGACTATATTTCCATTGTTTTTGGTTATAAAATCCGTCGATGTTTTAAGGGATTTTCTATTTTTAGATCTCTTCAAACATTTATTATTACTATTCCCCGCACTTTTAGTTAAAAATAAAATTGGGCTCATATTTCGAAAACATTGAGAGGATATGCATCCCACTCCTTAAGTCCTTAATCATTTTAATAAAGTACATTACGGACAATCGGGTTTTTTTGGGATACCCCCTGTTTATTTCTATATGTATTAATAACTTTAATAACTTATTTACTATATTTCATTCAATTCCACTTTTCCTATGATGCAAAGAACACAGTTAATTCATAACTGTAACACAATACTATACATAAAGTTTTTCATTATTCATTTACAAAGTACAATACAATTATTATGAAAAAAAATTAAAAAAGAAAATTTGTAATATAAAATACAAATTGCTAATCTTAAAAATAAACAAAATAAAGAAAAAATCAAACAGAAAAACCCACAGAAAAACCCAAAGTTAAATAAATTCCAAAAAGGAAAAGAAAAGTCAATATAAAAACTACAATAAAAACAACAAAAAATTTTCGCAATAAGGAAAATGAAAATGAAAATGAAATATAAAAATAAGTATATTGTCATTTTCAAATCATTCATTTAAAGTTTTCCACAGAAAGAAAAAAAAAATTGTAGAAAATTTTCCAAATTTTTTTTTTATTTTTATTTTTGGAATTCGAAACTTTTTCGAGTTTTCAAAATTTTTTTCATTATTATTTTATACTCCGTGGGGATCGAATTCCCTTCTTTTGTGACCGATCCGAACATTTTCAACTCAAAGTATACCTAAAAGTATATTTTGATAAAAAAAAAAAGAAAAACTTCAAAATATGAAAAATCAAAAAATTTTCCAAAAAACTAAAAGTAAATACAGACAACCAATTCAATTGCAAACAAAAGAAGAACAACACAAAAAGTAATAAAATCAAAACTTTTCGAAAAAAATTATTGGTATAGAATTTTCCAACATGGAAAAGTTTTGCAATAAAAAAAAACAAAAACAAGCACAACAAAAAAATAGGAAAAAAATTTGCAAAAAGTAGAAACGAAGCAGAAGAAAAAGAAAAAAAAATTGGCCCGCCAAAATATGGGGACGAAATCATAACATATAATAATATCAAAAAAAATTGGGACTCATTTCGATTTGTTTGGTTTTAAATTTTCATATCAGGAAAAACTCTTAAATGTAAAAATATTGAAATTTGAAACCCCTTTCGCGTTTCAGTTCCAAAATCAAAAATGAAACGATAAACTTTAGGAAAAATTTTTTTTTTGAAAAGTTACCAATAATTCACAAAATGGGAACCTAAAAAGTTTTGTTTGTTTAAAAAGGAGAAAAAAATGTTGTTTAAAGTATTTTACAATATTTTATTTGGCCAATTATTAAATATTTAAAAATATTGGAATTTATGTTTTTGGAGATATGCAAAAATATAAAAATTTATAATTTGTATTGAATTGAAAAATTACACAATCAATATTGAAAATGGAATTTACTGAATTTATTAAATTTTTAATATTAAAGTAGGTACTGTTATTCAGTTCTATTAAATATATAAAGAAGGGCCTATATTTGATGGTAAGATGGTAACTCTAAAAATCTGTATTCTAATATTAGCTTCTATAATCCCTTACTTCACCAACTAACTTATATAATAGATGGCTAAATAGTAAAACATATAGACTGACTATTATAATCTTATAAAATTTTTGATTGATTTTTATAACTCACAGTAGATTTTCGTAAAATTTTCTTTAAGTTACATAAAAAACAATTAATGCTTTATTACCACAGTTTGCTTTTGCATTGCAATACTACAAGCCTACTAATAAGTCCAGAAGTCTTATACAGAACGAAATACTTCTAAAGCTTTATAATAGTAGAATACATTCTTTATTGAGACAAAGACATAGCTTCGTCTGTTGAAACTAAGAGTGAAAAGAAAATACTTTGTCTTAAGTAATAGAATTTTATTTTATAACTATTATATGCACAACTCACTCAGAAAAAAAACAATTTTTCTGCAGAACTATTTCTTAAATGTTCTTTGAAGTGAGAATTTTCCAATAAATTATCTAGTTTTGTCAAATTATAGCCAAACATATGAGTAGCTCTTCCATTCACAATTTAATAATTGAGGTTATATAATCATTATCGATATCTTATAATACTAAAGCTTAATTACTTTAGCAGAGAGACGATCAAAAGGCTTTCATTAATTCTATAATATGCTCATAGTTATTCAAATATCAAAGGTCCGTAATTGAAATATCAAGATAAAAGCTGTCCTTTAACTAAAAGTTTAGTTAATTTATAGAGACTATGTAAACTTCTTCACCCAATTATTTATCTACAATAGGAATACTTGTTTACATGCTGGATACAGGTTAATTTGATTTTTATACATCTTTTGCAATACAATCCTGACAAGTTAGTTGCTTTAATATTGAGGTTATTTTGTTTAGAGATATAGCTCACAATAAATCTATATTTATTACTGTGCCCTGACTACTGAATGGAAGTACTCCTTCTCTATTGAAACTAATAGGAAGTGCGGGAAAAAATTCATTGCTTTTGCACTAATACATTGAAAGTCCTTCTCTCTCCTTTCAGGTCTTTTCAGTGCTGTTTAAGAACAGGAAGTAGTTATTTTCATTGCTATTACATTACCTATTCAGTACTGAATAGAGTAGTCTGCTCAGTGTTGTTTCAGTATCATTTCTAAAAAATACTAACAAACAATTTCAAAAGCAATTGTGAATGTGTGAATTTTGAATTCTTTAATTTAAAGTGTATTAAATTTTTTAACATTTATATATGTATATTATTTTAACCCTTAAAATATGTTAAAAAATATGCAAAATTTCATTGATAAAATCAATAATAAACACTACTAAAAAAATTTAAAAAAAATCACTACATTAAAATTACACAAAAAATGTCAAAAAAACGCAGAAAAACTCTAAAGAATATTTCAAAAAAAAAAAATACAACTGTAATAATAGTAATAAAAAGTTGAAAGGAAAAACAAAAACAATACCAATAATAACTGTAATAATCATAAAAGAAAATACACTTCTAAAGAATAACAAAACAGTTATAAAAAAAAAAAAACAGAAAATAAAAATTCCATTAATCGAAAGAAAAACAAACAGAAAATACAAAAGTAAAATATAAAAATGGCGGAAAATTCATTTTAAATAAAAAAAAAGTATTCAATCAAAAGAAAAACATTAAGTAATAAGTATATACACAATGCTTTCAAAAAGAATATTATAAAAGTTTCTTTTTTTATTTTTTTTTATTATTTCTTTACTTCATATTTTTTTACACCTCATCCCACCTCTTCTTTTTTAATTCGTCCTTTAAGAAAAAAAAAAACAAAATATCCTTGGGAAATTTTCTTTTTCATTTTTTTAAACCGTTAAATAAACGCATTTATAATTTAAAGTGTTTAAAATGTGTTTAACTGAATAGTTTTTCTTTATTTGAAAAATAGCGGTAAATATTAATTAAAGTTGTATAGTGTAATAGTGTGTGTAAACATTTGACAAGGAATTTTTTTATTTTAATCTGTCAAATTTGGGACAAAGTTTTGCGGTAAATTTAATGAAAAAATATATAAAGGAATGTTTACCTTTAGTCAATTTTAGTCAATTGAAGTTCATGTGTTGGGAGGTAGGGAGTACTTAATACACTTTGCTTTACATCAATACAAATTAGAAACCCAGAACTCGTCTTTTCCTCCAGCAGTGAAATTTGGTTAAAAACTGTTGAAATGAGAAAATTCTGGTTCTTATACCTCATAGGGCATAGTGCAGTATAGTTGTTTTATTTTCAATTAAATTTTCTAGAAGCATTCGTTAGTGGAAGTGGGGACGACTGTATATGCTTCATAGGTACTTTGATGGTATTTTGATGTTACTTCGATCATTTAAAAATCAATGAAAAACAATAATTACCACAAGAGAAGCTGAACACTTAGTCAGGAAACTATCTAACACATTCACCTCACATCTAAGATAAAAAATATTCATCTATTAACTGTATACAATCCGTAGATATTAACTCTTAGATGAAGTTCTGGAAATTTCATTTAAGAGCTAGAACAAATCGAAAGTTAAAGCAGGAGTTGCTTAGGCAATTCCAACAGTACCTACAAATCTATAATTGTCTACGAATGATTATAGTAGTATTGAAAGACAAAACACCTTTTACATATACTTGTAAATCTCCATGCAGCAGGAGAAAGAAGAAACAGTTTATAAACTACCATCAGTACAGCGACAGTAGTAAAAAATAATAGAACAGAGTTGTGAGACCTATGGAAGAAGATCTTTATTTTAACAGTTTCCATAGTAACGATACATTTTTATTCTTAAGTTAAGTTTTAAGTTTCAGCTTCGAGCTCAAATTCTACGTAGTTTCACTGACTCTCAACTTTCTTCGTTTCTGAACATTTAATTGGCGCAGCTTGTTTTAAGAACTTTTAAAAATATTTTCAAAATTACAAAATTTGTATCAAGAAGTTTGAGAACCTTATTTTACTTTACATGGATTAGTTGTGAATTAGTCTTCAATTTTCCTTAATTTTTAGGGTGAAAATTCTTATAGAAACAAATGGCATTAGCAACCAATGAAAGTTTTCAATTTTCTTACACTTAAGACATTTCCGCTCTGTCACTCATCTTCACAATTTTCAAAAAAAAAAAATAACAAAAAATCAATGAAAAAAACAAAAAGGAAGAAAATTAAAATTTTTGCGAATCCTATTATCCATATATTGTACAATAATCTTTTCTATTGCTTTATTTTCTATTATTTTTTGTCTATTTTTTTTTTGTTGTTCTTGTTTTTTTTTTGTTTTTTTATATTCGAAGAATAGACAAAAGTGAAAATTAAATAGAATTGAAAACTAAAATAAAAGAAAAAGCCGACTTTGTTGAAGTTGAAACAACAAGAAAAACAAAAAAAAAAACAAAATAGAAAACACAGACAAAATTGGGATATAGGCACTTAATCCTTAAGAAAATCCTATATTCGTATTTTTCCCTTATATACACAATTTTCTTGTTTGCTATTTTAAGTCTCTGACTCTCTGCAACTTTCTTTCGTTCTTTTATTAGAAAAATATGTACTAAGTGAAATTACATGAAATTGTAACAATCAGCTTAAGGGTTGATTGAGCCAAAAAAAAGAAACAGTTTTTTGGATAAGGGCGACTTACCATACATATAGTGCATATGAAAGAGTCATTTATGTGTTCAATAAGTGAATGAAGAACAAAATTTGTGTGTAGATGTTTGTTAATATAAGAACGTGAATAAATGGGAAATTTTTATATTTTTTGGTTTCGGGTATATACAAAAAGAGTAAAGAAAATTGGGAATTATTTTAAAATGTAATTTTTAATGTATAAATTATTATACAATGGTATGCAAATTAAAAGAAACCAATGAAAATTGGAAATTTATCATCAACTATATAAAAAAGTTCTGGAAAAAAGTGAAACTACTCCTTGATCTTAAATTTGATTTGGCTGGCCTTTAATTGAGTCTGAGTTTTTAAATTTGAGGACTCCTATTCGAAAAATTAGATTATTTTGTTAAAAGTTAGTTTAATTATAGCTTTCTTTAATTGGGCTAATTGGAATCTTGTTGATACTCCCACTTTTGCAACAAACCTGGTTTTTGTTTGAACATCAGATATTTGGGATTCTTAATATTCATAACCTCAAGTTGTGTCCTCACAATATTGAATTTGGATTAAAAAATTTTATTTTATCTGAGCTTAGTGCTCCAGCATTCGACAGGACATGGACAACAACCATTTAAAAATAAATTCAGTTTTTTCATTTTGCCCTCAGCAATTTAACTGGCGCAGGCCTTTCCTCATGCACAAAATAGCAATTTCAATTATTTTTTTTTGGAATTTTACTTTTAAATTGAAATGCTAGTTGAAAAACTCCAATCCTTTGACCAAGCCTAGTTTTCGCATTGGGTTACCGTTATTAAAAATAAATTCAAAGATTTTCACCCCAATGTAGCCAATACTTTATTTATCACAAGGAAATTGTGTACACAGTTACAAACATTTTCGATTTTATTTTTTTATTTTTTTTTTCAATATCTTGTAACTCGTTTTTCTTTTAAACTGTAAATAACTAAAAGCAAAAAGGATTTTAGTAAATAAATCTATAGATACTTCAAAATTTTTATATAACAAAAATAATGCATAATATTGTAAAATAAAAAAAAATAAAAAATCTATAAGATTCTTTTTTTATTATATTACATTTTCATTTTATAAGTATTTTTCTTTAACTTTCTCTTGTTAGGATTATGACTAGAGTACACTCCGACTGTCTGGGAAATTCGAATATAAAAAAAAAACAAAGTTGGGGAAAAGAAAAAGTGTTTTCCTTTATTTTTTGTTTTCCGTTACTTTAAACTACAAAATAAAGAAATACAATATAATTGTTTAAAAAAAAAAATATATAAGTGTATATTTTTAAGATATCCCTTTAACAAAAGAGAAACAAACAAGAAAGTTTATAAAATTATATATATATATATATATTTTAATACAAGAAAAAGTTTATCATGATGTTCATTCAAAAGAATAAAGAAGAAGTGAATAGACTTTTAAGCCGACTTTACTTAAAAGTTAGTTTTTTTTAAATAACAATAAAGAAAATAAAAAAATAAAAAAAAAAAAATTAAAACAACGGATAAAATTGGATTTTATTTACATTTTGAAAATTATCCCTATATTTTCTATTAAAAAAAAAAATGGCGTCTGCTACTTAAATATTCATTGCATTCAAAAAAAAAAACCAAATAACTTTGAAATTTAAAAATTTAATTTCATAGTTTACTAACTGCACTTCAAAATTGTTATTTGGAAAAAAAATTGGTTGAAAATTTTAAATAAACAGATGTTAAATAAGTTGAATTGGAAAGCATTTGCGATATTGCATATCTCACAGGAGTTACTCACGGAAAGCGGACAGGAGACGTTTTTCTAAAAATCTTTAAAATATGAAAATAAAATTTTAATTATTTCTTAAGCTTTTTAAATTGTTATTCTAAAGCTATTCTTGATTGAATGCTGTGTCCCAGACTCCATTCATAATACTCCATATAATTTACATGTCCTTCTATATATTTTTTCTCTAGAGATTCTTAAGTAAGACTCTTAGCTTTCAAGAAACATGTGTTCAATTATATTCCGTACTATGATTGTATGATTATATTACCAGCTGGTTCCAAAAGCATTCGGCCAGTTCTTCAAATAACCCCTTTTTTTAAAAAATAGGTTTAAAATTTCTTTTATATTAAAAAAAAAAAAAGCTTGCATTTATAGTGCCTGTATTTCATTTTCCTGTATTTTCAATAGTCTGTGGACATTCACATATAAATATTCTGCAAAAGACGTTTAACTTTCCTTTTACAAACTACAGACAAATGAAAATACAGGCAAAGAAAATTAAAATTAATTCAGGCATATGAAAAGCTCCCTTTTATAGTGTTCTTCATGTGAGCCTCCGAATATTGAACGCAAACACCTTAGTTAAGACAAAAAATTTTTAAAATAATATTAGAACATATGAGGTGGTCAAATTGCTCCCCTTTAACTTTAAAATGTCCTTACAAAACTAATATATTAATTGCATTTCATAAGTTTTATATTTAACCTCTAAATGTCCTTGGATTAAAGTTAATTACAACTAAATTTAATATTAAACCAAATTACGATTGTATTTTAGATAGAAAAAAGTGACTAAAACAAACAAGGACATCCTAAATAACACTCATATTTGATTCCTCACAATAAAAAAGGACATTTTTATATAGTGTCCTTCACTTAATAATATTTTCCAAGCAAATAAAAACACTCCTCTATAACTAATACATAAAATATTTGGCAAACTAACAACTTAATTCTGTTTTTTTACTCAATTCTCAGAATTCCTAAGTATTCAAAAATCTTTAACCTTGTGAACCTAGAAATTTAAGTTTAACAATATCCTGTTAATCTCAGGTAATTTTTTTTTTCTTATTTCTATCATTTGTTTTTTTTTTGCTGAGGCTTAAAATAAATAAACCCTTAGAGAAGGGAAAAATCAAATCAAAGTCAATATAATAATATATTTCGGAAATCGAAAGTAGATTCATACATCATCTGGTTTGCAGTAGATATCCTTTAAGGATTCTTTTTTTATCCTTTTTTCTTATTTTCATATCAATCGTATATAATCATCAATATCATCATCAATATCAATTTGTATATATTCATTCCAATGCCAATAGTCATTATCAATGTAAAATATATATATATTATATGGTATGTATATATACAAGAAAAACATAAACGAAATACCTAGTATTTGAATCAACTCACCTTTGACATATTATATCACCTGTAATATATATTAAGAACGTGGTTTATTTTTTTTTTAAATAATAAATACAACAACAATAAAAAAATATTTTGATTTTGTATTTTAAAAAATCCTGATTTGGTTTTTTTTTGTGTGTATGTATGGATTGGATCGATTTTCCTTATTTTTAAATACAAAAGAATTGGAAAAAACCTTGAATAAAGTTTTCGAATTTTCCGATTTTTTTTTGTATTTTTGTATGTGAAAATCAAAGTTTTTCTATGTTTTAGAGAGGAAATGTAGTAAAAAAGGAGGAAAATAAAAAAAATAAAAATAATAATAAATAGAAATAAAAGGAAAACTTTTTTTAAAAAATTACTTTTGAAATCAAAATAAAGGCGGGAAATCCAAACAAATTTTTTAAAAATGGTTTGAAGGTGAATTTTTTAAAAAATAATCATTTTATTTTTTATTTTCCAAACTTTTGATATTTAGGAACATTTTTTTTGGTGTTGCTTTTTTCTTGTTGTTGTTTATTTTAATGATGTCCTTATACTCTTCGGAAGCCAATCATTTTTTATCAGGAGTTTATTTCTACGGTTTTGGTTGTTTGTATGTTTGAAAACAAATTATTAAAAAAAAAAGTTTATATGTACATATCCTGAGATCAGGATATCGGGATCTTATTGATTTTTGAATTCCAAAGAATATATTTTAGAATTTTAAAAAGAATAGCGATATACAAGGAAAAATTTTCTTTCGGATATAAATTGCTGTGAATGTTAAGTTAATGCTAGAGTTGACTTTTCATTCTTGAGTTGATTTTTCATTCAATGCCCTTTTATTTTACTTTAACCTTTCGTTTTGTGCTAAACATCATTCTTTTCAGATGTTCAGTATAATATAATACCAACTTTAAGTTTTAGCAAGGATTGAACGTAGATAAAACATAAGATGCTGAGTTATAGATATGTATTATATAAAGACCTTATATTCTTCACATGCTTCCCTGCCGTTGCGTTGTACTCAACTCATATATCAAATATTTTAAATTCTTACGTTTAGTTTCTGAACGAGCTCAGTTGTCAGTTTTATATAAATTTCTTTTAGTTCTTCTGCACTATTTTTTTTTCGAAGTAATTCATCAATCCTGAATAATACTACATCCAACAATCCCAACCAAAATCCCAAAATACTTCCGCGTCCCCATCCCTGTAACCAACTTTAGATTTGTACCACAGGACCCTTCTTAAAGTTTGGTTCGAAAAGGGTATGGTTTTGGTGTTTCAAAGTCGCACACTACCTAAAGGAACTCCATGGTTACAATTAGTGGCTTTTGAAGCTTTTCATTCCTCCGTGAAAAAAAAAATAAATAAAAAAGAGCCTGACGAAGATAATAAATAATAATGCATACTTTTAAATTATCTACAATATTACGGTTATTTGAAGAACTTAAAAGGAAAGGTGGTTTAATATGCCGACATTTTATTTTTAAGAGACGCGATTGAATGAATAACTGACATTCTTATTATAACTATATCTCAAGATTGGTTTTTAATTCTATAATTGTTACTTTTCAAATTAAATTACTAATAGATTACTAATTACAATTATTTTTTAATAATAACCTGATCGTATCACAATTTCCTTCATTAATCAATTTTATATTATAATAATAAAGTTCAGAATTAATGTGAAATTAAATCCCTAATATAAAATCCTGAAGTTCAAAATAATCCCAAAAAAATGAAAATTTATTCATTTTTAGATTCTTAAAATTTTTTTTTAATTTTAAGCCAAATTTATGTTTTTTAAACATTTTTACTTCCTGTATTTACTCTGAAGCTCCACAATCATTAAAAGCAATGATTAAAAAAAATGTCAAATCAGAAAACGTGTCCATTTCCAAAATAATCTTACTTCCAAAAAAAAAAACATGTAAAAAATTCACCTGAATAGGCACACGCAATTTTATTTTAAAATATATATACACATTTATTAAAAAATATTTTTTATTTAAATTCTTTTACATAAATTCAAGGACATATTCTGGAATTTTTCAATATTTTTTAATTCCATTCCTTGAATTCCCATCCGATTTTCTTTTACAAAAAATTTTTAATTTATTTTATGCTTATGTGTATGATTTTTTAGCTCTGGATTTTATTTTTATTACATTCATGAGGTAACGCATGTTCAAAAACACACACAAACATTTTTTAACCGCAATATTTCCATTTTTTTTTTTTACTGTTTTTTATTTTCTAAAATTATCTTAAGATATTTTTGTACAACTGTTACACATTGTAACATGTATGTATATGTATTGTATGAAAAAAATATGAAAAGAAAATAAGAATTAAATGTAATAAACGGTATAATCATCCTTTCCGTAATTCGACTTTTAGGCAATTTTTATGTACATTAAAATTGAAAAAAAGTTTTCAAAAAAAATCATCATGATTGACAGGTACATAAATACTGTACGTATGTATATATACATTTTTATTTTTTCACCTCCTATACCCCCTCCCCTCTTTTGTTTTAATTTTTATACCTTGTACCTGTCATACACTTTATTAAATTTTTGTTGTTTTTATAACAGTTATTTTAGAACTTTGCATGTCATTAAAATTAATTTTTTTTTCATCGGCCGTTGTTTGTTTTTTTTTCTTGTATGTTGCATGACCCACACATAATAATAAAAGCCATGTATATTTTACTAATAATTTAAAATATAGTGTTTTAAAAAATTCGCACATGTGCCTTTTTTTGACTTTTTTGTATTTTTTGAAAAAGAAAAAAATTAAACCGTTAGCAAAAAATTTTAAAGAAAAAAACTTTTGTTTACCTGGATTTTAATTTAGGTAAAAACTAAAAATTAAAATTTGGAAGTGTAACGGTAAAAATGAAAGAAAAAAAATAAAAACTAAATCCGATTTGTATTATTCTGATTCACGTGTATTTAAATTGAAAACCAGATAACTGGGAGTGAATTCCAATTGACTTTTTCTTAAAGTATCTTTTCAACTTAATCTAAGGTTACAAAGCATTTTCAAATGGAAGAATTGAGTCTGAAACTCGGGTGACATGAGTGTCGCGATTGAAACTAAATGGCGATAATGGATAATATTTGTGCGGCGCATAAATAATATTTGTATCTCATAGTTTTATATCTATAGTTTTAAAAGCTCAAGCAAATAGAATAATTGAGTTTGATCTCGAGCCAGGTAAATCGTGACTTTGTGTTTAAAACTAATATTATTAGCAAGTCTGGTTTAGACAACAGATGGCGCATAAATGAAATATTAATCTTACGCAATAGTGAGACTTAGTAACTTTAGAGACGCATAATAGTAATTTAAAGTTTATTATTAAGTATTTTTTATAAATGTCATTTTAGAATTTACGAATAACCGCAGTTGTGTGTGGATTAAAATATTTAAAATAAATTTTTATAATAAAATATGAAAAGTATTTATTTGAAAATCCAAAGCGTTAAACATAAAAAAATTTTTAAAATTTTTAGATTACAATACTTTTTTTACACAATTCAAATAAATATAATTTGTACGTTTATTTTTTTGGGAAAATTATTTTATATTTCCTTATAAAAATAATTTAAAATATTATTTTGTGCATTCATTATTTATAAATGGTTAAGCGGGTAACAGGCCTACGTGAGCGCGAAAATGTCATGAACAGAAATAAAATATTAAAAGAACAATAAGTCCAAAAGTCAACGAAGCACATTTTTTTTTTAATTTTTTATTATAAAAGCTGATGATTTTGTTTAAATATCCATACAATGTCAAATTCAAAACGGGCCAAAAAAGCTGATTAGAATATTTTTTAATTAACTTTGCAAAAATTTTATTTTATTTAATTATGAATTGAATTTGGTTCCTACTTTATAAAAAGTTCTCAAAGATTTAATTTGTACGAAAATGATAGAAGAAAAGATAATATTAAGGTTAAAAAAAAGTTTTTAATTATTTCCTTTATTTTTGTCAAAAAGGACATTTTGCGAGAAGATATCGTTAAAAGATGTCAAAAATACTCTCCCACGTTTTAATCCTTCCTAGTTATTATGCTTCTCATCACTTAGACATCTAGTATGGGTGAGTGTTATAAAGAATCATCATGATATGGAATGGACAGAGTTATTACCTATATAAAAAATAATTTAGAACAAAATGGTTTCAGATTTTTAAAATTACAAAAATAATGACAATGTTAAATAAATATATCATCTGTCATTTCAATTATCTTTCACCTTTAACTCTTACCTTTTTTTTGCATTTTCACCTTTTATCTGGATCACTTCAAAAAATTCTAAAATGTTAATAAGCCTTTTACTATATTTAGAAAATAATTTTTCTAAATTCAAAATTAAAACTACTCATCCCACTATACAACACGGAAAATATAAGATACACAAGTAAAGAATGATTATTAAGTATTTTGTATTTTATCCAAATATTTAGTTTAAGAATTTATTAAACCGAATGATTTAGCAAATTTCTTTTGGTTTTTGGTTCGTGATAAATAGAATATTCATAATAATGGAAGAAAAGAATGAATATTATGACCGGTCAAATTAATAAAAAAAACCAGAACATTCATAGGACTATTAGTTATATTACAAATTAAAATAATGCTCAGTAACAATAATCAGACCAGATAATCATAATTTGAATAGAAAATACAGTATATAAATGAATAGGTATTTTCGATGTAATGCAATTACGTGTGGAACAAATTTTGCTTCAATGTTTAACATAACCTAACTAAGGCTATACGAGTCATACCAAAGCCTGCAAAAGTTCATTATGAGTCGACATACTATTTAAGCCATTTCTGAAAAGTTTTTATTTTTTACACGGTTTTTTATAGAACCAGCAGTATTTCTTAGTTAATGCTAGATTTCGACTCTTACGATAGTACGGTGTTTCTTTGAACTCCCTTATCTTGAAATATATATAATGATTAAGTTTGTTTTTAGTCTTAAAGCTTTTACCGACATTAAAGGTTGATGTTATTGATATACTTTTCGACATAGTGGACGGTTCTTCCCCTTTCACTTCACTGGTTGCCTCCATAATATGTAGTTATGAATTTTCCATCTTTTACATGCTCAAAAAGTCTCTATTCTTAGAGAACACCAATTACCTTAGTGTTATTATTCGAGTAAAATGAAAGTACAATCGAAAGCTGAAATTAGTGCTGTTGGTAACCTTAAAAAAAATTTCACAAACATTACAGTTGGTGACCTTTTAATCTTATTTACAATTTTTATTTAGCAATGACTTGACTAAAACAGGTTTTTTTTTTGTAAAAGTGAAACCTAAGATATGCCTACCTTAGAAATGAGAAGTCCTTCAAGGAAAATAATTCTTTTTAAATTATACAGTTTTTTTTCTTCCTTTTAATTTCTTCCTTGTTAAAATATACAAATAATAATAAAAAGCTAATATACGATTAAAGAATTTTAAAGAAGGAGTAAAACTGGAAATAAAAATGGGGTTAGAAAGAATAACTAGGAGACAGGAGACTAGGAAAAGGTTAAGGGGGAGGATCATATTTGATATATTTATTACACAATTTATAGAGTTAAGAAATTATGTTTTATGATTCCTGTTCATGACAAGAACAAACAAAACAACAAAAAAACTTTTTACATAACTTTATATTATTTTTGTTATTTTATTTACCTAATAGGTAAATAGGTACAAAATACAGGTAGAAAAATATATAATGGAATTTTTTTTGTTGTTGTTGTTATTTAAGGAGATCTCCTGGGTGATTTTATATAATGATAAAAGATAAATATTATTATTAAAGTATATGAGACTTTAATTTAATTTTTGATTTATAAGGTCTTGATCCTTGGATATATCCTATCCATTGGCTTGTGGTAGGGAATATAAAAGAATCTTTGAAAAAATATTAGAACTTGAAATGAATGTATGTGTACCCCATAGTTTGTTTCATTTTGTTCGTTTCGAACAGTTGTAAATATATTGTTAGGCGATTTTATTAAAATTATGGAAAAAATTGTTGGGCGTTTACTTTTTAACCCATAAAATGTTAAAGTGTGTATATAAAAACTAGCTAGTGTATATATATATTGTATACTTTGATGAATTACATAATTGTAGAGTACTTAATGAAATTTATGTTGATCGGAAAGGCTTTTAAATTAATTAAAAATACATGATGACTTTTAGGTCTGTAAAATGTTTCGCTTTATTAATATGAAATTAAAGGCGGAAATATATTTTGAAATCTATTTCAAAATGATTTTTATTTATTTTTATAGGGATGGGTTATAGTTGACAAGAAGAAAAATATATGGATATAAATATATATATTATATATTTTAATAAAGGGTTGTAAAAGAATTAATGTTAGTACTTATGTGAATTTTAAAAATAGTTCATAGAAAATAAGAATTTGCTAATAACTACTAAATTTTTGAAGCACATGAGACAGTAGCCAATGTCTAAACCCCTGTTTCTTTAGAAACAATAAAAATGGCTAAACAGAATTTTTAAAAGTCTAGTGTAACGAAATATTTAAACCATATTCTTTGCTTGAACCAATATGAGATTATTTTTTTCTTTTTTAAAACAGCAAAAAGTTGACAAAATTCGGTCCACGAAAAGTTAATTTGAACTAATAAACTATGATCAGAAAGAGGGTATTTATGTTGGAGCTTCGATAAGTGACAAGTACGTCGATAAGAGCATAGCCTAGAAAATTTAAATTGTTTATCGATGATCAAAGCGATGCTCCAATATAAATACCTCTATTAAAATCATGTATAAAGGGTTTATACGCTATGCTCTTGTCGACGCTCTTATCGCTTATCGCATCTCCAACATAAATGAACCCTAAGACATTTCAACATTGGATAATTTCAAGTAGATTAATAGTTTTACCTAGCTTCAAATTTAATTAAAAACCCACAGAGCTGACAGAAGCTTAGCCATGACGCCATAATCATTGACTCCGAGTCTGTATTATATTTGGTGACCAGGCTTCAATAAAATTATTAGGTTGTGCTTCATTTCGATACTTTGAAAACAAATATAAAATACAATAGATTATTAAGTAATGTGGGAACAATCTATATATTATAGAAGCTAGATCTAGATAGAAGCTATCTAGAATATTATTAACCTTCAATTTCAGGAAGTATAATTTTTTCTTAAGCTTCTTTAGTGTGGGAATATACTTCTCAATTTTATTGATTTCTTTCTTTCAATACTTTTTCTGATTTTAAAAAAAAAATTGAATTCAGTAAATAATTTTTTTTTGACAAGACATTTCAGTATTTTCTTGTATTTTTAAATTGTTCTAAGTAAAAAATTCTTAATTTCCCTTGGTAGTAATTTTTCTTTTCTCCAATATTATATGAGAAACCTATTCATAATCTGCTTATTCTAGCGTAACGAAATATACAGAAAAAACTTAAACTGAAAAACACATTACGATATTGGGAGTGTCGTAATTCTATAAATCCATTTTTTCGTTTTTTTTTTACATGCATCACAATACAAAAATATATTTTAGTATGCAAATCTTCTGCTGCCATTAAACAATCTTAACGCAAAACAAAAACCAAAAAAAACGAGGAAGATTATAGTTGTCCTTGTCAACTTTTAGATACCCGTGCATACTCACTATGGTGTATAAAATAAACCGTAATTTACTTCTCTTATACATTTAACTCATTACCCCATAATTTTGACGTAAAAAAAAAAAAAAAAATTAACAAAAAAAAAAACAAAGTCACAAAACAAAAAACAAAATTTTCATTCATTGTCCCATAACTTAAGCTTAAAAAAAAAAAAAAAAAAAATAAAAAAAAAAAAAAACAACAAAGAAAAAAAACACAAAAAAAAAAATTGGTCCACCCTAAAAGTCCGATGGTCCGAGTGATGTCCAACTTTGCCAAGTAACTTGCCCTATTAATTTACCTGCCCAATTTTAATTTTAACCTTGTAGCTTTATTAGATTCACAGTTATTGAATCGAAAACTTTGTATGGCAGCCCTCCGAAAATGGGGCCCTAACATTTTGAAACTTCATATAAGTGCTCGATTCATTATATAACTAACCGTGTGTAGTTTTCAGCCTCGTAGTATAATTAGTTTTGAAGAAATTCATATTGGTGCAAAGAAGTTGTATGGCAGCCCCCCATAAATGGGGCCCTAACATTTTGAAACTTCATATAAGTGCTCGATTCATTATATAACTAACCGTGTGTAATTTTCATCCGCGTAGTATAATTAGTTTTGAAGAAATTCATATTGGTGCAAGGAAGTTGTATGGCAGCCCCCCGAAAATGGGGCCCTAACATTTTGAAACTTCATATAAGTGCCGGAGTCAATATAAAACTAACCGTGTGTAATTTTCATCCCCGTAGTATAAATAGTTTTGAAGAAATTCATATTGGTGCAAAAAAGTTGTATGGCAGCTCCCCGAAGCCTTGGTCCGATTTTAACCAAAAACAATAGGGAACCTAGAAATTGTCTAAAAATGACTTTGTGTGAATTTCAAGACTCTAGCCCTTTTAGTTTTTGAGTTATCGTGATGACACACGGACGGACGGACGGACGGACGGACGGACAGACACACATAGCTAGATCGACTAATTTTTCGATTCTGAGCCGATACGTACCCTTGACACTATATCTAGCTCGTCTAGATCGATG
Source organism: Dolichopus griseipennis (assembly GCA_963082915.1). NCBI lineage: Eukaryota > Metazoa > Arthropoda > Insecta > Diptera > Dolichopodidae > Dolichopus > Dolichopus griseipennis. Next base: position 5,399,587 of record OY720445.1, read on the forward strand.
CGTTACAAACGGAGGAGCAAATCTAATATACCCGATGTTCATATATATATGCACGGGTATAAAAATATCTAAGACTGTGGTGTAATAAAGATACAAGCAGAAAAAGAAGCAGAAAAAAAAAACAACATTTTGACATTTCGAAACGGCAATAAAAACAATCAGTTTATTGCGCAATTATTATTAAAAACAAAAACAAAAAAAAAAAGAAAAGACAGAAAAGAATTTATGTCCACATCCTGTGTGTTTTTTAACTGAAAACTTTGTTTTTTTTTTTTAATTCTTTCATAGGTACAATGTAACATTGTCAGGTCTATAAAGTGTCACTTTGTTAAGGTGAGTCTTATAATTTTTTCTGCAGTTTTTTGTTTTTTGACTTTCTATTCTTGAATTGCTTCTAATTCATGAACCAGGGAAGGGAACACATTTTCATTCATGCCCAAACTTACAAATTCATTTTCAAAGAAAAACAAAAATGTGTAAGTAAATAATGGATTTATCAAGCTGTGTTATTACGTTCTGTCTGCATATAATATGCAGTACTGCAGACCAAAGCAGATGCATTACATTTGAAGCGATTTTATGAAGCGCATTTAAAAACGTATTATTAAATTGTCATTAAGAACAAAATATTTGACCGAACGAATTTTTACTAATAAAGGATTGGAAAAACAACAACAACAACAACCAAACCTATATTACATTAAAAGCGATTAAAGAATGTTTAAAAAAAAAGTTGATCTTTTCAAATGCATTTAAAAAAAAATTATGGTTTGTGTAATGGTTTTGTAAAGTAATTTTCTGGGCAATTGCATTCAAAATCTATTGATGCATTAAAAAAAAAAAATGTATTTTGTATATGCATCGAATAAAATAATAATGATGAGAATTTAATAGCCAGAAAATTGTTCTCTTCTTTGTTTTAAAAGAAATACAGTTTATATTCAATTGTTTTTTTTTTTTTATTGTATCTTTTATTGTTAAATTTTTGTATATCTTAAGATACATGATTGAATTGAATTTGTTTCTTGAGTCGTTTATACTAATATATTATATATATGTATATATATAATGTAAAAGTCAGAATTTTGTTTTTTTTTGTTTTAAAATTGAATTTAATTTATGATTATTGACATAAAATAGGTTGCTATTTAAATTTTATTCGTTTTTGTATCTAAGTATCTATAGTTACCTTTTAACTGTAACTTTGTACATTTTTTTAACTTCAAAATTTTAAAGGTTGGTTTTTTATTATATTTTAATATACCTATGCAATAAAATCTAAATTTTTATTATTATTACAAATTTATTTAAAAATTTATAAATGCAGGGAGGAAAGAATTAGTTGACTTACTTGAATACACTTTAAAAAAAACACACACGCTAGAATAAGAAATGTTAATTTTTGGCCATATGTCATTATGTCCACATTGATTTGTTATTTATTATTTTTTTTTTAAATTTAATCATTCAGAAAAAGGGTTTTTCTTTAATTTCCTGGACAGAGTAATTTATTTATTTATGTAATTTTCTTATTTTAATTTGGTGGCGTTTAGTGAGTTTTAAATTTAAAAAATTAAATTCTTGGAAAATTTTTATTGATTAATTTTTCTAAAAAAATTAATGACTTTTAAAAGTTATTAAAATAATTTTATTATCTAAATTCTTAACCTAATAATTATAATTTAATATTAAAATTTATTCGATTAATTAAATAACGCAGTGGGTAGTATTGTTTTTTTTCCAGAAGATTATAAGAAATTAGAACTGTCAAAATTAATGGTTTTTTAAATATTTGTAATTATCTAGTCATGGTGGACTTGCTTTAAGAGTAATAAAATGTCATCAATAATAATTTTTTTGATGATTTTAATTAGAAATTTATACCTTAAAAATTTTTTAATTTCTTATTTTCAAAAAGATGTGAGTTAAATTGAATGTCATTAATTTTTAAAAAATAACGGTATTTCCTCGAAGAAAGGTGCGTTGGATGCAATATTTCGTTATCGTCTTGTTCTACTGTTTAATACTTTTAATATTTAAGTATTGAAGTGTGATGTCATTAACATTTTGCAAATGATATTGATTGCAGCTTATCTTGTAGTATACGTAATTATTTTGATGTTTTTGTTTCAGTTTTTTAATAGTGTCAAACAACTTTAAATAGCTATTGTTCTATCCTCAATTTAAATCTTCCAATCTCTTTGATGCGTATTCATAATTGGATGTCAGCGATCGTATGATATTGACAACGATGTCGTCCTGAAAGATGTTTTGATCCGTTGCGGTATGAATTGATTTGTATTTTCTTTCCACACATAATATGCCCAAACTGGAAGCTTTTTTGTTTCTTTAGCCTGACAAATAGTTCTCTTCTGGGATTTCTTTTTCGTTTATAATGTGCTATGTCTTATTTCATAGGATTTAATAAGTTAACAATCCACTATACTACAACGCTGATCAATTTGAAGCGGTTATCTATATTCCAGGCTTCAAATTAATTGTTCAGGGTACACTTCCGAATTATGAGACGGTATTAAATAATGCAACCATCAGCCACAACATAACAGTAATTTGCGACGTCATTCTACAAAATATGTATTGCAACTTGGGCAAAAGCCATCCAGGGGTTGAAAATACTAACAATTAATTCGAAACAATTCTAATATTGAACTTAAACACATTTTATGGAATCGGAAGTCATAATTATTTTTTAATATGGCATCATCATTATAATTCAATTTACTGATGTATTATTTACTTAATTTCAAATAAATTATAATATTTATGGTAACTTAAACTGTGTTGCATATTGAAATTTTTATATATTATTATCTTCCACATTTTTGCAAATAATATTTCCTTTGTTCACATTACAATGTATATATTGTCATTTTATATTTACACTTTAATTTAATTTATCACTTTTCTTTTCTTAAGCCTTTTTTTGTATAAATTTTGAATCACTTTTTTATTGCAATATTTTTTTTCATTTTTAATATCTCTGTGTGCATACATTATATCTCTATTGAATTTTCTTTTAACTCATATTTTTTTGAATATTTTTTTTTATTTGTATAATCGTTTACCACTCATATTTATTTTTTTTTCATATTATTATCACTATATTTTTACAATTGAAAAGTTGTTTATTTTTGTGCCAACACTCACTTCTTCATTTTTTCACTTAAATGTAAGGAATAATTTTTCTTTAAAAAAAAAAAGAAAATGCTTTTTTTTTCTAAATTCTAAAAGAAAATGAAAATGAAGACTGAGAAAAACTATAGTGAAACGGAATATATTTAAAAAAAAAATTTTCATTTTAGTAACGGTAAATAATGGAAAATGGTTTTTTTTTTTATTTTCTAATATATGCAAAGGAAAAAAGATATTCTATTTTTATTTTTCACTTATTTTCCACTATAAAAGTGATTGTATGCATTTTTTTTAATGCATAAAACATTTTTAACACGATTTCTTTGTAAAGAAACACTATTTAAAAAAAAAAATGTTGCTATAAGTTTTCCTTTTTTATTTTTATTGTTCACTTATATTATTCACTATATTCCTTTCAGTGTTACTTCTTGTTTTTTTTTTGGTGCTATTGTTTGGTGGTGCAATTTTTCTTTTATTTTATTCGTAATTATAATACTATAGTCATAGTATAGAGTTCGAAACCAAGTTCGAAACTGAAGCCACATATTCATTCTTTCATCATAAAGTTGTACAGTTAAAAAAAAAACCCCATATCAAAATAAGGTTGTCAACATTGAAAAGTTTTTATCTGCCTTTTTTTTTGTAATTTTGTGTTTTTCCATGGAATTTTCCATTTTTAAACTTAAGAAGATTCCTTACAATTTTGTATACACTGTTTTTTTAAAAGAAGGAAATTTCTCACTTTCCATTATCATATGTTTATTTTGTTTTTGTTTTTCTTTTATATTTTACTTTTAATGGTTGTAAGAACCGTGTTTTTTTTTCTATTCATTGTATCCTATGAATTGGATATTATTGGATTTTAAAAAATCTTTTTACTAAAGTTCTATAGGGATGCCCTCCTACATTCATGCAATCAAAAGATCCCTTTAACCTTTTTATATTATAAAGTATATATACTTCAAAAAAAATGTATAAACAATGTTGCACTCCTTGAATGCAAGAAACAAAATACTCAAATTTTTATAGACATGGTATGGAATAAAAAACCCATATACAAGCTTTAAAATAAAAAAAAAAAAATAATATTGCCCCTATATTTATGCAATAAAAAGAAAACAAACATTGTTTTTCATATGTTGAGTGTCGAAACCTTTCGTTTTTTTAAAGACTGCATATGATATTACTTTTTTGAATGTCGATTATAAGTCTATAAGAATCGTTTTTCAAGAACTCCTCTGCACTTTTTTCTTCATCCAAACCCCCTAACGGTATTTCCTCTAAAGTAGAATCACTTGCTTTGCAACAATAATACTTATTTTGAAAAAAAACTTTTTATATAGTATATATATATATATATTATTTTTTAATTTAATCTGCATAGAAATAAGGGCACAATGGAGTACATACATATAGATATTTTTTTAAATATTAATATATATATAAAAAAAAAAAATAATAAGAAACAATAAATTATAACGGTATCCTAAACATTGAACTTCATATTGCTTCAATTGTAGGGTTAAAAATGGAAATGAACTTAAAATGTATATATATATATAAAACCAATTTTGTTGTTTGTGTCATGGATACATACACATATATATATATATATATAAATGTATATATTGCAAAAATTATACTGCAATCCTATTCCTTTCTCTTTCTTTCATTTAATAGTAGATTTTTTTTAAAAAACTTCTTTTATATAATATATATACATATATGAACCTATTTATATATATACATATATATAGTATTTACTTGTAGACTTTTCAGACTATGACGAAACTTTAAAGTATTACTAAACTTTGTTTTTTTTTGCAGTTTTAAAATTTGTTTGCATTTTTCCATGCAATTTTTCCAAAATAAAAAAAAAAAAAGTTTTACTTATGTCTGCATGTCTAGTAGTGGTGGCTGCCTGCATATTTTCCAAATACAATTTTCTTTTGGTACCAAAAAAACAAACAAAATTTGTTCGCACATAGCACGTTCACAATTTTAATAGTGTGTTGTGTAAGGTTTGGTTTTCTACTTTTATTTTTTTTATTTTTATTTTGTGGTAAAGTTCAAGTCGAACGAAACTTTTTTAAAACTAACAAAATAACAATAATAAAAAAAAAACAAAAAACAAAAAAAAGTGCATCCAAGACTACCGGTAAAACCAAAACAGGAACCACCATTTATTATTTACACACACCCATTCCATTCCAAATGTTTACCGTATACAATTTTTGTGTCTCGTATCTCTTTGCTTTATCTTTCGGCTTTTGTGATTTACTATAATTATAACGGTATTTATATATATATATGTGAAATAATATAACTGTAATATATAAAAGGAATAATTGTATAACGGTATCCTATTAAAAGGAACAAAATTTTTATTCATATATTGTCTACAATGTATAAGTGTATGTATTTTTTGAATTTATCCTGCGGGTAACAACAAAAATATCAAAAGAAAAAAGGATTTTTTATGTTTAATGTTATTTTATATACCGTTATTATGTATATGTTCCGTTATATACAATTACTGTTATTCCAATTATATAATATTTGTATATGAAAGAATATTATATTCTATCTAATATATAATATGTGTTTTATCTATAAATAGAACATCAAAAGGAACAGATTGTATACATTATACATTTTACATATAAACATTATCAAATTGTATATAAACATATATACTATGTTTATATACATTTTGATAAGTTTTATATGAATTTTTTTTTTGTAAAATAGTTATACAAAACTTTTGTTAGTGCTGATATAGAAAATAAGTGCAAGGATTTTTACTATATATTTATTCGAATATTGGTAGAAAATGGAATTTTGTACTTCAAATTAAAAAAAAAAAAAAATAAAAATAAAACAAAAACAAAATAAATATGTCTTGTTTTTTTGTTTTTTTTTTCTTTTATTTATTTGTTTATCATTTAGAATTCAAAAAAATTTAAATACAAGTCTTATATGCAAATGAGAATGCAGATGCAAAGTATATAAGTATAATATGTTAGTAAATATGTGTTGTATATTCTGATCCTTGAGCCCAACACCAATTTAATATTAAATTTAAGTTACTATATATTAATTATTGCTCTTTTTTTTTTTTTTGTAGAATGATAGTTAAGAAAGAGTGAGATAGCAAATGAAAAATTTTTTATGAAATTTTCTAACTAAGAGATTTTCTTTTCATTTTCAAAAAATTTTCAATTCTATTGGAATCATATTATTTAAAATTGGAATCAGGATAATAATAGGGTGACCATATGTAGAAAATTTGATGTAATTCATTTAATTAGATAAGGTTAAGTGGGGATTTGATGGGAGTTCTATATGTAGGATAAGTAAACCCTTAATCTTTTTATTTAATAGTGCTAAGTCATCATAGATCTTATTTTATTTTCAACTTTTTTCCTGATGCTTATTAGAGCCCACCTGTTATAATTATTGCTTCAAAGCCATTCAAGGATTTTAAGATAAGAAATAAGTTGGGATTAGATATGATATGTGACCAAGTACTTTTTTTTTTGCGAGGAATAGTGAAAAGCTTCAAAACCCACCTTTTATAACTGTGCGTAGTTATTTTAAGTGTGCGTTTTTAACTCACAAAAAGTTCCTCTCTTTTTGAACCAAACTTATGGGTGGGAATTGTGATACAAGTCTACAGTTTGGTTTCAAATATTGGGAAAGGATTTTTGGAAACTCAATTTAGGAAATTGACGGAATTTAGGATTATAGGATTATTGCAAGATCGAAAAAATTGGATGGGATATCAGGCAAAATTTTTTAAAAAATTATTAATTTATTTTAACCCTTTAAGACCTGATGCATTTTATTCAGGGTTTACTTTAAAATTTCAAATTGCTCTTCATCTTTGTTCTAGTTTCTTCAATACCACCTTACCACAGGTCACCTTAAAACAAACTACAAAAGAATATAATATCAAATGGAAGAATGAAATGAGAAAGGGTTAATATATCTATTTATTACTCTTTCCATTTAACTTTCAGTTAATGTTTTGAAGGTTATAAAAGATGGTATTATTATTCTATATGTATATATACAAAGTAATATTTATATTCTAACTTGTCATGCACATTCATATCCAAGTACATTTATATGTATATTTTATACATATTAAACTATATATGTATATTAGTAAAAATAAGGCATGATTAAAAGTGTGTATGAAATTAATGTACATAATATATATTAAAAAAAAAAACATAAAACTGTACTATCCCTATTATGAGGTGTTGGTAATGTTTGTAATGTGTTTTTGTACATATCCTGGATACAATAATTTAAAAAGTACAAAAAAAAAACACAAAAATATATTTATGATACCAAAATATGGATCAAAGGACATTATTTTCTTTTTATGTACAAGTATGTATGTTCAATTATTATATATATTCTGTTATTAATATGAATATGAATAACAGTAAAAACAGTTTTTTTGGACTTTTTGAAAAGAAAATATAAAAAAAGGATAAGGCTGAAAGTACTTTGATTTGAAAATTGCCGATGGCATTTTTATGCCAAAGGAATAATTTTATTTTATAGAACTATCTATGCAAAATAACTGATCATTAAAAGGTTTTTATTGAGAGGTTTTTTTTTGTTTTTTTTTGTTTTTTTTTTTTTTTGGAAAATTCAAATTTAATGTATTCGAATGTTATATATATTTATGTATCTATGTATTTATATATTAGTTAATATCTGTTTAAAAAAGAAATATTTGCATTTTAAATTATAATTTGTTTGATTTTTTATTTTTTTTTTGGAAAATATCGTATCTGGTATCTGAAATGATGACAAGTATAAATGATATGTATATAAATTTTTCATACAAAATATTTTGATATCTAAAAAATTAGCAATTTTTTTAATATATTTGGGATTGATTGATTGATAGATGAATGATTTCTTAAAACCCCTAAATAAGCCTTTAGGAAAACGGCTTGTATTAAATTTAAGGTAAATAAATGTTTGATTTATATTTTAATTTATATGGTAACCTTTAATAATGAACTTTAAAGTGACCATAGAATTATATTAACTATAATTATGATTGTGCAATAGTGAAAAACTATCAAACTGTGCTTAGATTTAAGTCTTAAATAGTAAAGGACATTGTAAAAGTTAGTTATCAAGTCCTAAATATACATGGCAAAACATTTGTAAAACTCTTAATTCGACAGAAAATCGTAATTTTTCTCACTAAACTTTGTACGTTTAATTATAGTTAAAAATTATTAATATTAAATAAAATATTTTTTTAAATATATATCTGTAATTAATTTTTTATGAATTAATGTTTTTTTTTTTTTAAAAAGTAATTTAAATTTTTTTATATATTTATTTATTAATATTTACAATTATTATCACGTTTCAATTAATTAAATTTTGAAATTTTAATAATAAAAATTAAATTAATTTTATTTAGTAGTTTATTTAAGTATATTGTTAATTTAATTACATTTAATTAAAAATAATATATTCAAACATTTACAGTCCCAAATTTTTTCCATTGCAATTATAATTAAATATTAATTAATTATTTAAATATTTTTTTTTTTTTGATTTTTATTTAATTTAAATTTTTATTAATATTTTATAGAATTATAATTTTTAATGATTACTAGTAGTTTGTATTTATTTAAAAAAAAAAATTAATTACTTTTTAATTGATCAATAATATTATTAATTTAAAATTTTTAAGGGTAACGAGCTATTCAAGGAAGGGATTGTTCAAAGTGATATGCGTTCAAATTTATCCGAATATCATTTATAAATAGTTCGCATAATGATGTTCTTGTTTTTTTTTAATAGTAGTTATTGAATCTTAAGTCACTTTCGATACAAATTTAAATTTTATTCCAAATGAAAACCCATGTAAATCAAAATTAACGGCTAGGTGTCATAGCGGTTGAAGTGCCGACCACTCATGTGAAAGGCCCGGGTTCGAATCTAAATGAAAGTGAAAAACTTTTCTAGTTTTCGACTCGACTCAGTTACCATTCGCCATTGGGTTCAAATTAATTGTTTAATCAATAATTAATAATTATATATCTCTAATAAAAAAATTTGTTTATATAACAATATAAACAAATGCAAAATATAAACAATTAATTTAATTGAATAATATAACTCACAGATATAAAATATCATATAACTCCAATACAAAATATTACAATATAAACGAAAATAGGATTGTATCTATCGAAAATTTAAGTCGTTTCTACATGTTATAATGCCTAGTACTATCTTATGTTTAAATTGTATGTGGAATTCATTAAGATCAATTCTAATAATACGAATATAATAAGACCCCATGTTCCAATATGTACCTAGGGTATAGACAGACTTATTTGCTTAACAGTTGAACAGTTAGTGCTTACAAAAAAGAAAAAAATTAAATTTTAATTTAAAATATCATTCCTTTCTATTGACGTCATAATTGGTCTAAGCAACATTGTATATGTAATATTACTCCTGTATTTTATTTGAAAGTCATTAGACTAAATAAATTCTACAGTAAACGATCAAATATCATCAGAATAAATACAGATGCTAACATTCATATGTCTATTTCAAAAAAAAATCCATATGCTCTCTTTAATTCCCTTAAATTACCCAAGCGGACGCCAAAGCAGTAAACATAGGAACAAACTTAAAAATACAAAATATACAAAAAAATCATAAAAACAAAAAAAAAATATAAATAGGAGTGTGCAAAATCATGTTCTTAATCCACTGTTTATGTCATAGTTATCATAAGAAAGAATTAATTGACCAAAATAAACTCAAAAAAAATTATGTCAATATTATCATCACAAAAAAAAAAATAAATTCAAAATAAGAAAAAATATAATTTGAGATCAAAATATGTTTAAAAAATATCAGATATTAACGCCTACGTTTATGTTCCGCTGTAAATTTTCAAAAAAAACCTAAGACGGCAAAATGCAGAATTAAAAACAAACAACAAGCTTGTTTCGACCGGATAAAATATGATATGAAATTAATATTATTTACCACAGAAAACTGTGTCTGTATGTTGACATTATTTTTTATTTTGCTTTTTTTTTGTTATTTTTTTTTTCTAAAGCGTACAATGTACAACGCGATTATCATCGCGGTTTAATGCCGCAGTTTTTAAATGCAACTACTTAAGGCGTATGTTTTTATTTGCTTATTTTTGTTTTCGTTTTTTTTCTTATTCTCAAGTTTGTTTCAATTTTTGTTTTTGTATTTTGGAACACAATTTTTGTGTTGAAATATCTTGTTATAAATTCATTTTGTAATATGAATTAAAAATGCTGCCAACAGATGTCATAACAGTGTTTTATATTTGATCGGTTTTCTTACAGTAAAAAAAAAAAAACAACAAAATAATGAAAACAAAAAGTCAGCCCTGAAAAAAAAAAAATATGATTTAAAATTCAGAAATTCCAAAAAAAAAAATCGTGATCTGAAAGAATTATTTGCCGATTTTTTTTTTAAATATTCTGTACTCTGTAGTAGTTTGCAAGTTTGTAAAATTTTCATTATGAAAATAAACACAAATTGTTTAATTACGTCAATTTTTGCTTATGTTTTGTTGTTGTTGTTCTCAATTTAATTTTTTTTTGTAGTTGAAATTTTTTGTGCACTGAATTTCAACTGATCATAGAATTTTTCATATTCATATGTAGATATAGTAAACTATTTATAGTTTTAAATTTTTATGATGCAATTTGTTATATTAAATAAAAACCGCAAAATAATATAAAAATTAGCTGGTATGAGAAAAATTAAATATGATAATTTTAATAACTGTCATAAAGTTTTATATTTTCTCAAAAGAAAATAATAAACATAATATACATATTATAAAAATGGATGTCATGGATTTATTGAGTTGACTTTATAAAAGAAAATTCCTATAAAAAAAACTTTTATAATTTTGACATTTCTATTATTATTATTATTATTATTATTATTATTATTTTTACCATTATGATGAATAAAATATTTAAATCATGTGAAAATAATAAATTGTTTTAAAGTTCTTTTATTATAGCAATATTAATATTAGAATTCAAAATGCATTTTTGATGAAATAGAAACGTCAGAATTTGTAGCTCCACAGTTATTAAGTTAATGTCAAAGTTTCTTAGTTTTCTGAAAATTTCATTTAAGTATTAGAAGAAATCGAAAATAAAAGTAGGCAGGTTGTCTAAAGGTAAAGTCCAACACTACGTTGTGTGCTAATAAATCTAACAGTGCTGGAAAGACGAAACACTCCTTTCATATTTCTAATATATAGTATATGGCTTTGCAAACAATTTTTGGACGATGCTATTGTTGATATCATATAAAGTCATACCATTGCTATTTATTATTAAATTAATATTATTTAAAATCTAATTTTGGTTAAGATTACAGGGTGGCAGATATTAAATTTCATTTTTAATTTAATAAATATTTTAAAACTTTTAATATTATAAATGGAAAAGACCTGCTTCACAAATTCTGCTTAGCACCTTAGATTTATTAAATCGTTTCAAACTGTTTTAGGACTGTACTTATTCTAGCTAGTAACAATGGATAGTTCGAAAAAATTAAACCGAGTATTGCAAAAAATAAGACGGTCGCGTGAAAAAAGCTTAAAAGTAATTTGGTTTTGCCATCAGATTGATGGTTTAAAATGTAAAATAGCTCTTTCTAAAATTCTGATTTCGATTTATTCTTTCAAATCATATTTAATAATATAATTAAATTATTAAAAAATTAATTTCTAAATTTTAATTAAAAATAATTAATTTTCTTTTATTTTACTATTATGTACAATTGTCACTTTACTTTCAAAGTATCTTAGGTAAAACTTAAGTAATAAAATCTATTTTAATAATACAGCATAATAAGTATCTTAAAAATATTTTTTAATGATTTTAAAATTAATTTGTTTAGTAAATATTTCACTACCTTAATTGTTATTAAGTATGAGTAAAAATTATTTTTCAAAAATTGTAAATTTGTCAAAAATAATAAAGAAAGCATTTTCTATTAAAATGTCATGTTAAAAAATTTGCTTTTTTTCTAAAATTTAAAATTTAATAAAAAGTTTTCCCTAGATCAAAGAAAAAATATGTATTTTTTTTTTTATTACAGAAAATTTTGGGAATTTTTAATTTTTTTATTTTTGAAAATGTTCTTTTCTTGTAAAGATTTATGACTGATCTGTTTTTTTATTCATGTCATATTGTTTTCGTTTTTTTATAGCTTTTTTTTTTCTATTGTTGTTTTTTTTCCTCAAATAAAAAAAGTAGACAGCAACTCTCTTATAAACTAATAAAAAATTTAAATTCTATTTTAGCATTATGATTTTATGATTTTAATTGAGTACTAATTTAAGTTTTTCCTCTGGTTTTTTTCCAACTTTTACCATATAAAAAAAATTTTTCAATCTAAAAATCTTAGAGATAAATTTTATTTGAATAAATTTGTGACAACCTACATGACAAAACAATTTTTTCTGTATAAAAAAGTATCTGCTAGTTTTTTTAATATTTTTTAATAGTTTAAAAAAAAACACTATATCTATTTTTTATATTTTTGGCGTAGAAATTTTGCTTTGCTTCTCTTTTTGTTTTTTTTGTAATTTATTTGGAAGGTGTTAAAAGCTTTAAAATTTCTATATATATATAAATATATACACATATAAAATTTCATTTAATCCAAAAATATAAATTGAAACTTGATTATTATATTAGCCAAAATTAAACTTCTCTGTATACATATTTAATTATATTAAATGTTAAAAATATCAAATTGAAATCAACAATTTTTTTATGTTCTTAACCTAATTTCAAGTTAAATGTCAAATACCATAAGTGAAGTTTATTAAAATAATTTATAGCACTAAAATCATGTTTTATATTTTTCATGATATAATTTTAAAAATTATATTAAATTTCATAATATTGAGAAAACCATAAGATATTAAATATATGTGTATGTGTGGTATAAATAGCCGGTAAATTGAGATATTTTGCAATGAGTTAATTGTTGATTTTAATTTTCCCACGTTATTACTGTTTTGACATTTTTGGATTAATTATTATAGGCATTACTACTATGTTTTTTTGATCATTAGGTTTATTTTTGACTAATGAACTTGTAATTATCTTTTAGTATATTTTAATATGTCTATATTTTTTTAATTTGTTTAATTGATATTAATTTGTTGGAAAATAATTAATTACATAGAATTATATGGTTAAACTAATTCTAAATTATAAAGTTAATATATTAAGACTGTGGCCTATTATTGGGACAGATATCAATTAGTTGAAAGTTGAAAACTTTTATTAACTATCAAAAAACTTAGTATTGTGAAATGTATTTCAAAAAATATTGATAGATTATTGGGAGATCATGAGATTTATTAAATAATTTTGGATTTGATAACCAAAAGTAAGTCAAATTGGTATTTGATTTTAATAAGAGATTTCTATTTTACTTGCTCTCTTTTACGAATTTTCTTAATGGGTTCTGATTTTATTAGACTTTTTAAATGAATTTGCTTTTCGGAGTATTGTTTCTCAAGAACTCAAAGATTGAATTGAAAGAGAAATAATACCCAAACATATTACTTATACCTTAGAATTGTATTCGAAATCAGAGTATTCCTCCCTTTTTTCATATTATGATATACATATATACATATGCAGGTGAGATTAAAAGGAGAGATTTTAAAGGTCCATTCAAAATTTCCATTCTGGAAAAGCGGAATATCTACCCTGTTTTTGTTATCTAGCTTAAGATACCTGTAGAATATCAATTATATAAGAATTTAAACTTTGGGTTTTTATTCTTCAAACGATCGAGGCTTATCTTGTAACACCTCGTATTTTTATTTCTCAAGAAGTTAAAGATTAAATTTGAAGAGAAATAAGATAAGATAATAAGGGTCTAATTTTATTACTCCTAAATTTTTCATTATTTTAATTAATTTGAATCAACTTTTTATTCCCAAGTTTTCGTGAACTTCACTTTAACTTTAGCATAAGAAAACTTTAGATTCTATAAATGTAAATGTTAAAGTCACTTGAGAAACTAATAAGTTTATTATTATATCTTTAATAATATTTATGTCCCAAAAATGTTTTTATTTTAACTTTTAATTCGAGTTATATTTATGTGTTAGTTTACCTTAAAACTAGTTCTAAAAATTAATTTAATTAATATTAAATCGCATTTCAAACTTTTAAGTGATAATAATTTAGTATTTTATCATAATTTAAACATAAAAAAACTTTAAAAGCTTTTACATATTTATCATTTTAGAAACATTTAACTACCATCATAAAACAAAAAAACAATAAAAAAAAATAAATAATATTTTCACTCATTCTTATAACTCACAAAACATTATTTTTGCATTAAAAAAAAAAAAAATTAAACAAAAATTAATTTAATTTTTATCATGTTCAAATTTATACACATTTAATTGTTTCTAATTTATTTTCATTATTTTTAAGTTATTTTCTCGCATAAAATATAATTTTTTTCATGTTCTTTTTTATGATTTTCCTAATAAATTGTAAAAATGGGGATGGAGGTGATTTACTATTACCCCCACCTACTCCCTGTAAATTATGTTATACATTAAGTTTGACCAAACAATCTCATTAGAGAAACGCTATGGTAATAAAGCACTAAATCAAAATTAATCATTGTTTTCTATATTAAAACCATTTTGTTTTTTATTAAGATAAACATTTTTTATTGTTTATTTTTTTAAAAATTACTGTTGGTCATTTTGTAAGGTGATCGGTCCGGGGTCTTGGAACTTGTAATAATATTACAGGATTTTGAAATTAAAAATGGCCGTTCTATTGTCGCTTTTAATTTGGAAGATTCTCTATAGAACAAAATATAGTAAAACCAAATTCCTTAATAGCTAAGGAACTTTTTGTGTAGAAGGCTGAGTTGCATATAGACGCCCACTCTGAATAAAATCCAGAAATGAAATAGTGTTAACTACATGCAACTAGATACTTAATTATATTACTTTAAAAGAATAGATGAATGTTATAAATTTATCCAAGATTTTTTTAAGGTAGAAAAATGAGGTACTCTATAGATAAGCAAGTCCTATTTCACCAAATTTACAGTTATACAACTCATACAATTTCTATAAATTGCTTTTGTAAAAAAAATGTTAAATTTTAATAAAATTTACAAATTTGTGAAATTTTTTTTGGAAATTTTAGGATTGTAAATTTGATGAAATTGGCTCAGGAATCCCTTACACACTAATTTTTAGCCACGTTCCTAAAATTTCTTAAACAAAAAATCTGTTGTAAAATTGTAAGTTGTAAAAAAAAAACTTGGTACCTACTGATATCATATCAACGTTCGATTATTTAAACTTTAAGATATCTATTTAATTCTATCTAGAAAAAAATAACAAGTATATTTCATTGCACCTTAATTTTAATTTTAATTTTTTTTTTTTTTATTTATCTCCTAAAAATTTTTAAGGGTATCATTAATTTTCCCTCTTTTCAACTTTAATTTCCCCTGAAAATTATTCTAATATCTTAAGATAACACCAAGCATTAAACAAAAGTATCTTAAATAAATTTGAGTAAATCTACAGAATACTACAACATATACTATAGAACGCAAAATTAAAGAGGGAAAATTTCATTTAATATTTTTTCAAACTTTTATACCAAATTAAATATTTTATATAACCTTGTATATAATATTATATATGATGTATATCTTATGTATATAATATGCATTAATATTATATGGTTCAAAACATTAAAATCAATACATCTATTTTTATTTCGACAATTTATCTTAATTTATTTTCTAATTTAGGTCTAGCTAATACATAAAAATATACATATATATTAAGATATACAAAAATTTATATATATATTTATATATCAAGACATTAAATTCTAAGTATATTCTGGGATATAACCATATGATAAAAGATGAAATAGAAGAAGATGAGGAAATACTAATAAAAAATAATAATAATAAAAAAAATGAAAACAAATAAATAAATTAATTGAAAAATTAACTTCTTGAATTTATTTTCTATTTCTATCTCTTTTACTCTTTTTATTTTATTTCTTGGGTTTTTGTTTTTTTTTGGTTTCATTGACTCTCCCTCTCATACATTAATAATAATAATATATTAATAGCATTAATATATTTGTATATATATGTATATATAGATTGAAATATGTATATATATATAAAATATATAATATATATATATATTATATATTGCCAACATAATTCATGTCTATCTAAAAGTCTATATAAGTTTGTGCAAATGTGTATATTATCTTTATTTTTCATTAAGACAGGAAGAACCGTTAGAACAATCTTTCTATTGTATTGCGCGTTTCGCACATATAAATTTATGAAGTAAACGGTAATTTGTGTTTTTTTTGTCTTGAATTTTCTTTACTATGGAAAGCCAAAAAAAAAATTGGCTTTTTTTTGGAGGCTAGAGAATGGTAAATAGGACCACAAGAAAATTTTTCATTTTTCATGTTTATTTTTATAATTTTTTTCCAAGGTTTTTACTTTGTACCCTCTTTTTAATTTGCGTTTGCGTTTTGCTTTTTTTTTTTGCCTTCAAAAATACCAAAATAGGCCAAAAATGTTTTTTAAAAGCGATTTTTTTTTTTCACGAGGTCTTAAAAAATTAACAAAAAAACTGCAGCTATTTTCGTTTAAGATATGTTTTAAGATAAATGTATCTTTAAGATTGGGTTTGTTGGGTAGTTTTTGAAATATTAGGAAGCCTGTAAAATATACCTTCAAATAAAATGAGGTTAAGATGGCATGAGTGAAGTGTAGGTCTGAGTGTGAGAGAAATCTAGGATCAGTCTTTTATAGTTCTTATCAAAATCTTGATAAAAATTAAAGGGTCTCAAAATTCGTAAAATATTAATTCAAAAATTTAGAAAATAAAATAGGTATAATGAAGCTAAAAATGAATAGTCTGTGAAAATTAAGTAATTCAAATTGAATAACCAAAACTATTAAAGGGTACAATTAATTAGACTCTCTCTTTCACCAAAAAAACTGATTATGACTGTAGCTTTAACTGGTTTTTGGTGTATTGCTCTGTAGGTGAATTTGAAATTTAAAAATTATTTAAGAATTCCACAGAGCTTCACTAAAACTAAGATGACTAACGAATGTAGATGATTTTAGCTATGTTCATTGATTGTTTTATATGTATATTAAGGTTTGAGTTCATATTTAAACCTATGAATTAATAAGTACAGACTGGCTAAAATTTTATTTTTCAAAATTAAGAAAGACTATTTAAAGAAATAACTAAGGAAATCCATAGACTCAGCGAGTTTCGGAATATAATATGTTAATGATTTTCTTTTAATATGCAGACAGTACTGATCATTATTGAGTTGAGTTCGCACTCTAACTATCAGTTACTAGGTAATGACAAAAAAATTATATATTGATCCAATTGAAGCAGTAGGAATTTTTAAAATTTCGAATATTTTAAACCCCGAAACAATTTCCATATAGTCTAACGCAGCAATAACAATGCTTAACTAATGTTTTTCATTCTTTGCCAAGCCACGTGACTATTTTTTTCTAAACAGTCTTCTACTACATACAATGTGTAAAGCGAGTGATTTAGCCTTTTCTTTGCAGGTTGGACAGGTATTTTATTTTATATTATGATATAAATTATATTAATTTTATTTTTTATTGCATATGATCCGATCGGGGTTTCAACCCGAGATCCTTCGATTGGAAGGCTGACTTCCTAACCGCTACGCTAGGTGTGGGTCTTTTGAGATTGGATTTGCCACGTATATTATTTCTTAATACAAAATTTCCAATTCACTAATTTTTTGATTCTCATAATCAGAATTTTACAGTCGTCCAATATCTTTAATAATACCTCAACTGATTAACTTTTTAAAAATATTTCTGAATTTTATTTTATTTAGGTTAAGATTAATTTTTTGGGGAAACTTTAAAAAAATTTTTTAATTTATACAAATAGCGATTTTTTAAATTTTGAATTCTGTGTAACATTATTACATTAGATAAATCTTTAAAATTGGAAGAATACGTAAAAAAATATGAAATTTAAACAAACTAAAGAAGGTTCTTAAATTTTTGTTTTATTTTTTTAGTCTGAAAATTAATGTTACAACATTTATTTACCACGTACTGTCATTTGTCATATTAAAACAATTTTTTTTTTTTTTTTTTTTTTTTTCAATTCGTTTCATCCCTCATTATATTTTTATTTTTATACTTTCTTTATTCTCTTGATTGTGTTGCTCTTCTTGCTTTATTGTTGTTTCAACAAATTATTAACGCATTTCAAAACGTTTCTTTTTTGTTTTGTTTCTTCTCCACTCATCAAATGAACGCCAGATCATTTGTAGAGCAGAGCATCAGAAGATGGCTGTTGGATTGTGCAATATAAAAAAAAAATACTATTGTTTCTTACCATTAGTCCTTTTCTCTTGAAGAATTTGAAGATTTTTAAGTTTCCAAATTCTTTTACACATTTCCAAAAAAAAAAAAAAACAAATAGATACAAGAAAGAGATAGGTATATAAAATAAAAGAAGAAAAATCATATAATGAAGTGTATATTTGGAATACGGTATGAATGCGTTGTGGAATTTTTGAAATGAATTTAAAGAAAAAAAAAAGCAGGAAATTCTTTAGCCAAATTAAAAAGTTTTTAAGGATTCAACAGGAATTCATTTCTTTTTTTTAAGTTCTCTCTCTCTCTCTCTGTCTCTTTCTCACTCGTTTTACTCTATAATAATATAGGAACATCTTTAAAAATACTTTAAGGTGATGAATATGAATTATGAGTTTTTGCCGCATAAGGCAATCCAACATACATAATGCATCATCATCAAAAAATATTGAAATGGTTGCTGCTTTTTGTGTTGTATAGTGTTGCAGTGTGAAAATGAAAAATCTCTTTTTTGGTTTTTTTTTTGGAGTTGAAAAAGAGAAATTTAATTTTTAAAAAGTCCAGGAATTTTTAATATAATTTTACTCTTGTTGTTGTTGTTTTTTATATCTAAATTTGGGACACTTTTGAGGGTTTAGATAAATTTTTTAATAAATGAATATTTTTTTTTAAATTTCTGAAGAAGATATAATATATTAAATAAATTGATGATTGATTATCTTTCATTGCGCTCTAATATAATTGTCCTAAGGGAAGTTTCCTAATATTATATGGATAAAAATATAATATCTTAATTTAAAAATGAGTTTTAGTTATCTTCTATTTTAAATATAAGGAAGGAATCGAAAAATAGAAACATGTGTACAGTTAAATTTTTCTTAATGATTTTATAATTTGGTT
Organism: Dolichopus griseipennis; assembly: GCA_963082915.1. NCBI lineage: Eukaryota > Metazoa > Arthropoda > Insecta > Diptera > Dolichopodidae > Dolichopus > Dolichopus griseipennis. The sequence goes on from OY720445.1 coordinate 5,419,159, forward strand.
TCATGGTAATTTATTATTGAGTTTTTTATTTTTTTTTGGTTAATTTGACATATGTTTGAGTGATAAGTGAATATAAATTTGAAAAATTATGTAATCATCGGGATATTCTTAACATCTTTTTTTACAGTGATTTGTGGCTCTATTGCATCGTTATTGGCTTTTTCTACTTGTTTTTTGTGGATCTACAACGAATTTTAAATTTAACCTAATTCTTAATTCACCTCTTATCGTTCTTCTGCACTGCTAACGATTTCCAATCAACTAATAATATTACTTTAAATTAAATAGTTATATTATATAGATCACATCATCTATCCTACTTTGAGTCACACATCCTCTTCACATCTTAAATGTAAATCCAGCAGAAGTTCAATATTTGAAAGTATACCCAAGCACCATATCGCTTTAAAAATAAGGTTTTTAAACATCTTCTATAATTTAAATGGCCTTAAAATAACCCTTTCCAGGGTTAAATCTCATTAAAAACTTATAAAATACTTAAATAAGAGGAAATGTTTTAAAGAAAAATATTCTCATTCATATAACATATTTTTTTATATCAATATAAATTGCTCAAGCAAGGCTACTATAAGTGTAAGCTCCTATAAGAGCCTTATTTCACTCTTATTAGCTTTTTCACTTAAATTTGCTAAGACAAAAGTTAGAGTAGAGTTTATACAACTTTCAAAACAAGTTTCTTAAAACTTCTACTTTCTTTGGCTTAATAAATTTTACCTTGTCTTGGAGGGGACCTTGATATTATTCATGAGATCTGTTATTTGAGTATTATTTTTTTTCTTCCAGATATTCTTTTTAAAGGCATCAAGGCATTTTGTTTCTTTTTTTTTTTATTAACAATTAACAGAAGACAAAACCCTTAAAGCTACCACTTTTCTTTTAAATTTAACAAACAAATTTAACAAATTTAATTAAACAAATTGAAAATTTATTAAAAACTTTTTGTTTTTATTAAATTAAAAATAAAAACTTTTACTTTTATTTTGTAAATATAAAAGTTTATTAAAATCAATTACCAAAAAAACAACAAAATTTCCTACATCACGTCAGAACCAAATTAAAACTCCTACAAAATTTTTTAAGGTATCTAGTATCATATTTTATATTTGACCTTAAAAGAGTATTAAAAAAAAAAAAATCGTAGATCTAAAAGCATATTACCATTATTTTCCTATGCCACATTTTCCTACACATGATCGGAAACATAATTGATAATGAAAATATTGAAAATGACAAGGACATGTTAAGGATCAATGTGTCTATTTTTTTGCTATTCGCATATATTTCGCATCAATGCTCGTGGCATTGAAAAACTGTTTTTATATAAAATTTAAATAAAACTCTTAACAATTTTTAAAATAAAATATTATAGAAAATTGAGACTTTAAGTGAAAATACCAAAAAAAAACATATTTGAAAGTTTTTCTAAAATTCCAAAGAATAGATAAAAAAAAAACCAAATAAGATTCTAACATTCTGTAGGGAAGATTTTATCTTTATTATTTTAGCTTTTTTATTTTGGTACATGTAATGGTTATGTCCTTTATTTCAATCATTAATATCCCTTAAATTTATTTTGTTTTTCTTTTTTTTTTACTTTAATTTTCACTCTTTCTTGCAAAATATATTTTTATTTGCTTCATGTTTTCCTTTACTATTTCTACCGCATTTTTCTTCTTTTATTTGGAAAATCTTTTCCAATTCTATACCATTATTTTACTGTTACAAATTTTTCAAAGATGGTGAAAACATATAACTGTACCTTCCTTTAATCCAAGTATTTTACAAATGGACACAATGATAACAAATAGAGAAAAGTTTTAATTTTCTAAAAATATACTTCGAATACTTAGTTACTATTGAATTCCAGTTCTATAAGTGCTTTCAATTACAACATGTGCTTCCTATATAGAGTATAATGCTATCCTTTTCTATCTTTTGCTTTACTTTTCTGTTCTAAAGATCAATTCAAAGCTAAAGAGTTCGAAAATAAATGAATATGTACAAAAGTATATTTTAGAGTATAAAAATTGTTGATGAAAAAATCAAATTGTCCTTAAAAAAGAAAATTCCAAAATCCTTTTGTTTTTATTCGAAGAATTTACAAAAAAAAAAAAAAAAAATATAAACTAAGAAAAAAAAAAAATTAATCCATATCCTTAAAAGGATAATAATAATAAAAATCTGAAAGAATCAAAAACAGAATAATTGTATATATGGACTTAGAAAAGGAAACATTTATAAGAGTGCTTCGATAAGAATTACTCTTTTTTTTTTTTAATTTAAGTTGGTGCCAATGAACATCGAAAAGTTTTTTTGGTCCTTATACGTTTTATACTGTAAATATAGTAAAAGTTATCTTTTCAATAACATTTGGTAGACTAAGAAGCAAAATAATGCGTCCAATCGTATTTTTTTACCAGTAAGGTATCGATCTGAAAGTGATCAAAATATAGGAATTTTAAATTATTCAAATACTGGAAGGGTAGCTGGGTTCAATTTTAAAAGCTCAAGTTCCAGTACAATTTTGATCAAACACCTGGAAAATCAATATCCTCAAGATCTTTAACAAGAAGAAACAGAGAAAATCTATGGCAAAATCAATATTAGCTGGCATATTTCTATAAATTACTTAGCAGCCTCGAATAATTCCCGATGGCTTCAGGCTCTATCCGGAGACCCAAAAAATATTTCCAAAAGCTTAATGCAATTTAAACTTCTGGCAGCAAAATAATACATCTAATCGTATTTTTTTACCATTAAGTTATTGATCTGAAACTAATCGAACATAGTTATTTTAAACTATTCAAATGCTGCAAGGGTGGCTGGGTTGAGATTTTATAGTTAAGTTCCAGGTACTGTTATGATCAATTCCCTAGAAAATAATTATCCTCAAGATCTTTAACAAGAAGAAACAGATAAAATCTACGGCAAAATAAATATTAGCTGGCATATTTCCATCAATTACTTAGCAGCTTCGGTTCATTTTCAATAGCTTCAACTTCTATCCAAAACCGTAAAAATCTTCCAGAAGTTTTAATGCACCCTAACGTTCAAAATCTCAAAGTCCATTGAACCTAAAATGATTTTCCAAAAATAAGATTAACAAATTATTCATTTTATTTTGCTAATCACTATGTGCAATTTGTAGATGTGCGTACATAAAGCATATATGTATACCACATGTGATAAATATGTTTGGTTGCTAGTTGAAGGACATTTCTATTATTTTGTTAATACTCATGTATACTCGTATATGTATTATTCTTAAAGTCTTAGAATTCTTTTTATTTTCTATTTTTTTTTTTTAATTCACAGTAGAATTAAAATTTTTTTATTCATTTTAACTGACACAAGCATTACTAGCTGTTACTGATGGTGTCTTTAAAAACTGGAATTCTTTCATAGTTATTTTTGTTGAAAAATATTTTGTAATCCTTAAGATACTTTTTTTTAGATTTTTTGTATTTTGTAATTTTTTTTTATGTTACTTGTGATGTTATGTGATGGTCATTAGAAAAGTTTCTCTGATTTTGCTTATAATAAAATGTATTTACATGGTGTGTGTGTGTAGATGTATAAAAGTTGGATGTATAAGTTGAATGTATTTTGGATATAAGAGCTATCGAATATTTATTATAGCATTCATTGATAACTATTTGATATATGAGAAAAGTTCCTCGTATACTAAGAACAGAGAAACTCCTCCGGGAAGTTCGTGATCTTAATTTTCTTCACTTAGAAAAAGTTTTGTTACTTTTGTTGTTGTTGTTGTTTGGTCTTCCATTGGATTTAATATGAAAAATTTCATTCAATTTTTTATATTATTTTTTTGAGTTGAGTTGGTTTTTAAAAGAAAATCTGAAATTACAACACAAAGTTTAAATAAAGTTTTTCTACTTTTTTTTTGTGAGGTGTGATTTGTTGAAATTGAAAGTTATAAAAATAAAAAAAAAACTTCCAAAGATTATAAAACTTAAGATTTAAAAACAAACTATCCTTTAACCAGAAGAGTTTCGTATGAGTTTAGAGAAGAAAAAAGTAAAGGGTTTGTTAATTTGATAGTTCTTATATTAATTGATTTTTAATTGAATTTTGTTTTAGTTGAAAAGTTTTGTGTATTTGAAATAAAACAAATGTTGCAGTGCTGTTTTGTATGGTGTTGCAATATATTTTTAATTAATTTGATATTTTTGTATACGTATTTGGAAACTAATTTGTATTTTTTTTTTTATTTTTTCCAGGTAAATTACAAAGAACTCTGGAGGTACAATATTGATTTACAGTTGGTTGAATGGTAGTTAAGGTAACAAATATGATTTAATAGATAAAGTTTTAACAGTCGAGCTCAAGCGCACTTCGAGTTTGAAGCCATATTCCGTCGAATGTGTTTCCTAAAGTTGGTAATTCGTATGTGTATGACTTAATTAAATTTAAGAAGAATATTAACATCTTTATTGTTAATAGTGGTTTTGGTGCGTTAAAATCGCACACTACCCAAGGGAACATCACACAGTTTCAATGGGTGGCTTTCGAGCGTTCCATTCATTCGTAAAAAAAAAAAAAATTATAATCTAATAAATTTGACTTGTTTTCCACCGTGCTCGAAATTTGAGCAAATATATAACTGTGTCATCCTAACACGTATGCCTTGCGGCTCATACTTTTAATACTTTCTATCAATTTATTAGTAATATTATTTATTTTGTATATATTATGTATTTGTAAATTTTCATTTACATTTGGTAATCATGGGGATTTGTAAAGACAAATTATTTTTCAATAATATTTTTCAATTAAAAAAGTTCAAGACCCGTACGGGAATCGAAATCAAACCCCCTCGGTTAGTAAGTCAAATGCATATCCACTAACCCACCGAAGACTTTCCAGTAGATTTTCAATTATTTTCCAGTAAGTTTTCATAATAACCATAGTACATATTAGAATTATGTATACATTGTAAATGTTGTAACAACTGATTATAAATTTAAAACGATTAATAAATAACTTAAATTTATTAGACATTTTAGTCATCTTTCGGCTTATATTTAGTTAAACAACTTAATTCCATTTTAAAATTAGCAAAATTTAACCTAGCTAAATACTAACAACTACTCGCTAGTTAATTTCAACACAATTCTTGTAATAATTATGTAAAGAAAAACTACTCAGTAAACATTGAACATTATTAGACATTTCCCTACTTCTTGAATGTCTTCGCATTCAATATATTGTATTATGCTAATTTTTGTACATAAAATATCAACACTCTTAACAAGAATCTAGAGTTTCTTGTTGTCTTTTAAATTTTAAAATTTATAATCAATGTCTTCATTGTCAGAATATAATCAACTCATAAAATGCATTAAAGTAATGCTTAAAAAAACTACTCTTAATGTAAGTACTTATTAATATTATGAAATAAAAATGCTAAAATATATACTTTAATATTTCAACTATACAATTTAATTTCATACTAAAATAATTGTCCAATATGAAAAAATATATTTTTTAAATTTATTATCAAAATCATTTCATAAATTAATAAAGAAAAAAAAAAAGTGTATTAAAAAGCAAAAGAAAGACAAAGAATCTTATGACTTTTTTGTTTCATTCATTCTTTATTTAAAAAAAAAATCATTGTATTTCAATTCGACCGAATATTTGCGCGCCTCCCATTGTACAAACGTACGATGTTTTTTTTTTTTACTTCAAGTTTTCATTTATCTATGCTGTCGCTCTAGCATACGAATTTCCCCCCTTTTTTACATATGTGTCCATAAAACTGTCATAATCCACAACCATAATCATATATTTATTTAAAAAAAAAAAACTTTTGTATTTTTTTGCATATCTAGAAATTGACATACTTATATCTATGGTATTGTATAGTATGTTTATACACATAAGTATTCAGTAGACCATGCGTAACATTGAACGCGAAATTGTGCGATTCTGATTGTCATTAAGAGACAATAAAAAAATAAAATAAGAAGCAAAATAAAAAATAACAAAAAAATTGATCCATTAAGACAAAAAAGATTTTATTTATACTTTTAAAAAATCACTGTATTTCACATTAAATTGAAAATGTTCGCTCACTTTTTTACTGTCTGTCTATTTGTTCGCTATAAGACGCATTTAAGCTTTATTGCTAACCATAATTCGTTTTTTTCGAAAGTCGCGTCAATTTTAATTCTATAGGTTTCTTGGTTATTTATTATTGGGGCTTACTTTAGTTTTAACATGAAATGTCAGATTGATTCATTTGAAAATTTTTAGAAAAAGGTTATTTTTAGGTTAAGACCTTCAGAGCACAATGAGCTTAGTCGTGAAAGCAGAAAGAATAGTTCAAATTTAAACACATGATAGAGCATACAAATTTGGATAAGTGGGATAAGTTTTAACTTTAAATTTAAAAGCTACATTTTTTTTGACATTTTGCTACTTCGCTCTGCGCTCATTTGGTTCAAGTAATCATATAAAAAAACATTCGCATGCGTTCACAAAAAATTTTAAACGTAGATATCATATTTTTATATTGGTGAATTAATTTAACATTGAATTTAATTTATAACATTGACTAAAACTTTGATAACAGCTACAGGGGCAGTTTTTAATAACAATGTTAATAAGGTTTTTAAAATTTTAGAATTAACTTTAATCGAATAAACTTTTGTTAATCCATTTGTAATCTGATTTTTTATTTTGTACCCTTACATTTTATTGAGTTTTTTAACCTTTTTTTGAGTTTCTGTTTTATCGAATTCTTTAAGGACCTAAAAAATGAATCAGATTTAAAATCAAATTTTTAAAAAATACTGTACAAGCGCTCATAAAACTAACCCTAGTTTCTTAAAATTAAAAAGCAAATATTCAATTTTCTAAAAATTCAGTACCTATTTCCTTTTAAATAACTTAAAATTTTGCATTTAAGCTACTGTCATTTTTATAACGGTAAAATACCTTTCATCTGATAACGGATAAAAAAAAGTATTTTTTTTTTTCAAATTCGTTGTGATCACCAAGAGTTATTTGACTTTTAGCTTAAAAATACACTAGCGATCATAAAAATGACAGAAATGTCATACAAATTTATGTCATAAATAAATTTTCTCTGTATTTTTTGTTGATTTCGCTTTTATTTTAGTTGGTTTTTAAAAAAAACAAATAAAATAAAAAAAAAAAATTAAAAAACAATAAAAACAATCTTAGAGAATTATTACTGTATTGTTGATTTGCGTTTTTTTATTCCACTTAATTTTTTTTTAAAGCAAAATTTTTGAAAAATTGAGACATTTTTTTTTTGAAAAGTAAAAATTCATAATAATTTTTAAATTTATTGTATACGAGATTGGGTTGATTAAGTTGATTTTTTTTTTCAAAATAAAATTTCTACAGACTAAATTTATTATTTTGATTCATGAAAATGAAGTGGTGGTAAACATTTATGAACTTCTTAATGGTCTATAAATTAGTGAAAAATAAAAAAAAAATAGAAACGGTAGGAGAAAATCAGTGAATATTTTTAGAATGGGGTTTTATTGTATTTCTATGTTAGAAGATTAATTTTATACCTAGCCTTCTATATTACCTAGAATAAATTCTGTTTTTTTTTTTAAAATATTTTTGCGATTGTGCAATTTTAGTGAGCTATTAGAAATTTTTAAAAGAAAATCAAATTTTCCGGGAAATTATGGGATTATTTATTTATATATGGAAATTCCTATCACATACAATGTTATAAGAGAGTGGGCCTTCCTTTTTTAGATTATATATGTTTTACTATGATTTAAACTTATAATTCAATTTTTTTAATAGATATGATCTGACCATCATGGTTTGCACCTTAGATTGAAAGGCAGATGTTCTATTGAGAGGCTGATGTCCTTCCCACTACGCCAAAGTCACATACGAGATATTGATATCAGAATCATATAAATCTGGCACTTTTTAATACTCAAATTTAAAAATGTACATTTCTAATCTTTTTCTAATTGCTCACAAACGAATGAAAGTCATCCAATCAATGTCTTCGATCTAATCTAAAGTCAAATCAAATTCAAAAGTTCAAGAAGTCACAATTCATCTCTGACAATCAAAATTTTGATTAAAAAATTTCGAAAATTCAATATTTAATTTAGAGAAGTCAATCGAAAAGAAAATACCCCTTAAAAAACCCGTAGACCTAAGCACATATCAATAAAAATGTTCAAAACAAAACCATTCTTTATTAAATTCGTTATTTTCAAAATATTGTGCAAATTAAAATTTATCTGATGTCATCAAAATAAATTTATTAATTAAGCAAAACAAGAGTTAATTAAAAAATAGAAAATAATTTTATTAATTAAAAATATAAAAAATATGGCAGATACAATTTTAAAACTTGTCTGTGTATATTTTATATTTTTAAGTTGTTCTCTTTCTTTGGATACTAAAAAAATATTTTATTAAATGAAATATAGAAAGAGTAAACTTAGTATAATTCCACCAGAAGATTAGATTCAGTTTCTGTTCCCTTGACGATGAGATTGAATTTCAAGGTTAAATTAAGGTTAATTTTTATTTTATTAATTTAAGATAAAAACGGAAGTGAGGTCTAATTTATTTATGATTTATGAAATGCTAGGAGACTAGAGATTAAGTTAGGTGATTTACTACTAAGAATTGAAGATAGACGGTTTATTCATTGTTTTTACGGAAAATACTTTACAAGTAAGTAAATCGTTTTAGTATTAAGCAACTTGATTGATAATAGAACTTACATTCCTCAGAATTCCTCAGATCCAAAAATTCCTAATATTCCTCAAATTTATTTATTTATTTATTTAATAAATTTGATGTGGTAACTGTCCGCTACCATATATAATGTGATACGCGAGTGATTCTGCCTTACTTTTTAAGGTGGGACAGGTATTTTATTTTATATTATCATATAAACTATTATGGTATAAAGTATATTTTTTTATTTGATATTATCCGACCAGGGCTTCCACTCGAGACCTTTCGATTGAAGGCAATCGGCCTTACAACGACATCACCAACGATCAGATATTCTTGAAATGTCTTAAGCAATGTTTATAACTTGTAAATTACATGGAACTTTATTACCAAAACCATTGAAAAGTCATCCCTACCCTAAAATTTGTACCTCACCCCAATTCTTTTCCCACTTTTTCTTAAATAGCTCCGATTCCACTCACTTAATGTACTCTGTAGCTTACACTATTTTTCCTCTGATAGAAAATATTTAATGAATGTGGGTACTGCCCACTCTACCAATATATGGTTACTTCCTTTACAATACAAAAAAATAATTAAAAAAAAAACATAATTTGACACTAATTATAAACTTTTTTCCAACTTTTGTTGTGTCTTTAATTTTTGTCATAATACCCAGCGTTCTTCAATTGAATTGTAATTGCACAATAATTACATACATGATTACAATATACTGTTATTTTTCCGTGAAGAATGTATCTATAGCTAAAGGAAAGTAATAGCCCACTCACTGTCATGTAAGACAATTATATTTTACATAATTATGAGAAATTTCATATAATTTTTTTTTGAATATAATATTTTTTGTAGCCATTCTTGGTATTTTAATGAATAGTAAAGTGTGTAATTAAAAAAAAAGAAGTATTTAAAAAATAAAATCTTCATTTAACTTCAAATAAAACCACAGTAATGTTAGTCTAATAATTTTTATTTTTTTTTTATTTTATACAGTTAATAATTATCCTGTAATTAATATCCTGTCATTTTTTTTTTTGTTTAATTATCTTTTTATTTTTAATTCCGTTAAAAGCATTTAAGTGGCGACAAGTCTTACAATATTATAATTAACAAAGAGATTCATTGGAGTCCTTTTAAAAAAAAAAAATCACATATGCGTTACTTCATTTGTAATTCCCTTTTTTCTGATTATTAAAAGGTATAAAAAGTTTTTTTAATAATAGGGTGTTTTAATAAACCTCATCAATTAAATAATACAAAATATACTTATTTATCTATTAGTATCTAATATATTGTGTAATAAATTATATATTTTTTTTTAATACTGAATAATTGTCTTCTGTTTAAATGAAATGGAAATCAATTTAATTGTTTAAACTTTCTTCAGATTTACGAAATAGTCTAGGAAAACTTCGAAATAGAATTTTTCGACTTACATTTCATTTGGTACGATTTTCTAAAAACACCAACATTATTTTATAAAGTGGTTTGAACACGATACTCTTTAAGAATTTAATTGTCTTCAACTGTGATATAAACCTGCCACAGACTTCAATTGTGTTAAATTTTATTCAGAATTAGGAAATAGCCTATGTTAATCCACGTAGGATTTTTGACCTTAAACTTTCTTCGGATCATCTTTTAAAAAAACTGAACTTTCATTTTGTAAAGGTGTTTGAAGACAATATTGTTTAAGACTTTCACGGTCTTCAAATACCTTTAAAATAAACATACTCTAGACTTTGCATTAGCTTCAGTTTTTTTTTTTAAATAAGCTGCTGTAGCCTTCAATTGATATAAATACGTCGAATAAAGTACCGCGAGTTAAAGACCCTGGGATTTTATTGCTTATGAGAGTGTGCTAAAGCATTGGATCTTTTTTTGCAGAACCTTATTTCATGTCTTCTCAATAATAATTTACAAGACTCGAAATAGTTTAATTTTATGAAAAGACATACAGAGCCATCTAAAAATATTACACATGTAATAGAAGTATCCACGTGATAAGTGTTGGTTCAACAGCGCCCAGAACTTTGAGTTTCGATTACTTATCCACTTCCCATTTGTGGGATTTACTCTTATGACACATGAAGAAAAACACTTTTCGTTCTACAAGATTTACTTAGGCAACCTTAATTTCAAGAAACATTTTCGTTCCTTGAGTTTGACTTTCTTAAAAAGTCTCCAACAAAGAAAACCTGATGTACTTGATAAGCTTTTTGTTTTTCTTCATGACAATAAACAGTAACAACTCCAAAAATTTTTTTTTTTAATACTTAATTATTAGATTTTGTAATAACTTTTAAAATTGACTCCCTTTTTCTTCTTCTCCTCCATTCATCCTCTCTCCATTCTTCTGTAACCCAACCTTGTAAATGTATTTTTTTTTTAAAATAACATGTCATGTAATAATTTCTTAGATTTTTTAAAAAAATATATAAAAAATTACAAAATAAATTTTGTAGTAAAAGTCTTGTAAAGTATCGCCCTCACATCATTGTATGTGTACTCGTATATTGCATTTAAAAACAATGTTTAACAAATGAATTCCAACAACTATACAACAATTATTATTTAAACTCTTCAATTACTTTAATTAGAAAAAAAAAAACTAAAACATAAATAAAAAACAAAAGACTGTTGATGTAATTAATGAGTCACGTCACAATATACTGAGTACTTATGTACATAAAGTACTTGTTTAATTTTCTTTACGCCATTTTTAAACAAAATAAAATAAAATATTACTTTTATACATACATGGTGTATTTTTTGTACAGTTTATTGACATTTTTCTTTACTTCTTACCAAAAAAAACTTCCCCCTTTGAATTGGAAAATAAAAAAAATCAAAAATTAAAAAATTCCAATTTCATGTTAAATTTTCATTAAAATTATAAAAAAAAAAATACGATTGATTTATTTAAATGAAACACTGGAAATAATATGAAGTTGTGTTAGATTTGGTGTCGTGGAGAATATGTATGAATTACTATTACCTTCTGATACTCCGCAATGGATTCTGATAGTAGGTCTTGAAGAACAATTTCTTAGTCCCGCCGATGATTTTGCCCCCAGGTTGAATCTGCATTTTCTAGTTCATTAATGTTCTAGTCCACTGATCTTCTAGAACAATTTCTTATCTGCAACGGTGCTCTTGCAACTTCTAGTTGAGCAGTTTCGGGAACAAGTTCTTATCCCCCAACTGTGATCATTCACTAAGATTGGATCTGTATCTTTCAGTTCATTGATCTCCAAGAACAAATTCGTTCTCGTTATGATGATTCTACCTGTACAAGGTTATTTTTTCCAAAACAACTGTTAACCCTCTACGGTGATTCTGCTTCGAGGATGAATATGAATTTTCTAGTTTATTAATCTTTTATAACAACTTCTTTCGTAATATTGATTCCGCATATCCTCTAGTTCATGGGTCTTGGAGAACAAATTTCTTCACATGAATTTTCTTTATAAATAGTTAAGTTCCATTTCTTCAAGATGCCTTGTTAAGGGAGCTCTGCTCCCAAATATTTTCATCTTCATAGCTAACTAACTAAATCCTTTCGATTCCTCGAGGTATTTTTTAGGTAAAATGTAATTAATTTTAAGGATTATTTTTACTTAAGCCTTAGAATTCCTTATCGAAGTATTTGAAATCAATTTTTTTTGAATTTTTAAACTAACCCCATACTCAATACATCTATACTTACCACCCTCAACGGAAAAGACAATTTAACTATTTATTTATGACCAACTTATATAAACTTAGGGAAAAATGTAATTTCCATGTGTTTTTCTTTTTTGGTTGTACAATATGAAAAAAAAAAACACGCTACTGGATAAGAAAAACACAACAACAAGAACAAGTCTAACAAAACAGTAACCAAAAACCTCGAGGAAATTCGAAATTAAAATAATATTGTTTTTTTTAGTGAAAATGTTTTTTATTTTTAAAGGACAACAACACGTTTACACACACACACATTAAACCAAAATTAAAATAAACAACTTGCAGATACTTGAAAATTTTCCCACAATTATCCTTTCATTTTTAAATGTGGTTAAACTATTTAGAAATACTCGTTTGTTGTTTCGTTTTTTTTTAGATCCTTTTTAAAAAAGAACCCCTAAATAGTCAATATGAATCCTTCTTATCTAGAATCCTTTAGAAATTATGCGTTGCGTTTTTTATTTTAATTTCTATTCAATATTAAATACTAAAATTATAACAGAATTCTTAAGTACTCTTAAAATGAGTACAATGAGTACTTTAATTCTTATATTTTTGATTGTAAAGTTTTTTTTAAGAGATATTTATTAACAAATAAAACATATTTTACAGTGTAAAAAGGATAACTAACTGTTCCAGGAGCATAGTAAAATAGAGTCCTGTATACAAAATCAATTGTCTGTTGATGTGTTTTCTGTTATTTTTTTATCAATTATCGAGTATTAAAAACAGGATACGCAATAGTCTAGTCGTTAAATGCTGTTAGCGGTTTTTTTTTACTTTAATTTTTTTTTTTTTGTAATTGACAGGACAACAGTTTTGTTTGTATGTATATTGTTTTTCTAATCTTTTTTATTATTGAAAAGGATGAATGATTTTTAGAAATATAATAAAAGAGGGATGAAATTTGTCTTCTGTTTTTTAAAACATTCAGGAGAGATTTACTTAACAATCTTAAGAATAATTATTATTTATCTAAAATTGATTTAATGATTAAACAAATTGAGATTTAATGTAATTAAAAAATTGGTATAGTTGAGCAGTGAAATTATGAGGATGTCTGTTTTTAAATGGCTCATATAGATTTGGTAGAGAAGTTAAAGTGCTGTACTTTATAACACTGTACACAAGTATAATTACAGAAGTTATAAGCTCAATTTTGTTAGCAACTCTAAGTCATTGTAACCAACCTTGAGTTTGAGGTAGTCTTCCAAGAAACCATTTGATTTCTTTACTATTCCTCGGTAGCTTTTTTTGTAAGAGCAGATATCTTACTGTAAAGATCAGAGAGCTCATGCAGAATAAGCTCTGCTAATGATTAGATCTTCCTAGATAGTTCTGAAACACTATCTCAATTGTGGCAGATATGGTTTTAAATTATAATTCAGGACTTCCAATATATGCATCAGATCTCAGCGTCTAACTATTACTTGAATTTCTTCAAGATTTCTTACTGCAGGAGATTTATTTTGGGATAAAGTGCCTTCCACGCTTATAAACTTTCCATGTTATTTGTAAGTCATTCCAATTAGTTTTATTTAGCTGTTAAAGTTTGTGAAAAATATCGATCAACCATTCCATCTCCATTACCTTTATATTTTTAATTATTCTATTTCATACTTACATTTCCTTTCCCAGCTAAAAAAAAACACCAATAAACCCAAAACTCAAAGTCATTGATTTACTCTGATTTTAAGTTAAACTTTTTTCATTATCCCTTTTTTTTGTTAGGGATCCATATTCATACCTTTATTCACCTCTTCCTCAATATTTTAAACTTCTCTTTACGCACCGTATTTCAATCTTCATTAAAAAAGTTTTGAGGCTAAAAAAAAAAAGAAAAATAAAAGTGAAAGTGAAAAAAAAAAAATTGTGACTCTTGAGAGATTTTGAATGTTTTTTTAAGTTTCATTGAACCCGAAAATGGAAAAAAAGGATTTTATTTTGTTGTTGATTTTGCTTTTGCAACTTTTTTCGTCCTTTTAGCAATTTTTTTATTTTGCTCTAGTTTCTAGGGTTACTTGTGATTATATTTGTTTTTGATTTGGTGAGAATATTTAAAAGTTACCAACATAAGTGTTGGAACGCATTTCCGTTACTGAGCTATTGTACACTAGAAAAAATGTATTCCATATGTAAATGTTCATATTCAAATGAAATTCCGCTTTTAACACGTTTTCCAAACCCTAGGAAGGGATTGCATTATTCAAAGTTATTCTGTAGAAGAAAAGATGAGGGAGAGAGGATTTGAAGGAGGAAGTAATAGATTTGAGGGCAAATTAAAGAGAATGTGAACTACAGGTTCTATCAAAATGTTGCAGATTGCAAGATAAGCCATTTCAGTCAGAGGGGCATTAGATGAAATCATGTTCCATATTTTTGCATTAGAGGAATCCAAAAGCATCAGATGAAAGCTCCATTGTGAAAGATTTATTGTAACCGGCTTTAAATCAGCTAAAAATTTCCACAGGGGAACAAAGAAGAATTCCTTAGGGTGCGTTGAAATGGGTTAGGTAATGGGAAAGTAGAGTCACCTATAAGGCTTCAAATTCCATTTTAGATCCTGTCAACGTAATTTGATGAAGTTCTATGTATTCCTTCCTAATAATACTTGTAATTTTCCATCTGATTTCGAATGTAAGCTTTTAAGATATTGGCCAACTCTTTTGAAGAAGTTAGAACTTGCAGTTAGATTCAATTTATAACCAAACAAATGATTTGGAAATTAGTATAAGTAGTATTTATTGATTGTAAAACCATTTCCAGCGCCTTTGTCTGTCACTGTAAATAAATCTAACATACAATCCAAGTTTGGAATATACAGTGAAACGAAGAAAGGGTTCCTTCTACAAAGAAAATTGAAAAAATCTTATTTCGATAAAGGAAAAAAATGTCTAGCCTTAAGGAAATAAACTTTTATTTAATTTTACTTATTTTTTTTTTATTTTTAATATTCTTTAAGACACAAATATTAATTTACCGTTTGCACGGAAAAAAGGTGGAGTTTAGTGGTTACGTTGATTACCATTCTGATTCCATAGTGATTCAATTTTCTATTGAAACAAGAAAATTTGTTAAGAAATACTAAAGATAAAATTTAATGAAGATTTAAAATTCCTTTTATTTTCTGTATTTGATTTGAGCAGAGGGGTGGAATGAGAACAAATTCAAACATTTCTTTTGAAAATGACCTCGTCAAAAAAAAAATGGCTAAAAGATTTACAGATATAAAATTTAACCGTTTTGTATTTATATTTACCTTTAGTCTTTTTAACCCGCAAATTTTCAAAAAAAAAAAAGAGCGACCGATGAAGGATTACTAAAAAAAATACAAAAACAAAAATAAATACAAGATGAACCATAATTGATAAAGGGTTGAATTGGTATGACATAAAAAAGGTTTAATAAAAAAAAAGTTTAATTAATGTATAGATAAAATATAAAATTTTTGGAATAAACAGTTATATATATATGATGTTAAATGGAATAATGAATATAATATTATGTAAAAGTACTCGTTATGTACTTAAAATGTTTATCTGTATATTTGCGTATGTATGTTTGTAATTGCCTTGAAAAGTACAATTTTTGATTAGGGTCATCATTTTAATATTACAAAGGTACTTAAAAATAAAATATTGTTTTTCAAGTGGATTTGATTAATTTCTTAATATTGCAATATATATATATATATATATATATATATATATATATATATATATATTTATTTATTTAAATTTGACATGTCTAAGGTATTAATTAAAGGATTATTAAATTCAGCGAATTGTAATGGTATTTTTAATAAAATATATATATAACTTATATATAATTTTTTTGTCTTCATGGTCATAATGGAAAACGGTTTTCAATTTTTGGTTTAATTTAAATGAAATTTTCAAATATATGAACTTATTTAATCAATTTCATATTTTTATTCGAAAATATCTTAAGATTGATAAGCATGGCATTCGTAAAACTATAATTAAGGCCTTACGTCATGTTATTCCATCACCAGTGGTTATTGGGAAGTTTACAGTAATAGTTCTTCAGCAACTTCAAAGGTTGTTCACTGGTTATTCAGAAAGTATAGAATGTCCGAATCTCTTGAATCCGATTTGCTTCCTAATTTCAATGAACTCTGATGTACAATAAATTCAACTGTTACGCTAATAAGCCTGTCTATACCATAGGTACATGTTGGAATAAGGCGTCATTATATATTCGTGTTATTAGAATTAATCCTAATGAATTCCACATACAGTTTAAACATGAGATAGTACTTGTCATTATAACATATAGAAAAGTCTTAGATTATTGTTAGAAACAATTCTATTTTTGTTTATATTGTAATAATTTTGTATTTGAGTTATATGGTATTCCATATCTGTGAGTTATATTATTCAATTAAATTATTTGTTTATATTTTGCATTATTTTATATAATTACATTAATATATATTTTTTTAAGATATATATTTATTAATTATTGTTTAAGCCATTAATTTGAACCCAATGACGAATGAGAGCTTAGTCGAGTCGAAAACCAGAAAAGTTTTTAACTTTCACTGGGACTCGAACAAGAGCCTTTTACATGAAAGGCCGGACTCTAACCACTTTTCCAATTTATTAAATTTAATCTAAGATCTGTTAATCATTTCTTAACGTTCAATTATAATTCAATATTATTCATTATCAAATTCCCACCCCCTATACTTACAAAGCGCAATTCAACAAGTCCTCTCTGTTTTCACTATATCAATTTCCAAATCACCTTCAAACTATATTATAATTCACTTAAAAAGTCATTGAAATAGATTTTTTAAATTAATAATGTGGTATCTTTACAACAAATTGTCTCCAAATGAACTTCCATATTGTCCTTTTAACCCTTTCACTTATTAAGTTCATTTAATTTTAAACTATTTGAGTTTAAATAAGTTTTTTTTAAGTAATTTTTTACATAAGCAATAAATATTTCAAATTAACACTTTCTTATAAGTTTTATTTCATTAAACTATATACATATATATATATATATAAAACTTTTATTTACATCAGCTCCCCCTATTATTATTTTTGATTTAATGCAATACCCGAATCTTTTAGATGATACTTTCCTTCCGTACTGCAAAGATGACACAAAAAAAAAAAATTTGAAAAATTTCATTATTATAAAAAAAAAATAACAATTTATTTACAGAATGTCATTTTTTTACTTTTAATTTTTTTTTATTTTTATTTTAATTTAAAAATAATTTAAAGTTCCCTTCATGTTGACATATTACTAAATCACTCTGTATATACTGTATATAGTAAGAAACGAATCCTTTGACATTATTTTATACGTCATGTAAAAAAATTGAGAAGAAGAAGACTACTACAAAAAAAATATTTTTATTTTTATGAAAAGATATTGTTTTTTACTATTATCATTATCATTATTATCATTTTAATCATTATAATCAACATCATCATTTTAACATTAAATACATCACAGCATGACATCTTCAGATGAAACCACACTATACAAGACAGTTTATGTGTTCCTTTTTTTCTAGTTTTTTTTCTTTTCCTTTTTTTTTTTTTTGAACATTTTTCAAACAAAATGTAAAATTCATACATTGGATGATGAAGAAAGATTCGGCAGGGAAGGAAGAAGACCAATAGTTGTTACAGCATGAAAAAAAATTTCTTTCAAAACATTAATTTCTTAAGACAATCTATTGAGAGTAAAAAAGCATTTATAAGTACATATAGAGAAAAAATAAAAATGAAATTATCTTAAAACAATATCTATATGAAGTATCTTTTCATCATTAGATGAAATAAAAAATATCCTGCCGTATAATTTCCATACAAGAATGTAAGAAGTACAGTAAAGACTATAATTATGGGCTCTTTAAGGCAAAGCTTAAACAAAAACAATATTCTTACTAATATATTTCCTAAAAATTGTTAAAAATCCGTATACTTAGTTTTCCAAGTTTATTTCTCCAGACGCGATCCCAAATCTAAAGTTTACATTTGTATTAATTAAATTTAAGAACTGAACTTGATTTCTTGGCTTTTTGTTAAAGTTCAAAATTACTACATTCTGATAGACTTTTGAAGGTGCTCCTACCCTTGTAAATTAAAAGAAACTACAAATACAATTTCTGAAGTTATTTTAAAGTAATCAATTACTTATACTACATTACTCAAAGGATTGAAATTTGAATACAACTTATATTTTTACTATTAATAAGTATTAAATGTCAAAAATATCCAAAAAGAATTAATTTCTTACAGAGTACTTGTACTTGATTACTTAATATAATGGATATATTACTCAAAATTAATTTTATTATTAATAATTTTTAAATGTCCTTAAAAATATTCACCAATTACTTACACAATTACTTATATTCGATTACTCATTGGATTGACCTCCGAATATAACTTATAATTATTACAATTTCCAGTTAAATGTCAAAAAATATCCACCAATTACTTATACAATTACACAATTACTTATATTCGATTACTCATTGGATTGACCTCCGAATACAACTTATAATTATTACAATTCCCAGTTAAATGTCAAAAAATATCCACCAATTACTTATACAATTACACAATTACTTATATTCGATTACTCAATGGATTGTACTTCGAATACAACTTATAATTTTAACTATTGACAGTTAAATGTAAAAAAATATCCACCAATTACTTATACAATTACCCAATTGCTTATATTCGATTACTCAATGGATTGATCTTCGAATACAACTTATAATTTTAACTATTGACAGTTAAATGTAAAAATATATCCACCAATTACTTATATTCGATTACTCATTGTACTGACCTTCGAATACATCTAATAATGATTACAATTAACAGTTAAATGTCAAAAAATAAACAAAAAAAATTTATTTGGCCAATATTTGTATTCGTTACTGTACTATTATTATCTACAATAGATTAATATCTATAAACTTATAATTATACATTATTATATTATTTTATGAGTTTTTTTTTTTTTAAATAGCTGTCGCCGCGAGCATTTTTCTCATCCTGTCATATTAAAAATTATTAACAAATACGAGTGAAATAAAAAAAAAAATAAACAAAAGATTAAAATAAAAAAAATAAGAAATAAATAAAAACATAGGTATTTTATATTTTTCTACAATTTTAATTACTTGTCCTGTGGTTTAAACTATACTAATAATGTATTTAGAGACTTTCTATCTATTTTAACTTTCATTCTTAGAATATAAAAAAAAAAAAACAAAAAAAAACCAGTTCCCAATTTCTTAAATTGGAATTCCTTAATAAATGACTTGGAATCCATTTAAAATCTAC